>CM076649.1:703973-790357 GCA_038496675.1 Rachycentron canadum | reverse complement strand
GGGGGGGGGGCAGCTTCATATACTGGATGATTTACAAGATAGACATAGAGAGACACGGAAAGATAGTAGTGTTCTGTCTAAAAGTAAAATTCCTGAAGAAGTAGAGGGCACTGAGGAGGCACATACCGCTGAACACTTCTCAGCACTTGCTGTTACAGCAAAAAGGCATCATTTCTATCAACTTGAATTTTGAGTTGGATCAATTTCTTGACCCCTTGCTGAAATACCCTCGGCAATTGGAATCAGGCCTATTTCTGTCAGGTTCATAGTTGTAGGAAGCAATAACCTTCTAATGGCACACATTCTAGATCCAGATCACTGCTGAAATTTAATCAATTGTTCCATAGCCCAAGGCCCATCTGTCTGCAAAATTTCAAGGAGATGTGTTCATTAACTCCTCATGTCAATCACGGCAGCAGGAAGAAAAAAAAAAAAGCACCATAGAGAAGTATAAATATAAAATATAAATAATAACCTTAATAAGAAGTATTGTATCAACCTAAAATGAATCACCTCTCTGTAAAAATATTATATATAAATATAATGGTATTCATTGGGTGAGGGTGATGAATCCACTTGTTGCCTGATGTGCCATTGTTCTCCTCTGTGAGTCAACATCCATTCGAGCAACACATCATTTTTCAATTTTTAAAAAATTTTTTTTTTTTTTTTTGAACAAACCTTCGACATGGGGCAGAAAAAGCTGATGGGTGTTCTCAAACATCCACCAGGCTGGTCTAAATCTGGGACAACTGATCACTGGTATTAACTAAACATTGTTTTTTTATCCACACAAGTGTACTAGAGTCTTTCCTACTTCAATGGCATAAATAGGAGAGATGGCAGAAGAGAGCAGAGATGATTAGAGTGTGCAGGTAATTTTTTATTCATTATATTTATTTATTATTTTTTTGTTTGCACACTGGCAAATATTGCAGGTTTAGCAATGAGGTAAAAAAAAAAAAAAAAGAGCCTCTCATAATAAAAAAATATTGTTGTGGAGATCTGACGTATCCACATCCATTAAACAGGATAGTAAATCTCCACCTGCTCACTATAGATATGAGCATCAGCTAAATACTAAAGTTGATAGAGGATGACACTTCAACTGAATTTAATTACAATTACATACATAACATTATTTCACATTTTCTCCACCAAAATCCCTTCTTACATGCTGTAAAACAGCATATTCAACAAACAGCTGCAGTTTTAAAACATCTCCCCTCAAGGCACCTCACATAAAACTTGAAACCTCACACTTTATGTTGTGATCAACAGGGCTTTGCCTCCTGCCTGCAGGCCTGCACCACATCCTGTTTTTCAATCTTTGTCATACTGTCCG
This sequence comes from Rachycentron canadum, assembly GCA_038496675.1. Taxonomy (NCBI): domain Eukaryota; kingdom Metazoa; phylum Chordata; class Actinopteri; order Carangiformes; family Rachycentridae; genus Rachycentron; species Rachycentron canadum. The sequence continues at coordinate 789,012 of CM076649.1, read as the reverse complement.
ACCTGCTGACTTTGAACAGTACCTCCCCATATCGCCCGTGTCCCACCCCAGCATCCAGCTTTAACCACAGACACATCGAATGCTGTGAGCAAGACATCGCTGAAAAAAATGTTCCCTTGGTTTAAAAGTTTAAATAAAATGTAGAGATGGTACTCACACATAACGGTAAGAAAAACATTCCCTGAAGCCAGGACAACCTTCTCCCTCGTTGCCCGGTCATAGATGCCCACGTGGCATTCGTAAGGCCCATTGTCTGAGATCCGCACCTCTGGCAGCCTGTAAAACACAAGAGTTCATCTATGAGTCCATACAAATCTTCACATAGTGAACTTGTTGACATACAAAGAAAATCTTCTATTAGGAAGTGCATGGCTAAGCAAATAAATGAATTAAGGTTCATAAATATTAAGTTATAAATGACTGACTACTTATTCAACAAACTTGTGAAAGTTAAGTACCATATTATTACAAAATTCTTGTGTTGTCAGTGCACTTTATGCTTGCTTGCCTTTTTAAATGCCACCACTGGCAGTAAACAGTCAGAAAACAACTCTGCTTTCGCAATACAGTGAAGGCTTTATTGCATTTTAAACTAGCTTGCACCAAAATAAATTCTTAATGCTATTTTAGTGCACAAAGGGTGTGTAAAACATTATATTTCGTGTGGCGCTATAGTATATTCCAGAGTATTCATCCAAACCTTTATTGAGGCCGCCTGTGTGTATTTGATAAAAGTGTGCTTTGACTTCATGCGCCTAAAGATGCTTAACTACTAGTAAATGACTGAATTTTCATAAGCTCCTAGAAAACAATGAGTTTGTGATGAATTAATTATAAACTGGTGAAATTAATGAAAAATGTATTATTATCAGTGATTTAGCAATTATATCCTAATTTCTGCATCATTGTTAATGATGCTAATTACTAAATAGTGACTGAATGAGCAGTTTTGTACATGTCAAACTTCCTAAGGTTCATTAAGATGAGTATTTAACTGACACAGAGGTATTAATGAGGACATTGGTAACATTTGATTTATAACAAAGTACTGGCTTTAACTTACTTTTTCTAAATAACCAGTGATTAGTGTAAATAGTTGTTGAATAAACATTTTCAAACAACTTGCGGTCTGTACCATTTACAGATTTTTTTTTAAAGATGTCTCTTTAAGATCTCTTTTCACAGGTATACAACAAAAACAATGTCTGGTTTCACTAGTTTCATTACTAACCTGAGTAAACACTTGTGTCTCTGAACACAAAGGATGTCATTTTCGAAAAGACACATTTTTTTTTTCTTCTTTAAACTTTTGCCTACGGTTCTTACTCAATCAGTGATAGCAGATGGCCTTTCTTTTTTTTTTTTTTTGAAAGAGCTAGGGAGCGCAATCTGTATTCTGCACTCAGCTAATATGTCAACAGTGATAATCAAAGTGAGACACTACTAGTCACATTTAGCCCCTGTGATTTATTCCCACAAAACAGGAACAATTGTCCTTGCCGCCCGGGTATTTCAGACAGGGACCTCTGTTGGAACAGCAGCAGGGCGCTCACAGCACCCAGGCTTTAATGAGTTCAGCTATGAGTGTGTGTGTGTGTGTGTGTGTGTGTGTGTGTGTGTGTGTGTGTGTGTGTGTGTGTGTGTGTATGTGTGTGTGTTGAGAGGAGATCACTCTTTTAGAGAGCAGTCAAATCTGTGCTGCAACAGTAGAGGTCTATTTGTGTATATATATGCATTTTTTCTTTCCTCGCTCAACAACTATCTTTGAGTTGCCCCTGAGCAAGGCACTTTAACCTCTACTGAAAAGCTTAAAGGGAAGCACTGTGAGTAAATTTAGCTGAGTACTATTCGGAGCATTGCCTATGAGAAGTGGAAATCCACACTTGTATTTTCCACTTCTAATGTTCCTCTGGGTTGGTTCATCATATCACTGAACATTGCTCAGGCTGGGAAAGTTAGCCACAGAAAACACATTTCCTTACTTGTCTGCAATTATTTGAAATGTTAAAATATGTCCTCAAACCTTATGAAAAGTGAATCTGAGTTGTTGCCCTGACTCACCAGGACAGTTGAGAATCTAAAGTGATCCAGCTTGACCTAGCCTGTGGTGCATAAACTTGAAGACAGAGGGTAAAGTTTCGGGGGAATGAACCAATTATAAACAAATGTTTGACAAAGCTAAGTATATATGAAAAAGAGTGAGCACCTCGAGATATAAAGTGAGCTTGTCTCCACCAGCGCTTCCTCGAGGGATAAGTGTAAAACAAGTAAGTCTTTTTTTCCTAACCAGAGTAAAATGATGAGAACAGCACAGTGAATCTCTGTGGTGGCAGCAGTGGAGGTAAATTGGCTTTGTCTTGGCTGGCTACATTATAGTAAATGCTGATGTATCCCATTGCTTTGTTTTTACAAACAAAAGCCGAAGTCCCCGTTACCCACAATCCCGCGTGCCGTATTCGCATGAAGACAAGTACAAGAGGAAAAGAAGCCAGAGATAAGATAATTCAAGTCATGAAAAGTACTGCCAGAAGAAGGGTGAGGAGGCCACAAAGAAACCCCCAACCACAGCATTTCTGAGTGGCTGCTTGCTTCTGAAGCCTCCACAAGTTTGACAGCGAGACACGTCCATCAGAATTAGGAGGAGGAAAAGAGGGGAGGTTGTACTCTTAACATTGAGGCTTCTGTTAAATATTAAGACTGGGTGAATTAATTTTTCAGCGCCGCCTCTAATCTTTGATGTTGAGGTGCTGGTCCATTGAGAATCTGATCACAAAAGGGGAACATGTGACATGTGAGAACCCTTTTTTTTATTTTTACTGCTGTTGTCAATGGGTCAGCTAATGTTTGAAATCTTAATTACAATGAAAACCACAATTTAATTACAATAATCTCATACAACAAATACATTTTATGTACAGAAATGTTTTGTTTTTTGTTTTTTTTTGCTCTGATTACCACTATAAATCTGATCTAATATCAACTGTGCTTTAAACATCTCCATGATGTGATTTCACCTTGGTGAATAGCAGATTTGAGAGCACTTAAACCAACTGTTTAGCAAATATTTATGAGCGTTTTGAGTCCTGCCTGTAGTAACTAAAGTATAGCAGCTCTGGATTTATCTCAAGAGTGTGAGCAAATGTTTTCAGTGTGCTGCTATGAAGAGTGTGTCTCCTGTTCACAGTTCACGTTTTAGCACACAATACCTTCTGTTTCTTCCACTTACCCTTGTTCCTGGGCCCTTAAACACCTCCTGTTAATTAGTCTTCCCCTCATGACTTCCTCTTTTATCTTTTTTTGTGTTTCATTGTTTGCTTTTCTTTTTTCCTTTACTTTATTTCTGAAATTACAGACCTCATTAATCAGTGAGTTATACAAAGCTGATTAACAATGACACAAGCTAAAGTAGATGCTGGGGGAAGAAAAGCGAACAAATAAAAAAAAAAAGAAAAAAAAAAGAAAAAACAAAACAAATTACTGAAATTTTTGTTCCACAGCCTTGCAAACTAAAATTAACATTGGCAACAACTAAGACATGGTAAATAAACAAGTAAGTGAATAGGTAAGTGAATAAACAGTTTTCAGTAAAGCACATCAAACACACTACAAAATCTCCCCTGTATGCCAAAACAAAAAAAAGAAAGAAAAGAAAGAAAAGAAAAAAAAAAACAAACAGCACATACATGGTGGAGATCGATAGCAATGGGCCCCCATGGAGGAGCAGCAAAAACAGCACACTGCAAAGAGAGATCGATTGTCCCCCAGGAGTAGCATCTGAAAGCTCTTTCCTGTTATGTAGGCCTTCCTCCAGAACCCCTCCTGCCTACAAATGCAAGCAAATGCAACCGTCGAGATGGAGAGTGAAAAAGAGCAGTCTTGACAGAGCAGCGTCTGATAGCTCATCCAGCCAATCTCTGCATCAAATTAACTAGCACATTGTCAGATACTTTTTCTGGGCCGAAGCATTACGGGTGAATGGGTCAGGAGTGGCCGACTGTAAGCCAGTACACACTCAATGGGAAGCAGAGACAAATTGCCTAGAGGACAGGATGCAAAGAGAGGTGTGTAATCACCCATGTTTCCTTAAGGAATGAGCACGAAAGAAAACCATGAGGATAATGCTGTGATTCTCTGAGTGCCAAGTGAGGTGTGATTGGCTTTGTGCTGGCTGGTTACATTATAGTAAGTGCTGATGTAGCTCTCTTGTTTTTTTTTTTTTGTTTTTTTTTATCCACAAAGCTGTGTTTCTGTTGTCTGTATTGTAAGTGCTGCATTCATGGATTCAAACCCATACAAATGCAGAGATAAGAAAGATAGAATGCAAGAAGAATGAAAGAAGAATAAAGTCGCACAAAGAAACACACAAAATGACTCTTTGTTGATTAAAGCCCATTCAATTAGAATTAAATGGGCTATGTATGGGTTATTATTAATTTCAGATTTAAGAAGAATGTACTTAACAAACTGTAAGAATATTTATTATAATACATCATTGAATACTTTTCTTTTAAGCCATGAAAATAAACTCAGTGACAGAAGCCATCAATCCCCAAAAACGTGATTTGGCATAATTTAATTTTTCTCAGGAAACAATTTGCAACCATATTTAGTCAATCTTTTGCCAGATACAATCACAACACCATGGCAACACCCACAGAAGTAAATTCTCTCTTTTTCGTGCAGGAAGCCACATTCACCTTCACTGAAAGTATTACAAATTAATTTGCAACTGTAATCAAAATAACACTGAAGAAAGACATTCTTAACATAACTTCCCACAGGAAATATTCATCACTGAAATGTGTTGGCTCCTACGTTACCAGCACAAAAAACAAGATTTGTCCAATGTGAAGGGCGAAATAAAAGACTAGACTAGTCAACGGGCATTTCTCCTATGAAATATTAAGGCTGAATAGATTTTTGATCACCTTCAGCCAGTCAGACGTCCTCAGAAATTCACACTAGACAAAAAGCAGTAGAAAGGAGATGGACATTTAGGACACGTCCCCGTGTCAAGAAAGTACTGAATTTTCTTTCCTCGTTGATTTTTTTTTTTGGTGCTCCAGCTCAAATGGCAGGTGTCATTTTAACTCCATGTTGAGCATTCAGTAGCTCCAGTAGTTTTGCATGTTTTGTGTATGTTTTCTTGTAGCTGACAGTTGGAGGTGGACGGAGAGACATTGACAGACAGACAGACAGAACTGAGACTATTTCTGCAAATTAAATAATTGTTATTTGTCTCTGCTCTCGAGAATGACAAACTCCAGATTTGTTCTGTGATATGATGCCGCTTTTGGCAGGATAGCATCATTCATCAGTGCAAATGATGATTAGTTCATAACTAAAAATACTTGGGTTCAGGGGAGCAGTGTCGTGACGGTGACAACATTAAATATGGTTACGGTTAGAGAGCTTCTGTAGTCATATTTGAAAAACAACTTTGATTGCAAACAGGAGACAAACAGAGACCTTCTGTGTTAAATCCACTGTTTAGTTGATAATTTTATAACATAATCACTTTACTTCTTCGCTCTGTGGCACCTAGAGGGCTTTATCACATGAACGTTAATGAATGACACTGTTGTTCTAAACCGGAGTAAGAAGTTAGAAAGCGTTCTGTCAGTTGTGCATGTAACACAGGGCAGGGAGTTTAAAGCTCTGCGTTTCATGTCGTATGACTGATTTATTGGCTGAGGTAAACAGCAACACAGCGATTCCCAAATCAATATTTCTATCCACCAAGTTCTTCTGGCCCTTACTAATCTGCACCTTTTCTCAAGTTCTGCCACAACCAAAAAGACAACAAGCTGAATATATCACAAAGCTAAGAAAACCAAACCAGCACTTTATTCAGCCAGAGCAACCGTCCAAGTTCAGCAAAAAGTCAATTAGAGCTTCAATATGCAAGTTCTGGAGCTCAAGTTGGCACTAGCATGAGACTCAAGAGCAAACCGACCTAACACCCCTTACTAACCCTGCACCGTTTCAGTTAATAAAGGAATCAGGCACTTGCTAGCCTGTGAATCTTCTAGCCACTAATACTGGTTTTAAGCCTCAGTGTGAGAGGAGCAGTGGTACGAAAGTACGTTCACAGATTGATTGACAGCTGTGAGCTCCCGCCCCTGAATGTTGACCTTCTTTTACTGCGTAGAAGCACGAGACTCGCACAAAACTTTAGAAGGGAATAACTCTGCACTGCACAGGCTGTTCAATGAGTCTTTAACAACTGCTCTCCACATTAAGATATGTTTAATTTCAAGTTTAATTTAATTTCATTGTGTCAATTCTCGAGTTAAGGCCAAAAATTGTGTTTTTTTTTTTTTTTGTTTTGTTTTGTTTTAGTTCATAGTCAGTTCATCCAGGAGTCCAAGTGAACGTTGGCGCCACATTTAAAGAAGTTCCCTCAAGGCATTACTGAGACATCATGTTCACATGAATAAGATGGCTGTACGTGGGCAGGCGAGTGGACAACCCGAAAACATGGATGCATCTAGCCACTGGGACATAAAAGTTATATACTGTAGCTTTATGTGATCAGTCAACATTATATGGGGGATTACACACATCATTAACAAGGAAAATAAGCATTACTAGACACACAACTGACTCATTTACGTATGGTATCATTGATGTCAGCAGGTGCCGCAGTGACAGCAGTCCGCAGGCAGGTGAAGCATTACTTCGACTGGTACAGTTAACACGTCTCCATACATATAACATAATAGGTGGTTTGCCATCTGCTTACTTCAATGTCACAAACATCATCTTTCATCTGTTTAACAATGGAAAAGATGCAGACCAGATGCAAACCAGAGCTGACTGTCGGCGGGAGACGTAATGTGAACCGCAGTCTCCTATGTCAGCATCAGAAACATTTTGTGCCCTCTCATCAACCACAACCAATTAAAAGTTGTGCTGTGTTGTAACAGCACCCCACTAATTTCACATTGGTTCTTTAAGAGGTTAGTCATTATTTTGATTTTGTTTTTGCATGTGAGACGTTAGTTTGAGCAACTTAAAACAAAGACATAACAAAAAGTTTAAAACATCGTCTACCAACAGTAAGACTAAACCTATGTATGACCTTGGTGTCCTACATTAATCTCTTGTGACAAATTTGAGGATCTTTGGGGGGGAAAGACATGCAGATTTCTGCTCTCACGATTTGATCTTGAATACTGGAGGTCCTTAAAACTTCAAGTGTCATCAACCACATGGAAGATCTGTCATTTGTCTTACCAGGCTAATCTATGCACTGGCACTTGAATATAGAGAAAGTAACAGCTGTTTCCATTCTTTGAAAGATTGTGACTAATAGCTGTCAAAACCAGACAAGACTAGGCAGTCTTAGACGGAGTCAATATCAATGTCACTTCTTAAACTGTCTAATAATTGAAAGATGGCATATATAGAGAAATACAACCTCTATTATTATTACTCTATTACAGCACAATAATCACACACTGCTGTGAGAAAAAAGCATTTGACAAAAAGGGGGGAAAAAAAGGGGGGAAAGGCTAAAAATATAGTTTTCCTACAAAACGCTGTGAGTTTATAAAAGATACAGAATATTGAGGCATTCATTTTGGTCATACAAGTGGATTTGTGAGACTGCTAAGGCTTTGTGTAGAAGATTTAGCATTCTCAGGTGGAAATGGGAGATTATGGTGGGTAAAAATTCAGTTTTTTTGCATTTCTTAGTTGTGCTGAGCTTCTCTGTTACACCATGAAAGTGGGACTGTAACCAGTCAGAGTTTTTTTTTTTTTTTTTTTTTTCTTGACTGGAATAAATGTGTGACTGTGGCAGGAGTCCACATTTCTCCCAGGTTAACTAACACAGGCTAAGCATTTTAATGCGGATCTGGATACAGGTCAGTGCAGGTGGCATTCTGGTTCATTTGAAATCCCCCTTCTCTCCCTTCCCTCCCTTTGGTGTGTTTTCTCTCACTTCCGCTCCCCATATATATGTGTGTGTATGTGTGGGTGTCCACACGTGGGGAGGTATGTGTGTGGGGGGGCCATGTTTGTTATGTTTGTGTGTGCATTCGTGTTTCCATGTCTTTGAGCATGTAAGTGTGTACACCATTCCATTGTGATGATGCCTGCTCTCCCAAAGGGGTAGTAGGATTGTCCAGATAAATCATCCTCAGCTGGGCAGCCACATCACACATGAGGAAACAGAGGGGAAGAGGGAAAAAATACAAAGTGGTACGAACGTACATGAGCAGAATCAAAGAATAGCAGCAGGACAAAGAGAGATGAAAATGATGAGATGAAAGGGAATCATAAAAGCAGGGTCATTACAAAAGGATGCAAAGTGTGAAGCATTCCAGTTTTAAATGAAGTTGGGGATGCAATGTATGGCCGGTACTTCCTGTGTGCTGCTGAACACTCACAAAGGGATATCTGCAGTAGGAGGAGCACCAGAGTAGAGGGAGCAAGGAATGAGGAGAAGGGGCAGACAGCTGCCAGCCATATTGTTGGAGCCTGGGGTAAAAGAAGACAGCCCCCAGGACGCCTCGAACGTGTAATCAAGCCAACCGGAGCCAGATGACTCCCCACCCTCTTTCTACTCTTTCTCCAGTCCTTGTTCTCTCTTTCTCTCTCTCAGTAAAAACCTGTTAATGCATACACAATGGGGCTGTGTATGCATTAGATCACAGTGACTTGAGACAATGAGTGAGGCAATCCTCCGCATGTTCACCTCCACGATAATGTGCCTTAGCTGGGCGGCGCTACCTGGGATATATGCACCACTGCAGCTGAAATAGGGACCAGCCTGGCCAGATGTTAGCTAAATCTTTAACACAGAACTCTTTATCCTGAGAAGAGTTGCTGATTAGAGTTTGCCACTGCCTCCTGTCCTCATGTAATAACGCACTGACCCCTTGCCCTGTCTCTCCAGTCTGGCCTGGGCTGACCAACAACAGATGGCTGGGAATGAAGTTGTGTAGCATTGAATAGGAGTTCATCTCAGGGCATCTACTATCAGAGCATCAAAAAGTAGTTTGATTATACAGTGAGTTTAGAGCTTTCTGATTCCCCGGTGCTGCAGAACGAATGGAGCAAAGGCAGAGTCGGTAATACACACAAGAAAAGTTAAACAAGGAAGTAGTCCCGCTTTAAATGAAAGTTAATTAATTTTGAGGCTCACCGGACAGTTGATTGGTACACAAGGTCTTCACGTCTGCGGTAATCCTCCATGTGAGAGTAATTGGTATTAAACATAGCATCATAGGTGAAGATTTTCTGCTTGATGGTACCTCCATCTGTGACCTGTGAAGCAAAAAGAGAGAGCCTTAATAAGATGATTCCTCTAATGATGGATGGGACAGGGTGTATCTTTCTGCCCCTAGAGCTTCTCCTACGCATAAACTGTTGTCTTGCGGCCCTGTAGTGTAGATAGTACTCCTGCCTGCAATTAGCTCATTGATTCATTTGCAGCCATGATAAGCTCATTCCTTATAATGCCTAAAAGCAAGGGATTGAAAACCTGCTGACATGATAACATCAGCGAGACAGCGAGTCTCTCAGACAGCTGCCGGTATGTGTTCGTGCACGTGGTTAAGTCTTAATGAAGACTGACACAGGAAGGTGTTCTGTATGTGTCAAGCAGTCTGCTTTCTGCAGAGGTAATGGCTTGTGACGAGATACTGCAGAGGTAGGGGGATAGGATATTCAAAACACTGGTCTCATCCCTTTTTTTTTTTTTTTTTCTGGGCATGGTAGATGATGGAGTAGTTCTTTCCTTCCTAATATTCACAGGAGTGTTAAAGTCACTTAGCATTTGAGTGACTGTGATTTCTCGTCTCCTCAGAAGCCACAGACAGCCATAAAGGAAAAAAGGGTGACAGGATTTTAATGGAGCTACTAATGCTGCTTTGAAGAAGGAAATTGCTGGTGGGCCAGGGATCCTTCTTCCGTTTGCCAGTGAAGATTCTATCTTTCTGATCCAATCCAATCCCCTCAGTGAGGTAAACAACGTCAAAGCAGTTCATGATTAGTCTGCATGAAGCACGTATAATGTATACATTGTTCATGAAGAGACAAAGCTAAATTGTGTTTGTGTGAGTATCTGTTATTGCTCCCTGTGAATGTGAGGTAACTCATATAACCCCTTGCTTCAAGAGAAAGCACACAGCTTCAGGCTTAGTTTGCAAAGTAGTACTGCACAGGGAGTTGACAATGCTCACACAATGAAAAACAGGAATGTGAATGTGTCACCTTCAACTGATAACAGCGAAGGTTTTCACAGATTTAAAATATTAAAGGTCAAACTCTTCCTTGCGCGATTTGCTTTTGGATTCTTTTTTTATTCCTCCACTTGAGCATGTGACTTTAGCCTCTTTTGATACTATTTGGCTAAGAAAAGTTTTGGCACCCTTGTTGAGGACCTGAGAGCATTGTGGCCATCTGCTCACTTTTAATATCATTTCAGGGGTGTAGACATGGAGCAATGATGTGGCTTCGTTTTGAGCAACGGGGAGAAGCAACAGGAAAAAGGTCAGCCTCTAAAAGCAAAGCTGTGTTTGAAAATTGTGCTTTCCAACCACCTAGACTTGGGCTGCCATTGCCGTTACAGTAATGGACCTTTTAAAAACATCACCAAAGGGAGTCAAGAGATATTCCTGTCTGACATAGCTGTACAACACCGTATGTGAAAACGGCTATACAGACCTGAAAAAGAATACCACTCTTAACCTTTTTTGATGCATAATATCGAGCTGAGAGGCAGTATACTGTTACCGGATTCATAATGAGATGTCAGTGAGACATGAAGTGATGCACATTACAGATTAGGTCAGTGTAAGGCAAGCATTTATGATGACACATTATGCAGCAAAACAATGACAACAGAACGGTTCATTTTCAGTAACTTGTCTCCATCTGTCAATTTCACACAGGAATTGTGCTCTGGCAAACACTTGTGAGACTAAGTTAAATATATTTCCATTCTACAAAAGAATTTTCTTCATTTCTATTTGCGAACTTCAAAAACATGCTGACATCCCTGTCAGTCTCAGAATAATTAGCTACCTTTAAGTGCAAACAACTGGAGTCATGTATTTATATATATATATACAATATATAAATATATTAATACATCTATGTTTATTCATGCTCATCATTTTCCTGCTTGCGTGTTTAGAGCACCCTGAAATCTCTCACTAAAACAACCAAGTCAAGAGCTATGCATCTTGTGGATGTATGCAGCTATTAAAATTTTAACTTTTACATTTGGCATATTAATCATTAAATACAACACCGAGAAACACATCAAACTAGGATACTCAACATTGCACAAGCTGCAGGACAGCCAACATGGAAAGTTGCATCTCCATGTGTGTCATGTGTGTTAGCAAGTACACACGTGAGAAAATCAACAGCAGCCCTTCAAGTGACCTAAAGCAGCCAGCGAAGTGTTCAACCCTCAGGCAAAAGAGGCTGTGAACAACTGCCTGTGTGACTTTACATATGGCACCGAGGCATTTAATCGATTCTGTGTTGACAGCTTGATATTTTAGCTTGTTAGCACCTAACAATGACTCACCTTGTTAGCATATCTCAACAAAATGTTAATAAATTTTATTTAAGTTTATAATCTCTATTTAAGTAATGTGACACATTTTGCCAAATTACTTACTTTAGTTATATGCAAAAATGACATTGATGGGTGCTGTGGCAAAGAAAGAAAGAATGAAAGGACTGGTTCAGTACATCACATTACACCTTGATGGCCTGATCATTGTTGTTCAAAGTTCTTTTGTGGCTGTTGGTCAAGTCTGAAATAAAACAAATCTTCCATTGGATCAACCTGAATGCATATTTGAGCTTAATTGAACTAAATCCAATGACCTTTTTATTGTGATGGCTTTTATATCATTGAAGCAGACACCTCAGATTCTGGGCTTTTCTGAAAAACACAGCCAAATGACATGGTACTATAACAGTCTCCGGGATGCATCCTTCACATTAAGTCAAACTTCTCCAGGGCATACCATCAAGAACAACTCAAAATACCATTACCACAATCCAGATGAAAAAGATGTCAGTGTCTAGATGCCAAGAGAAGTTTCCTGGAAGTGCAGTGGAAAAACAAAGCACTGAAGATGAACTGAACAATGATACAATTGCTTGTGGATTATCTCTTCAAAAGGAATTTTATATTTGTATTTTTTTCTCATTTAATTTCTTCAATCATTAGTTTTAATTAAATTAAAATTAAGACTGCCTATAACTATTCACATTATCAGTATTTCAAAGTCATTATTTTCCATCTAACCAAGTGGTGGTGAAAGAAAACTCACGTTGTTAGTGTGGTATCAGTGTGAAAAAAAGACATGACTGTGCTTATTTACACATATCATCAAGTACAGGCATATAAAATCCCTGCAAGAACGCTCGCCTCCCCTCTATCCAAACACATTGGAGTTGACTTTAGAGTTACAAGGCTTCATAAGCCGATGTGAGAATTCTCTGTTGGCCCTGAAATACTGAGGTGAGTTGGAGATGGTTTTCTACCCATCTTCTCTTTCACAGTCCATCTAATCCAACAAGCATTACAATTGCTTCCATCCTCCCCCTGAAAAACCTGGTGGATAATGCAGGTGTCAGATTTCTGGTTGTCTGGAAGCCATGAGGACCGGAGAGGAGGATTTCTGCCTCAGATGGGTCATCTCTATGGCACCCTCTCTTTATCTACCCCTCCTTAATGATTTCACCTCTTAATTAAGGCTGACCTGTAAACCCTTGTGTAATAAATCGGAAAGACTCTCCCTATCCCCACAAGCGGACCCCTTTGTGGTATAAATGACTGACTACGGAAGGAATAGAACAGTGAAAAGGGAGAGAGTGAGAGGAAAAAAGAGAACCAAACTGTGCCAAAATGGCTATACAAGAGGGAGGGCAAGAGGGAGATGACTACTCTTTGATTGCAGAAAAGCACCATTGGGGAGGCAAAGCTTTGCTACAGCTGCTTTGTTGAATCCAGGCCATGCAATGCATATGAGGCACAAAGGCAGCAAACCTCTCCAACACTCTGCCATATAGAGATATGAAAAGACAGGCATAGGTGGTAGAGAGTCACATACCCCTCCCTTGTCTGCATTGTGGCAGATAGTGCATATTGGCCGAGGGAATAGCCAGCAGGCAAAAGAAGCATCCACGACAGGTAGCTGACAATGGTCTGAGTTTGAGGGTGCTCAAAACAGGGTCCTGTGCCTCTCCGGAGACGTGATAATGCCAGGATATCTCCAGACGGAGGCTGCCCTGTATCCTTCTTGCCCAGTCAGATGAGCTGACTCTCTAATGATGTTCAGGGTCAGATTAGGACTGGGTCTCAGGGGTTAACCAAAGCCCTTCTCCCGCTGCCTGTCTGGGGTGGGCCTATTTATAGGCTGCAGCTGCATCAGCAGCCACTGGAGGAAATTCAGCTAACACACTGCAGGCTGTGAGAGATTCAACCTGAATCTGGCTTCATAATTTCAGGCTAAAGTCAGAAACTCACTATAGCAATCCTTTTTGTCATAGTTTTCAGGCTAGTTAAGATGAGAGATGAAATATTGAATGCATGTCATTTCTTAATATACGCTAATCTAAGATATGCGGGACCTCCTGGGGTTCAGTGTTATGCAAAGATAGGGTTGAGCAATAGCATGATGTTCTTCACATGGTCTCTAATAAAAAGATGATAAACGTTTTCAAGAAACGTTAATTCATATTTTACTCGCACTTCTTTGTGATCCAAATCTATAAGTCTGACACTTCCATAAGATGGACAGCAGCATGGCTTTCACATTATGTCTTAATGAGATTAATTCCCATTCAGCCCCTCATTGCAAGACTTAGACAAGCAGCAACAAAAGAGATGATCAGAGCATTGTCGTGAACCGGCATGGAACTTTCCTTCATATCCATGCTAATTTGCCTAATATTATTTTTTAACAAAGTGTCTTTTCGAAACAGGGTGGAATCATTGCCAGACATTGTCATTTTTGTAGAATTGGTATAATTGATGTGAGTAAAATGTATAAAAGTCCAGACAGAGGAGACCAGAAAGTGTTTTAAATCAGGTCACTTTTATTTCTAATGTGTATTTTTGTACCAACAAAATCGTATTATAACATTATAACATTTTTTTTATAATGATTCTCTTTGTAAAGTCCTTTCTTCTATTTTCTTCTACAGTACAGAAATGTAAGGTCTTGTCAAGACAATACTGAGAGTAAAGTGATGCAGCTCAGGGGGCCTTTAACAATAACGTTAAAAATGTCTATTAATATACGTAGATGGTAATAAAACAACGAAAAAGAAAATAAATTAATATAAATAGAAAGATGACAGACATTGGGTTGTACAGCACAGAGGCTTTCCATTAAATTCAAAGGCACAACAAGCTACCTCTGTGGCGCTGAGCTACTGTAACAAACAGGTAGACAAAAGTACTGCACACAGAGAGTTAAGGGAGTGCTAAGTTACAACAATAACATACCATGCCCCAGTGAGGTAAGAGCTGGAATTCCCTGTCACTGCTTTTATGGAGCACAAAGCATGATAAAGTAGTGACAATACAGACGAAAGTGTTGCAAAATCGTGCAATAAACCAAACAAAATACGATGCGGCAGGATAAAAGCGCATCGTGTATTAACTTTATTAGTCTGCAGCAATTTTAGCTGCCAAGTGTAAGTAGGCGAAATGCTGAGGTGTTGATGTGGTACCTCGGCCTGCTGACTGAGGAGGTCCGTAAGTGATGGCTGCATCTGTCTGTGTGCTGTGTAACGTTGAGCTTCCTTCAGGAAGCGGATCCTGTGTGCAGCGCTGGTGGCCCTGCCTCTTAACCTGTGCATTTACAGCTCAGCGTGCTGCGCCCCGATACTGACTGCTGAGTGACAGAAGGCTTTATGCTACACTTCATACTTCAAGTGACAAAATCATCTCCCCTCTCTGTCTGTCACTGCTTCCAGTGAGGTAACCTCAGCTAATACAGACTGCTTAGCTAACTGATGCAAACATCTACAGTAAATTTGATGCACCGACTGGGTCATTTGTGTTAACGTAACGCTTGTGTGGTGTTCATGTTTTTGTTACTCAGCCAGTGTTCAGGGGTCTGGTGGACCCACTGCATTATTGGGTTTTTAAATCAATACAGCCATAACAATTTATGTAGAAATACTTAACAGATGTTTATTTTATCCCAGTTACAAGCAATAAAGTAGCATATGTGGTTAACATTTGCCAATTACAGTTAGATCACATTTATGAATACAATTTTTTTTTTTTTTTGGTTTTTGTGATAAAATGTAATAAGATTCTCCCACTCCTATGCAGCGTACTCATGAGCACCACATTTTTGCCTTTCTTTGGCACATAGGACACCAGGGACATGTTGGCTGTGAACACAAACTTGGAAGAGTTGACGGGCCTGCTCTTTGTAGTCAACAGCTGAGGTGGGAGCTCTGGCTTGTTGTTCCGTACCATTCCTACCATCGTCAGCTTCCTCTATAGAAGCTCCTGTCCCAGTTTGTGTGAAGTAAAAAAGTAAAAAAAAAAAAAGTCAAGTTTCAAAAGTTATTACTGAGTCCCTGTGTTATGTCTAGGATATCCCCATTCCTTGGTTCTTATCAGGGGCTTGTCCGTCTGGCTTCCCTGTGTATACTTGCAAGTTACATGCATGTGATGAAGCAGCATCACAGGCAGCCCAGATCTTGATATCTCCATATTTTGCGGGTTTAGACAGTATGTTCTGTCTGAAGGGCCAGCAGCCCCTAAATGGTATCAGCTTCTCATCAACAGTAACATTAGGCCCAGGGTTGTAAAACAGGGGTAAGCGGTGCCCCCACTTGTCCCACACTGTCCTGATGGCAGCAAGCTTGTCTCTCTGATGCCGAGCTGGTCTGTCGTATCTGTTATCATAGCAGATATTCCTGGAAATAAAGTTTTCCAGAGACATTGTTGCACAGAAAAGTCCTCTGCCAGTTTTTGCATCTCACAGGGATTCTGTGGATTCCCCTTTGGATCTGAAAACTCCAGCGAGGATAATAACCCTAAATGAATGCATACAAATGGGTTTGGTCCATCTCTGAAAAGAAGACCTGATGCACCCTCAAACTCAGACTTCATGTACGTCACCTGCATGTGAGTAACTGCCATCCATGTTGGCCCTGGATGCACCTTTATCATGTGACATGCGGTGTGGCTCATTCCTTGGGCAAGAAGCATTCACTCAATTTCATCAATTTTTGACATCCATATTTCTCCACCTGCTGGCAGGTCCTGGGGCAGGTCCTGGGGCTGATCCTGGGGCTGGTCCTGGGGCTGGTCAATCTCATCCCCTTCTTCAGTCTCACTGTCAGACTGAATTGACAGAAATGTGATCCTCATATTCTGAAAACTCTTCCTCTTCATCATCTTCCAAAGCTTCTCTTTCTTCTAAAATCATATCTGAGGCCTGAGCAGGGAATCTTTTTGCCATCTTGATCGACTGTGATAAGGAGCCTCACAAGCAAAGCTATTTATTTGTTGTGTTCCGTCCCCAATTTCCAGCTGGGCTTGAGTGAGAAAATATAGAATAGTTCCCGCAAGACAGAGGGTAAAATGTGCAGGAATGTGTGAGCAGACGAGTGTAGGTGCTCGAAATGTAACAACGTTCCAACCTTGTGCGGGAAGAGCAAGAGCAAAAAGTCATGTGTGCACACACACAGACACACACACACAAGCACACACACACTAACATATGGCTCAGGCAGGAGGAGGACAGAGTGAAGGTACACAGCACCTACAATTTCCACACTTTTATGACCCTCGGGAAGAGGATCCAAACACCATATATGTAATATAAATGTGTAGGGGGGTTTATGGTGCGCAGTCACTGAAAATGTGTTTTTTTAATGTTCTTCACAGATAATGAGCCAAGGCCAAAATCTGAGGTCTAAGGTTGAAAAAAAAAAAAATCATTAATCACATAATTTTTCTTTTACTAAACACTGAAAATGGGTCCCACAGACCCAAACACCACGCAAGGGTTAAGTGGATGCTAAATTTGTATTGGTTTCGTAAAAAATGGTTCAAGAGCCTTTAGTGCATTTAGTGTTATTTGTGGATATTTATTAGATACACTTGCCAAGATGTTTCACAGCAATGCAAATATCATCATCATCTTCATCAGTCATCTTATTTTGTAAATTCCTATAAAATTTAACAAAAGTCTGTGCCTGCTGTTGTCCCTCAAAGCGTATAGTTACTGTATATTCACGGGATTTGTCGGTAAAATGTTCATATGAATTTGGTAATATGACAATTTTAGGTTCAGTGGAAATGCTTACCAATCAGGAGATTTTGTGTATCTATGTGGGGGTCTTCAGCATGACAAGTTTTCAATCAGCACCATTGTCTATATGCACACACAGGCTGAAGGAGGGCAGCATCATTACAGTAGATTTTTTTTTTCCCTCTGGCCTGTTATTGGTGTCACATGCTCCCACTCTGCTGTCAGGCATTTTCATTCCAATATTACAGAGTACAAACAGGTTGTGATTGGCTGCCGCTGGAGCTGCCAGATTACATACAAGGATTAGAGCTGGGCTTCATGAAAACCGTGCCACCGACAGGAACAGACCAGCTGCATTCAGCTGCACCCTGGAGGTAGCAGGGTGAGGGTCAGGCGCAGCCAGAGTATAAATTCAGGCAGTTAAGCGTTATGCAAGCGTGTTATCTAAAGCTATCTGAGACAAGGCCATCCAGAGATGGTTATTATGGCTGTCATTCTGAGGGAGACAGGCTGTCTGTGGGCTGACAGTGAGGAGGTGATGAGATCAAAGCAGGTCAGACTTGTTGGCGGTTACTGAACTATAGTACATTGGTTATTATATTGTTACGATATATAGCAGTGGTTGCCTGAGCTACCATGACGCACACTGTTAAAAGAGAAAAAAAAAAATTTGTAAAATAAGAAAAAAGATCGAAGGCTCTTTTTGAATGTTGCTCAAATGAAGTTGCATAGATAACTGACAGGGTGCTTGTTCATGTTACGGCCAAAGGATCCCACATCTACCTCAACATTTACCACTGAGCTGCCCTTGAGCAAAGTGAATTAGCAAACACTAGAAAACTATGGTTGATCTGGGCAGCAGGTGTTCACTATTATAGTACTATAGATACTAGCATTATCATGCAGAGGCCCTGCTTAGGATTTTGGCCCCCGGATTGGACAAAATACAACACTGTGCAGACGTTCATGCAGCATTCTGGATACGGTGGATTTTACTCTTTGATGCACGATGGATACTGTCTACAAAGTGGGCTGAAGGCACTTTTAATCATTTTATTTTTTCATAATAAAAACTGAAATTCCCACAGAGACACAGCTGTTACGCCATCACGCAATGATCATCTCCTTGAGTGTGGTGTAGGGCTGGTTCACAAGTAGGAGTATAGGGTTGAGGAGACAGAGCTGCTGAGCCTGCATCTGTTGGGCCTGACACCAGACAGAGACAACTGATTTAGTATAAATAGCTCGCTAAAAGTTTGCATGCATTGATTAAATGTCAGCTAAAAGAGGAGTGAAATGTAAACACTCAGAGTTTTATGTGAAGATACTAAATAGGCTATTTCACTATGGACTAAGCGAAGAGGGTAATTTCCACCACTCACAGACTACACCCACCTGTCTTTGTGAAAAATTGGGTGACAGGCAGTCACTCTCTTTTCTCTCTCGTCTTTTTTTGTTTGCTTGTTTCTTTTCATCTTCGGTAGCCACATTTTTCTGCAGTAAGACATTACGCGATGCTCCATAATGCACTCTCAATTCACTGCTAGCAAGTGCTGTTCATGCGTGGTTTGGGGCTGGTGCACGGAGGAACTGATATAAGAGGCCTCCTTAGATGTTTACGTTTTGTGAAAAACAGTTTTAACAGAGTTTTATCAGTACATTGTTAATGCAATATTGTCATTATGATGAAAGGTCGTCAATTTCCACCTAATGTCCTAATAAAGCCCCTGTCAGTCTCGTGCTAATGATGGGAGCACCAAAGAACACTGTTCTGCCCCCGCAGAAGACTATAAAGAGTTATTTACTCTTTTTTACTAGCACAGGACTTTCTCAAACACAAATGAAAGAGTGGAATAATTAGAGAAATATGAATCGGCGGAGTGACTCTGCAGAAAAGGAGGTATTAAACCTAAAGCTGAATAAAGCATCCAATCATTGAAAGGTTTAAAGGCAGAAATACAATAGAGGATTGCATAACCTCAGCAATTAGAGGCATATTATGTAATATAGTGACTTCAACTACATATCAAAGAGTTCCATCAAGGACAGGCAGGTAATGAGATGCAGCACAGAGGGAAGAACATCATTGTGGGCACTCGTTCTTAATCTGTTTGATCAATGTGCATTAAGTGAGTCCACGTTCCCACCTGCCTTTGACAGAGTCTTTATTCAGACAGCTGTCAGACCCTGAGCGAGTACTTTAGGACACAGAAGGAGAAATGGAGAGGAACTTGAAGTGGCATGGATGAGAAAAAATATAATATAATATAATATAAAACATGATTCCCATTAACTCCAACCACTGAAAAGTTCTACATTAGATGTTAAATATGTTGTATAATTTTTAGCTTAACTGCAACAGCAGTGCCAAGCTTATAAACGCGTGTGTTGCAGACTGACTAAAGAAACGCAGTTGGCTGGCCAGCCGAGCGTTGGACGCCAGTGCTCTTTCAAAATCATTCATATTACATTATAAGGGAGTGTTTACAAGTTGTGTCTTTGTTGCTAGATTTGTCTACTTTCCAGATCCCTTGGTGACTTTTTTCTTATGAGTAACCATAACACAGCACAGCCATTGTCTTTAACTTCTAGCATGCAAATGGCTTGGGAATGACTGTTGACATGTAAAATGTACCATCTTCTGGTCACGATCATGAGTTGATAGGATGCATGCGATTTTCCTGGATTTTGCATGAATTGCTTTGAAACCAATGATTTCTTACTGCCCTGTTTGCTTTTTCCTCCAAACCTCCATGTGAATCCATTTGCTTTCTAAACCAAATGATTACTAGTGTCATTAACTATTAGATGAATAAATTCAAAGGTGCACATATCTTTGCTTCAAATGTTGCTGAGACGTGACCACCGTCAGCAAGCGCCTAAATACATACCTATGGTGTACAAATGAGCTCTGTGGCATCTAATTCCATCTAATTTCAATACTATGCGTATAAAGACTCTGCTTTTTCATTTGTTACATTTCCCAGCCTCCCCTTCACTCTCTGAGCTGCTGTTTTCATCGTCTGAATCACTGTTTGGTCCATCTGACCTCCAGGCTACTGCAGCCTCACTTCACCCTGAGCCACTTTGTCCCTGTTACTGTATGCGCATGTTGCTTCATATTCAAATGATAAAATAATCACAAATAAGGATGACTGCACTCGACCCTGACAATAAAGGCCTAATGTGTCACAGTCTATACAGTTTATAAGGATCAAAAGCAAGCTGGCAGTGTGTATCTAAGTGGCTGCATATGTGAGTTATGGATGCTAATTTTGGGGGTTTAGAGAAGTGGAATGAATAATACTGTCCTCTGTCTTAGTCTTACATAGATGATGTGAACACATAATTGCTGAGTGGAAGTTGTCAGTGGTCATCACGAACATTAGCAGTAGCGTGAAGCTAATACCTCGGGATTATGTGTGTGTGTGTGTGTGTGTGTGTGTGTGTGTGCAACTACCCCGGGCAATATCTGCACATCTCAATGTGTTATCAGTTAACAAGCTGGTTATAAGAATACTGCTGTGCTACTGTGAGTGATCTGTTAAACTTGCGAAATAATAAATATGTCAGCACAACTATGACTGGTTGTCATCTTCTTAAAGAATTTACTTTTTTTCCTCTATTATCTCACTGAAGTTCTGTCCACTAAACCTATGTCCAACAGCATTTGTTTCCATTTTATTCTTTACATCACAGATGGGTTTTGGCTCACAAGGGCACACGAGTTGGAAAACAGATGGTCTTAAAAGACATTAGGGCCACAGTGGACATAACAAGTCTGCATATGTTTGCAGCTTCACAGTTCTCTTCCTCCCTGTTTTTTTTTTTTTTTGTTGTTGTTGTTTGTTTTTTTTTTTTTTTTTTAAATTCCTTATCCTTCAGTTTATTGGAGCCACCATCTGCATCTGCTGGTTGATGGATATATGGGGTGTGTTATTCAAGGCATAAATCATCAAGCAGGTCGTGAGCAAACAACAGAATGCTGAATTTGGCAGAATGCTAAAATAGACAAAAGGTTTTTGTTTTCTTCATAAATTTTATGAGTGAGTTTATTATGATGAAGCATTTTCTGTCTTCATACTGTGAGAAAATTCATCACTGGAGCAGCCCTCTGACAGAAATTGGTTGAAAGCAGAAATTCACATTGGGATTACTGTGCAGGGCAAATTTAAAAGGCTCAAGCAACATCTCACCAAATAATTGATTTCATCTACGAACACAGTGGGTTCCACACAGTTAATGTCAGAACTTCTCACTTTGTGGAAAAGCATTTTAGAAATACTGTTGAATGTCGTTGTGTGTATATGTTAAAACTGGTTATGAGGGATTAATGTATATTTTTTTCGAACTGATCTTTAAAATTTGCCGGGCAAATCCACAGACTTTGTATTTACGAGGGTTCGAAAGATTTATCTGTCTGTACAGTACAGCATAGGGCTCATTTCATGCTTAAATACAAATTTCTAATCCTTAATGTGGCATGGGCCCTTTTTCCAATTTTAATAAGACATGCTTGAGTTAAACTAAGGAAGCAGACAGTGGCTCATATTATTTATTCCTAATGCTTGTTTCCAGGGTGATTTTGTCTCCTCATTCAACTACGCTAAGTACTCAGGAACAAAAAAAATTCTAATTTAATTTCAAATGCTTTTATTTTTCTCATTTACTCTACAAAATTAATCTCATGTTCCACTGCTTATCTTTGTTGTCTTGATGTGTCTACAGTACAGAAAGGATTTTGATGGCAGCATGAGACCTTTATTGTATGCAAACATTAAATTTATGTCCTAACATTAACTTAATACTTCGGGGCCATGATGATAACATTAATTAAGCACCAAAACATTGCTAATATTGAAGCATTATGAGTACAAAACCTCTTTCCAAACATCTGTTGTACTGCCCCGAGTGACTCATGTTGATTTATGATATTTCAAACAACAACCCTGATTAAAGTAATATAATGATGATGAATGATACTTTTCACCTTTAATCTTTCCAGCTCCTGTCCACTCTAGTAGAGGGGAAAAGCACCAAAACACCACACACCTGCATCCCAAGTGTCTTTACTTGGAGATAAGAGCCTTCCCCTTCACAAAAGGTGACCTGATGATTCTCACATCAGGTGCTAATTAGCAACACTGGCGGTGAGTAGAAGGCAGTCGGAGCAAAGAAAAAAATCCCAGAGATAATTATTTTAGCCAAATCCAAGTAAAGAAAATTGACATTTTTTTCTGTTTCATCTCTCTACACTTCATCAAAATGCACTTGCTCGCCTCACATTACCGTGAGACAGTTGTGTTGAAAGGAAATCTCATGCATTTTATAGCTCCATCTATGTTAGTGTGGGGATGCCATTAGGGTATGGTAAACATATCCTGCCATGCAAGGCAACAACTCTGTGATTGGATGAAAATGAATCCAATCTTGACATTACCTCAACTTAAACAAAAGGTCAAATGGGAGAGAAGTGCAGGAAATTAAACGTAATGTGTCTGTTAGCAGGAAGGTCGTGTGCTCACAGCAGAAGCCAATTAAGTGCTATAAACGAATATGTGCTATATGTCAACATGTAGCCCCCAAATACACACACACACAGACACACAAGCATTCCTACCAACATACACACACTCACAGACTTGAGCCTGGGATAAATCTCTCCCGAGCCATTTAAATTAAGAGTCACTACTCATATCAAAATATTATTAGCAGTAATAACTATCATATAAAATTATTCCCCTGTGGGAATGTTGACACCAGCTCTGTTGACATAAAAGGGTCTCCAAAGTGATAACAGTTTGCCTTCCGAAGCATCACATTCGTTCCACATTTCCCTGGTTTGGTGTCAAACACCAAAGAAGTGGTGGTCTGATTATAAGTTGCTCCGAGGGTGAGATATCTCACCCTCTGGGGTTAAAAAAAAAAAAAAAAAAAAAACTGATCTGGTTGGTTGCTAGTATGGACAGTTTGCTAGTGTGATAGTCAATAGGTTTAGCATCTTCCATAAGAAAACTGTGACTTGAATTAAAACCACCAAATTGTCTTCTTGTGAACCATCATCACCTTATTTACATTCAGTAACTGACACATTCTCTTTTACACTGATTTTGACTAATCCATTAATCCATTAATACCTGACAAATCAATGTATAGCTAAGTGACACAAAAATCATATAAAAGACCCAACATTGTCATAAAGCAATGGTGGCTTTGAACAACGTGGGTGATGGTTGTGGAAATCTCACAATTGTGTTATGACATAAGTTGTTACAATCAATATGACAATCATTTCTAACCTTTACCTTGATGAACAACTGCTAGGGCGCTTATCGGCCTCTTTTTTTTTTCTTTTTTTTTTTAAGCGATACACTTTTCATGTTTGTGTTTAAACAAATTGCTGGTGTTACCTTTAATTGCTGTCCGTGCCGCGTTCAGCGCTGTCTGATAGTCGTGACTGATAAGACCTAATCAGGAGTTGAAGAGGGTGTCTGCATTGTCGTTCCCAAAAATCTCCATCGAGTCTCCAGCACAACCCCTTTCTGGCCCTTTAATCCTCTATACTACACAAAAAAAGCACAATTTTAACATGCAGATGAGCGTAAGCCTCATTTTAAAATTTGCTCGAGGAAAAGGCCAGTTAGCTCGCGTCTAGGTGGTGTTTCGTGGCAACATGTATGAAACACTCTGCAGAGGCAGACAGGACTGTAATGGGTCCGCCTCATTGGATCAGGTGGCCAAGCACACCTCTTGTCTTGATCAGCTGGCTCGTGATGTGGAATACTCAGTAGATGATAAGAGCTTGGGAAATTATGCCCTTGGGTGCCAGAAGTGTATGTCATTGCCTTGCATCATTTTCGGTGCTAAGATGCATGTGGAACCCAGACCCAGTGTGCCCCTCAGTGTGAGGCATCTGGACGGAACGACTAATCAGACAAGACCTGGGAGACTAGCTGCCCATTTGATCTCTGTCCTTTTCCTCTCGGGCATATTCTCTTCACAATGATCCATCAGCTGGCCTAATGACGAGCGCCAAATACATCTTAGCTCAGCAGCGCTGCACAAAACACTTTGTAAGGTAGAGTATCCCTCACAAGCTCACTCCCTTCATGCTTTTGTACTCGCTGCCCACTCCTGTGTCTACTGAAATCTGCGGCCCAAGGAGGTGCATTCATTAGCACAGTTCATCTGAAAGGAAACCAGTCTTTAGAGTCACCAAAGACAATGGTTTCCAATTAGAGCAAAGAAGCAAACAACGTGAGCATGTCAAGGCATAAATGTTTACTTGCTTGTAGCAATGAGAAAAGGAACCACAGCTTTGCCACGCAAAGGGGAAAGAGTACTAGTGCCAATGAGACCTTGTTACCAGCGGGGGACTAAGGCAATATAAAGCATGTTTAAAGGAGGTTTTGGTCATCTGTTGAGGGCTGAGGGATTTCAAGACTGTGTGATGAAGCAGCACAGGCTAATGACGCAGCACACAATAATAACATGACAAAGAGGGAGCCGGGTGCAGCGGAAAAGAATCTGTCTCTTCTTTCTCTGTCTCTCTCTCTCTCCCCCTTTCACAAATCTCCTCTCATTAGTTTGTTTCCTTGTGTTGTGCACATTGCTTCAAGTCTGCTGCAAGCAAGAGCTGTCAAACGCATGTGTAGGGAAAAAAAGTATAGCTTCCTTACTGAGAGGCCTTGGGAAAATATTCTTGTGTATGGTGAAATTATAGACCGCTGCTGCAAAAACCTATACAAGACACCAGGGAAAAAAAAAAAGTAATAAGTATTTTTCTCTTATCACACAGGGGTTAAAAGTCGAGGACCTACAAATGCAACTGATGCGTTTCTTTTTGCGGAGGTCAGTGTCAACTGTGTGATGGGGGTACTTGTAGTCACTGATGCAGAGCAAAGGACTTCACATGATGAAATGGTTTACCAAGATTGTGTGGTACATTCCAGCAATTTGTTTATAACAATTTAATGCAAGCCACTTGAAACGGTTGTGGCTAAATGTATGTTCCCTTTGATAGTTCATTTGTGGAAGAAAAATGAAAACTTATCAAAGGCCTTTGAACACCTGATGTCTATGACCTTGCTGTACAATTAACAATAACCTGTGCAGATGTCTGTAGTTATAAGACTTGTCACGTGAATTAGTTAGTGAACTCAACTAAATTAAAATGGGATTGGCTCCAACCTCCTTCAACCCTGCACAAATAAGAAGTGGTATAAATAATGATGGATGGATGTCTTATGACACTTTTTCAGGGAGTTGGAAACACCAACATAAAGTTTGTCGCCAGAACAGTTTAATTGATTTTACAAGTCTCTGAACTCTACTGGAGAAACGGACCCTTTCCGCATTTGGCATTTTGTTTTGCTGGCAGAGAGCGCTGTCTGACACGTCAGTCCAAAGTCCCCCACAGGTATTCAACTGGGTTGAGAGCTGGCGACTGCAAAGGCCATAACTTTTGATTCATATCATTTTCATACCAATCAAACCATTTAGTGAGCCCTCATGCTCTGTGAATGAGGACATTGTCATCCTGTCTCCATTCATTTTTCAACCACATGTACCTGAATACAGCCAGTTTAAAAAAAAAAAAAAAGAGCAGAAAGAGAAGGGAAGATTTTCAATAGCATGCTGAAGGAAATTTCTGGCATTGAAGATTTCTGACCTTTGTCAGCAGAAGTGACTTTTTTAGATGCATTGCTAGGCCTTGAAAGCAAGGGGAATAATACACTGTGGGTTTCTGTATCTTTTGCCAGCCACACAAGTATTTAGGTTTGATGAGAAAATCTGAAACAAAGACAGAGCCGCAGGATACCAGCGTGTGAAAAGGCCCACACAGTCACCTACTTTCACTGAATGTGGAAGCTCATTTCATGTAGAGCAGCATTCGACATATGCACATTATCAAATGCAGGGGTGAAACTGGCATGTCGACACAAGCATAGACGCACACAAATGATTCAAGGCGGGCAAGGAGGCTTGAGTCTCCGTTTCAGCCACACTGATTGATCCCATCATATGTTTTTATCTTTTAAAAACTGTCCCAGTGGAGATGTTTGCAAAGCCCTGCCAGCATCAGAACACTCTATCAATGCATCACAGCTGCTTTACAATTCAGTTTATCTCTCTGTCACTGTTCTCAACTCAGTTTATCAGGGAGTTCGTTTGAGCTGTACATTCAGTGCATGTTTCTGATACTGGGAGAAAATGGCTTGCCTCAGAGATATCTTAACAGCTTTCAAAAGATGCATAAAGAAACCCCATGACAGATTTATCTAATGTCATAAATTCTAACTGGTTTTTATGTATCCCTGCCTTTTATGTGCCCATTTGAACGGTGTAATTGAACCAGTAAACAACAAGACATTTTAAATACCTGATCTGCACTGGCAGGGCACTCCACTGCATGTGAATCAAGTTGTCACCAGGTAATTTTAAATCAAAATGATGCATTTATTTGGTTGAAGTGAGAGAAGCCGTGATATACATTTTATGTGTTCAAGGTTTATGCGCATATTTCTTCTCACAAACCATACTGTTGATGAAAGACTGCCAATTAACTCTGCAAAAACAAAACTACACAGAAATAAATCACTTATATTCGTGTACTTTTCTTCTCAGCACACAGAAGACACCACAGCACATTTGGTCATGAGTGCGGTGAAAGTATTCAGCCTAGTCTTTATATTCGCTGTGTATGTTGTCTTGTACCACTGAAAGTAATTTTGGAGCCAGGTTCACAGAGTCGACCAACTATGGAAGTCTATCTGTGAGTGATTTACCGCTCGAGTGTACATGTCAGGACAGCTACGTCAGGGTTGCGTCAAACAAGATTAGAACATGTAGCTTTTAATTGAGAGCACTCCCGCAAAGGCATTCTCACAGATGCCTTGCAAGCTTCTTTCATAAACCTAGCATATACGCTTCATGGTGTCCCCAGTGATTATCTCAGTGTGGTTAAAAAAAAAAGAAAAAAAAAACGAAAAAACATCTAAAGTAAAACAGGCAGTTGATCAGACATGCCAAGCTTATCAGTGGATCTGGTTTTATATCAGAATGCACAGAAATCAGACTCTCAAAATCTACCAGATAAGATGACAGTATACAGACATAAAATAGTTTGATTTTTTTGGTAACTGCAAACACAACACTCCCTGATGACTCACATGGAGACTGTGGTCAATAAAACTGTACCGCTGCCAGACTTTTTTGGCTATGATTTCTGTACTCTTTGCACTTCTGTCGGTGCTCACTCTGCTGTGACTTGGTCAACAAGGGTGAGCTTCAGTAAGCTTTTTTGTTAACAAATTAGGGCTACGCTAAAACAAAATGCAAATAATCTAAACATGTTTGGCAGACAGTGCTTTTTTTTTTTTTTTTTTTAAAAAAAAAAAAAGGGGGAATGGAGGATTTAATTTTGCATGATGCTGCCTGGCTCAGAATGCCTCAGTCATTAGCTTGGTGAGGAAAACGGTTTACCCCAACCATATAAAATCCCAGCTGAGATGCAGGCCTCCAAAAGCAGTCCAGTATCACAGCTTTCTCAATAATTATGAAGAAGACCCTAGATGAAAGGGAGCTCTTGGACTTTTAGCATATTTCAAATGCAATACCTCAGAAATTTAAAAGAAAATAAGCCTTTGCTTGGCTGCTATTAAGGATAAATTGTGACAATGGCCCGATGTTCAAAACAAAGATAAAAAAAAAGAAAGCAGGAGCTTTTGTGGTTGTGCAGAGAGCTAATTATCTCAGTCACAATTAATGGAGGCACTTGTTGTGATAACCAATCTTATTTCTTTAATACATACTTTTCCGTGGCCATTGTCACCTTGTGTGCTCAATATTTAAGTGTTCTGCAAAGAGCAATGTGTTGAAGGGGAGGAAAAACAGTCAAAGGGGGGCTACTTCTTCTGTGTGCATCATCCACACTCTGACAAGTTCATTAACATTATAAAATGCATCAGTTGGCAATGTCCTAAAGCTCCTTACTCCTTCAGAAGAAACCAAAGCTCAGAGGATGTGCTGGCATTTAACGGAACTGTATTTTACAGATGATTGGTGCAGTGAATTAGCAAACTTGGAAAAAACAAACGTCTACCATTCTTTAATGCCAAGGAGACTCAAGGGCTGTATTACACAATGTGTGGTGCTGCGTGAAATGCAAAATCAAATCTGCTTTAACAGCTGGTTTCAATGCTCAATAGTTTGTAAGTTGGGCTTAACAGATTTCAGAAAAGGGTAATAACCTGTAAAATCAAGTTATAAAATGGAAATTTAAATTTGTATACATGCTATGAGAAAGGCAGCCTGTGTCACTTGCATCTAAAGCGGCAATAATCTAAAATGCTTTGGGTATTTTTTGCAACTGCGCTGGTCCTTTAAAAAAAGAAAAGAAAGAAAAGAAAAGAAAAACTTCCCACAGTTTTGGGAATGTAAAATTAAGGCCTTGAAACGAGCTTTTATCTTAACTAGGACACCTTAAAGTAGTTTCACTCTATGGGGTATGAACCTTACTTAATACTAACAGCAGGATTTGTCGTTATTATTCATTGCACGGTTTCACACCTTATCTTTCAAATAGATCCACAGACGGGACAACACATCTATACCGGCTCTAAAATGCTGTGGTTACTCTGTTCTACATCTGCAAACATTTCACAATTCACAAGGAGCATGAAATTTCCTTCAGACTGCAGTCTACCGCTTGATGATTCGCCATGCTTTGATGTCTTTTGTTTTTTTTTTTTCCTGTTGATACAGGTTGGTGCAGTATTATTTAGCATCAAGTTTTCCTTTGTTTTTTTTGTTTTGTTTTTTGTCTTAACACCTAATTAGACTGTCTAACTGCATCCACTTGAGCCCACTGTAATTTTTTTCTGGGAGATATAAAATGGCAAAAAAAAAAAATTGGGATTCTATTTATCCTTCTACCTACCGATCGTTCATCAACACATTCATCTACGCATCAAAAATAAAAAAGACACCATTGCATTACTAACAATGCTGCAATCCATAACAACATAACCCCTCAGAAGGAGAATGTGTGAGTGGCTTTGTCAATACATCAGTTTGTTTAATGGGACCACTGACATAACACTTTGCCTCTTTGTCTGATCAATCAGGATCCAGCGCACATGTGCTGCATCAGCAGGAGAGGCCAAGACCATGAAAACCTAAATTACACAGATATCTCTGTTGGCTTTTGGTTCTAAATGGTCGGATCACGCTCAGGATAAACTGGGAATTAAACAAAGTGTTTAATTTGTAAATCAGAGGGTACTGGACCACAAAGTGTGTGTAAACCAGAGGGGGGGATCCAGCCAGGTTGAAAGTTACTGGAGTGTGCCTTAGCTGAAAAAACACAAAAATGCTGCAGATATAGGGCATTACAAGTAAATATAATATAAATACTTCACTATTCTGAAACCCACATTCACGTTTCACAGTCAAGGCAGAGACTAAAAACACCACATACTGGTGACTGAATGACTGAATAAAAGCTGTGGTCTTTTTTTTTTTTTTTTTTTACTGTTTGCACTTAAGGTACACTGTAGCGTAAAACCCAGTTCAATTAAAGGGGTTTCTTAGGGATGTGCAACATCCAAAACTAAGTGCCCTTTTCCATTTGGTTATTTTAATGCAGAAAATAAAACAACCAAGTTACAGAAAAATTTATCGAACCAGGCATGAATCATTGAACAAGACAGCTGTTATAAATCAGACAGATTTACAGAGATGAAACTGGGTAAATTCTGCTGTTGACAACAGAGACAGGTTAGCTGATTGGAAAAAGAGAGAGCATTGTGTAACACCATTATAGTGAGATGTTACATATGAGATTGTTTATGATTAAGGATCAAAATCTTAGGGGATGCAAAGTGAGTGGGCAGATGCTTTGAGTCATTCCAATGTGAGATGAGACACCGCTCCTATTCATGGACAATTCACAAGATTGCTGGTTTCCAATGAGTCATTCAAGCTTCACGATCCACAAAGGCAACATCGTTCAGACAGCAGAATGTTTGCAAACTCACATATGAGGTCAAATATTAATTAAGCAAAGACGTAACATCACCTTTTCAGGCAGACTTGTCAGCAAACAGTTGGTTGTGTACATCCAACAATAATCATTAATCATCGTATTAGCTTTCACTTGGAGCCCTGTTTCTGGTCACCTAATGATCATCAAAGTCTTTTTTGTGTCTACCAATACCTGAGGAAAAATATCTGGATCTTTATCTGCTAAATGCCCCACGATGCTAGTTGCTAACTTTGTGTACCTACAGTTTGGTGCCAAGCAGTGAGTTTTTTTTTTTTTCCCTTTTCTGAAAACAGCTTCCTGCTACAGCTGAAAATGAGGCTATGAGAGCAGCGAGAGCAGCGAGAATGCACCAGAATAGTAAAGTCGTGGCCCAGACAGCTAAACAATGAGCTGAAACTCTCAGCTGAGGGGAGCTGCGGATAAGGATGATATGTGCCTCTGTTGGTTCATCACCATGAGCAAGCTCTTTCACATTGTCTTCACATCACATTGTCATTTCACGCATAGTTATAAAAATATTAGGGGTGTAATAATAAGTTTTTATAACAATATGATACGTATCATTTTGCATGGTTCTGATATAATTCAAGAGCGATATTTGACTCATCTACAACAACATGATATGATTCAATGACTTCAAATCGACACAGCAACTTTTTTTGCCAAAGAATTCAACCAGTGTGACTATGAAATGAATACCTGGATACTGGACAGTGGGAATTCCTACAGATTCTTCTTGTAAGGGAATCAGGGATAAATTAATTATATATCTAAACAACTAAACACAATAATTAATGATAGATACATTCACCTTATATCAAAAGCACAGCCAATATTGCTTTAGGTGGATAAACACTGGTTGAACCTATTGCTATTGTTCTCATTTTTTGTATAAAAGGAGTCAATAATAATAAACAAAAATGAAGTGCAACATTTCTTCAGGTTGAATTAACAATAGTTCAACATGCTATTTCTATTTTCACAGACCGGACCTCAAATGCAGCGTTAAAAATCTCTCCTCCTCTTTGTTTTGTTCCTTTGGCGCTGCTCACACACAGATTGAGTGAATTGGGGGAATGTTTAACATATATTTACTATTAAAAGTACTAAAAAAATACATCCATATAAAGTTTGTCATTCTTAAATACAACGTGCAAATTCTTAGTATCGACACAATCTATTTACCTGAGATCAATAAAAGTCCCTGTTGATCTATATACACATACTGAAGTAGCTGGATCGTAGGAATATAAATCAATCCATCGATGTACTCGATGAATCGTTATACCCCTAAAAAATATCCTATTTAGCTGCTTTAAATTAGATTATTCTGAGGTGACATAGCTGTGCTATCCCAGGAGTTTGTCTGGCAAATCTGGCCTTTATGGAAGAGTGGCAAGAAGAAAGCCATTGTTGGCCATTTTTGGCCATTTTTGGCCTAAATGCAAAACACTATGTGTGGTGGCAGCATCATGCTCTGGGGGGTGCTTCTCAGGGACAGGGAAGATGGTCAGAGTTGATGGGAAGATGGATGGAGCCAAATACAGGGCAATCTTGGAAGAAAACCTGTTGGAGTCTGCAAAAGACTTGAGACTTGGGCGGAGGTTCACCTTCCAGCAGGACAACGACCCTAAACATAAAACCTGGGCTACAATAGAATGATGAGAAATGAGAAAAACATATTCATGTGTTAAAATGGCCCAGTCAAAGTCCAGACCTAAATCCAATCGAGAATCTGTGGCAAGATCTGAAAACTGCCGTTCACAAACGCTCTCCATCTTTTCTGACTGAGCTTGAGCTGTTTTGCAAAGAAGAATGGGCAAAAGTTTCAGCCTCTAGATGTACAAAGCTGGTAGAGACATACCCCAAAAGACTTGCAGCTGTAATTGCAGCAAAAGGCGGTTCCACAAAGTATCGACTCAGGGGGGCTGAATACTTTTGCACACCGCACTTTTCAGTTGTTTGTTTGTAAAAAAAAAAATTTAAATCATATCATTTTCTTTGTACTTCACAATTGTGTGCCACTTTGTGTTGGTCTTTCACATAAAATTCCAATAAAATATATTTATGTTTGTGGTTGTAACAAAATGTGGAAAAGTTCAAGGGGTATGAATACTTTTGCAAGCCACTGTATAAAAGTCAAGGAGAATATAATGTTCTCATAAATCAATTTCATCTGCATGTTTCTATATTTGCATTAAGACCGAGAGTCAACAAAGTATCCACAGATAACACTAACACTCTCCTTGTTTCTCTTCTGTTGCATTGGAAAAGTCTGTGGATTTTATGCTAATGTCATGTCTGTCTACAAGGGTGTAAGCTTTGATCAAGATAAATTAGAAGACAGGTAGTCTTAATGGTGATGGGCCCTAAGTATAATGTCAGTGATCTGTAATTTCCGCACTTTTTTGTGTGGAAGCTGGGTGGGGGAGTTTGTGTACATGTCACAAACTCGGTGGTGAGTTTGTGACATGTACACCAGTTGAGCAATGCCTTTCCACTAAAAGCGAACATGCACCACAGGATACATACACACGTACACACTCTGTTTACCTGGATGCTAACAGGCCAATAACTTGCATATTCAGAAGATGAAATAGAATGAAACAGCATTTCTCATTACTTTTGGGTTTGAGGATATACTTGGAAAAGACATAATGTGCATGTGGCAACATTATAATGGTTCATTAAGATACACCATGTGAAAGACTGCCTAAAGGGAACAAAGAGATTGCAGCTAAAGTGAGGGCAGGAAATTAAAATGAACAATATCACAAACGGGCATGACGCTCAAGATGTTATGAAAGTGAAGCATTTCGCATCCTGTCAGTCTGTTCTCTGAAGTATAACCCACAGCAGTTCCCATTTCTGGTTTCTCTGAGGTGGGGGAAGAAGCAGTGGTTGCAAGGTTAACTAGTTACTAGTTAGGTTCAAATGTACCTTCATTTTGATTTGATTTTGAATATATCTGAAAAAAACAAACAAACAAACAAAAAACTAAACAGCAAAACATCAATGTTGGTGTAGGTTTTGTGTATTTGAGAATGTATAGATGAAAAGCTGAAACAAAGCTCTCCTCCATCTGTACTTGCTTGTAATTTTTCATTTTTTTTCAGAAAACTTACAGGCTAATGTGTACAGAAAACACATTTCCTGACTATTCAAGGCGATTCAATCAGCAGAAGCTGGAAAATGAAAAGAAAAGAAGCTAAAAATATTTTTGCTTTTCAAATCAGCCATCTTTTAAAAAAACAACAAAAAAAAAAAAGGGTGCCTTTTCATTACTCAATCAAGATGACATGGTTAACACCACCAACTCAACAACTACGCAGAGGCTGAAAAAGCTAGTGTCAACTGCCTGGGTCTCACGGCATTAAAAAAAAAAAAAAAAGAACTTGATTGCATAGATGCAATCTTGACTTTGGACACCCTCACAGGCTCTCTGCCGATAACTAGCATGAGGAGTGGCTGTCATGGCTGGTAGTATGACTCACACCAGGCGCGAGAATGATGTCCTGGATGAATACCCTTTAGCCCCACTGGGAGTGTGCTGTCCCGCTCTTCTGATGTCGTTGAGTGTCTTGGACCTAGAGGTCAGCATCTCATTTTACACTGACAAAAATCTATTTCAAAACCTATCTCACTCCACTTGCATTAAACCCACAGGGAGAGAGAGTCTTCCCTCTAATTGTTTTTCCTTGACTGCTAAGCCGGCCTGGTTTTGAGCAAACCTAGTCCATATTATAGCTCTGATTGGTGAGCGGGTTTTTTAAACCCATCATTTATGCATGTACAGTATGGCCTCATTCAAAGTGTCTCTTTTCATTGTGGGAGTAATGTGCCTGTGCATCTAACGCTGAAACTGAACTGTGCATCAATGAAAACATTCCAGTTAAATAAACACATTAAAGTTAGTACTTTATAGCCATCAACTGCCTCAATTGAAAGCACAAATATGGTAGATATTTGGCACAGCATATTTCTGCCAGGTAAGTGCAGGGAATTGTGGGGAAACACATGTTTCTCTATTTAAAGAAACTTTTCAAAAGCAACATTTCTAACTAAATGGCTCTATTGTTGACTGACACAATACAATCCAAACACAGTCTATGAAAAACACAAGATACTTTTTA
This sequence comes from Rachycentron canadum, assembly GCA_038496675.1. Classification (NCBI taxonomy): domain Eukaryota; kingdom Metazoa; phylum Chordata; class Actinopteri; order Carangiformes; family Rachycentridae; genus Rachycentron; species Rachycentron canadum. The sequence goes on along the minus strand of CM076649.1, from coordinate 754,564 downwards.
ATCCCAACATCAGGAAGGAAAACATGTTTTGTTTCCAGTGGTATTAACCACACTTTTGATCAAATAAATTTAGGCATGGGGCAAAACTCATGACCCGAGAAGAAAAATGTGATTAGCTTCTGAAAGCTATGGAAACAACATCACAGCAGCTTTGTGATAATGTTGTGTGATAAACAAGAGGTTCATCAATGTAAGTGTAGCATTAGTAATTATATTATAATGTTAGGGCAATATAAACCTACAGATCTGTACGTTTACTTTTCCAATATAAAAGCTTTTAGTCCATTCAATAGGTTCTTTACTTATTCTTGACTCCTTTTTTCCTGCAGAACAAAGAATTATGTCCAAGGCCAGATGAAAATTCTCATGCTGGAGAGCCTCTTCTAGAAAGCTAGTTACACTAAAGAAGCAGCATTTTTTTTTTGCACTTGCAGTAGTCTGTTGAATGAGGAAGCAGACACAATGGTGAATGGTGTTTGAGGCAATGGTGGCATAAGTAGTTATACACATTCCCATGGAGCTGAGGTGGGTTCTGTGTTTTGTCCTGTACAGGACATGAGAGGACAACACTCAAAGCTGGCCATCTTGCTCCATGCGCTACATTCCTTCAAAATGAAACTTTAAATTAAATTCGATCATTAGACAGTAGGTCAGTTCAGTTCACTGTTTATCAAGGGCACTGCCCTTGTGGGCGTCCATAGAAGGAAAAAAAAAAAAAAAAAGGGTGCACCTCAAATGTCCCAAAATTCTTAACCATGTCTTCTCTATCATGTATCATATCCATTGTTGGCTAACCTCTCGATAGCCTGATGACCTATCTAGCCTGCAGACAGCCTCCTGCCACCTCAAGAAACCTACAAAGGAATAAGATGCTGAAGAAAAATGATAGACGGATAAGTGAATGGGAGCAGGAACCGCTTCTTTAAAGCAAAGGTCATGTTTCAAAGGAAAAAGTGAATAAAGTGAACTGTTGCAACTTAAACAAAGTGTTTAACTCACTAGTATATAGACACATTTAAAGAGAAAATCAAGGTTGTCCATTACTAATCACCTTCAACTCAGGCAAATACAACTAATAATGCGATGGATTCAATTGCTACTTGTATTCAAATACAGAGAATTAACACAAGCTAGTTTTACCCATATGTGGTGTGGTTATTTTATTTTTTTCAATCTAATCAAGAGACAATATCCAGTCCTGGCTATAGACAAGTAATTTAGCAGAAATGTTGAGTAGCTAGTTGCTTAGACATGCTGGGGATTAACAGAATCTGGCAAATTGTAAAATGTCAAGACTAAACATCTGTGTGAAATGTTCACTAACTATGGATTTGGTCTGTTTTCTGTCAAAATATCCAACTTTGCTGTGTAATAGCTGTTTGCAACGACAAGAGATGAAACATTTTTTCTGGTAATGTTTCTGTATTTTCAGCAGTTTTAAAGTTAAAGTCAGAGAAAGATTACGATCTGCATTTAGAGTCACACATGTTCACATTATCAACATTTAAATGAAACCTCGATCCCAACTCTTCCACAACACATGTATTTATTTATATACAGTAACATAAATGTAATTTCTAGGAGACAGGTTTGAACCTGATGTGTGGCTTTTGCTTGGAAATTCTGCCCAATGCATAAACTGTGGCAAAGCAAAAACCATTTGATGATAAGACTCAAAAGTTCCTAATATTATAAATGCTTCACTTTCCAGTATTTTTATAGGCATCACCATTTCCTCAACGAAAAAGCCAATAGGATTTTTACATTGGCTTTTGGATAACTGCAGAAAATAAGTAAATGAATAAATAAATACAAATCGCCAGAATTAAAAAGTTAATGTTGTGCTATGAACGACCTACACCACAGTCACACGACCTCCTTCATTTCAACGTAAACGTCCTACATGTTTTTTTTATATAGCACTTATCTCCTCAACAAAAAGTATTTTGTCTTTAGTAGTAATACTTTGCAAAAGCACAACTATAAACACAACAAGGCTATTGAGGGAGACTGGTGAGATTATCATCTTGGTGGAATGACTTTAAACGACGTACATATATAAAGACTGGGGTATTTTTCTAATGTATTTTATGTTGTTGAGTAAAATGTCCTAGAATGCTGTTGAATATCTTGAACTTAACCACAGACCTTATTTCAGTCATTTAACCAAAACCCATTCAAGAAACTTATAAACTTCTGGATGTGGGTGACGGATGTGCAAAACTGCTGACTCATTTCTGTGTTTTTGGGACTCATTCCTGCACCACTCCATTCTGTTATATTTCATAATTAAGCCTTTCAACAGGCTTCTCAGCAACAACGGTCTGTTTTATTTACACACAATTAATTGGGAACGGTGCAATTTGAGTTGGGGTAGGGGTCCAACACTGTCAAGCCCTCCACTTCCACCATTACCTTGTAGCTGGTAGCTACACACAGAAAGCTGTGTGTCCCTCGCACCATATAATTACAGGAGTGGAGAATGGTGTGTTGGTGGCGCAATACCAGGTGTGCTTCATCAGGTGCAGCTACTTATACCTGGTTTCCAGATCAGCCCGCCGCCAGATCATAGACTCTGACCAAAACAGTCGGTCATGTTCAAGCCAATTATCTTACCAAGTGTGATTACTAGCCCAGCTAATACTTATCTGTCTTCATCCAGCATCTTCACCCTGCTTCTAGCCGAACCTGCTCCACTGCCTTGCCAGTTCCTTCAACCCCTAGCACCTGCTCCAGTTCTGATCTTCCCCTCTGCCAGCCATCTGCCCCTGCCTCAGCCCCAATTCAAATCTCCCAGCCCCAGCTCCGACCTCTATTTATCAATTAAAAATTAATTTTGGCTTCTGACTTCTGACCTATGCATTTCAGGTCTCAGACTAAACATACACTGTATGGGGATATCTCTGATTTCGATCCAATTTTTCAAATCGACAGCCTAATGCTGTTAAATGGCCATCCAAGGAAGCTAACAATACCTAAATTGCAGGACTATTATATAACTCATATTGCTGTGCGCTTGCCAAGTATTAGAACACAATGTTAACAATTTACTATGGATTTCCAAAGAGAATCGGGTTCTCAGACAGACTTTGGACAGGGGCAGTTTGCCCCGTGGCTGCCTCTCAACGAGGTCAAAGCCTTGTTTGAAGAGATCAACAAGAAAACTAAAAAATATCATCTTGAGACTGATCTGATTATTTGTGGGAAAACATGATGAAAATAAGCCTACTGCAGTTCACGTTATAGTTTAGATGTCCTGTCTGAATAAAACAGGAAAAGCATCATGGAAATACTTTTCTTATTTATATTTATCAATATATATTTACCATTAAATGTATCTTAGTCAGAAATGTTCCAGTGACAGGGTGTCACTTAGTAAAGCTGGAGAACATTGCAGATTTCTTAACATCTTTTTTTCCCCTGATTTCAACTGGCCTGTATCCAGCTAAAGTACTGTATGTGCCCCTAAAGTATTGACCTTAATCAGCACTTATTAACTCCTGCTCTTTATTAAGTGCTGATAACTGGTGCCCTGATTAGCCCCATGATAGAGTGATAGAACTAAGGTGTCTCTGTGCCTTTTCTTCAATGAATAATGGGGTAACAAGAAGAAAATACACAAATCCAGACATGGATGGATGCATGGAGGCTGCTATCTGATTATGTCTTTATGTTTGATAACAATGTTCTCCTCATTGCCAAAGTATAGGATAATCCAGATTGCATCAACCAATGGATAGTTTGGATAGTAATAATTGGATAGTTATCCATTAGTTGTTATGCTGTTGCAGTATTTTGTTGACTCATCCTGTGAAGATAAGAGCCTGCTCACATTCACAAATATTGCTGTAATGACCTATTTCTATATACTCCAAAGTGTGGTTCATTGGTTTCTGCTCCCACGCAGATGTTGCATCATGATGTTCTACTTGAATGTGATCACAGCGAAGGAACAGGCCAACACATTACATACATCAAGTTGTATATGTGGAAAATTTAAAATGGTTGTCACATGTCATTATGTTAAGGCAAAAGATCTGTGACCACAGTCACACAAACCAACTGCACCAGTGGGCCTAGGAAAGTTAAAATATAATTACCCCTTTCCTAAAGACATTTACAACTTATATCGCCCTTCACAATTGAAAGTTTCTCAACTTTCTGGTCACTTTCATGCAGTGTCACTAAATGAGTGAGCAGCGGTAAACAGTTTGAAGGGTTTTAATAAAAAAAAAAATGAAGTAGTTTTGAAACATCATTTATATCAAAGTGCGAAGAAAAAAAATGAATTAAGGGGAATTCACATCCTGTTTCTAATGCAGTAGTGAACCATCCTCTCTCATGGATTAATAGGCTTTTGTTGGAGAACAGAATGTATGTGGGATCAATTGAATGTAGGCTACACTGTAGTGCCTATGTTTATAGTATTGAAAGATGCAACAAACCTCTATGGCACAGAGATATGAGGTACACCAGGCTCTGGCAAGGTTCAATTAATTGTTGGTTGTCGTCCTTTCATAGGATTTGTCGATAATAAGAATCATATACTATACTGAATTAAAAATAATAATAATAATAATAATATATTTGACTTTCTGCCTTTGCAACTAAGAATGAATGACTTAAATTGATGAGTAGATTTGCAAAGCAGTCGGTGATTCACGTTATGTCATTTGTTTTTTTCCGCATTTGGAAGTGCATCTCATCACGGTCTATCCAAATCAACAAGCAAGGAAGTAAACAAGTAAATAAATATATAAAGAGCTAAATAAGTAATTGTTTGGCTTCTTTTCTTGCCCCCTGGAGGACCTCACAGTGTGTTGTGTGGAGGCAAGTAGAGGCCACTGCTAAGACTCCTCTGGCATTGAAAGGACTTCCTGCTCTAATGCAAATGTCACCGCGAGGCTCTGATCCAGTCCTAATCGCTTAGTAATCACTTTCTTGTTTGATCCTTCTGTGATAGTGAGAATGTATTTCAAAAATCTGGTATGATTTTGATAGGGAGATCATTAATTTTCAGGACAGGATGAAATTGTAAAGCACTATAGTGAGGCTTAACAAAGAATGAAGCCCTTTGCCATCAAATTTTAAATCTTCTTCCAGATGGCCATTGTTAATGTCTTTCATTTTACAAAGATGCTTCATTATTTTACAGAATCGGTGCCAATGTAGGTGCTATCAGATCTCGCTGCTGTCTAGCCAATTCCAGGTTGAGAACAACAAAGAGATAGAAAAATTAATGTGCCATGCAACACCTCTGTGATGCATGTATGATATACTATGGCCTAATGCCCATAATCACCATAAGGATGGAAAGGTGTTATGCAACTATCCGAATATATTTAATCCTACTGTCATGAAGATAAAATTAGTCAGTCGGGGAAAAGCAAATGATCTCATGGAGAATTTTTCCATATAATCATTTGTTGAAATACCTAATTAATTAGATACAGAGTATGGTTTTGATAGATACCTGGGGATCTCTGGGAGATACTTACAATTAGGAGCCATTATTCAGTCTTAGCAGCACAGAAACAAAATATCCCATTGTCATCACAGTCACTACCATTAGCAGCCCAAGCTCTCAGACAGGCACAACAATGATCAGTCCCTTTGTTGCCATTAGCATTTGTGGATAAAAAGGGACTCATCTACTAGTTTGCTGACATGAAGTGAGTAATTATCATTCCATGTTTAACAGGCTGCGTATTTGCCCCAGTGACATCCTCAAAGGGGAAGGTTGCAGTGCAGTGATCCATATCACCTTATCTCTCATTCCCCTTGGGGCACGAGATTTGGCATGGAGCAGCAGGCTAATAAAGATGACAGAGGTTTGTGCCACTGTTTAAAGGGGCAGACCACGTTTTTTTTTTTTTTTTTTTTTTTTTTTAACCTAAAGAGGAGGGAGTGCAAACATCTTTGAAAAGAAATGTAATGGAGGTGATTTCCAATTTCCCCTCAGACCGGATAGTTAGGTGTCCCCTGTGGAGAGAGACTGTCGCAGACAGGGTCTTAATGTGTTTTACATATAAGAAGCACTCAGCCTCAGCTTCATCATATCTATTATTAATGTAAAGCTTGGAATTCTGCTGCTAATGGAAGACGAAAGTGCGTGCTTAGGAAATCTCTCAATAAAATTTGTGATCAAATACACAAAATTGGAGAAGACAGTGATCACAACAGTACACAAACACTAGTCTGTTGTTCCAGTTTATAAGACAATTTCAAGTGTTTAGGGGTTACTGTTTTCAAACACCATACAAATGTGATGTTATTCTGTCTAATGGACTTATGATCAGAGGCTGATACCAAGTGCAATGGCAAAAAGGCAGAGGAATGCCCTCTTTTTAATGATGCTACAGTCAAACAAGCAGTTGACAGAGGACAGCAACAAACCAAGTGCCAAGTAGGACACACTAAATGAATAACACAGTGAGCACAGGCCCTAACAGCAGACAAAAGAAAAACTAAATAGTTATCACAGTAAATGGCTTTAAAAAAAAAAAAAAAATGTTCACAGCTGAAGCAGGCAGACTTTAAAATAGAGGCTAGCATTATCTCTCACTTCAGACAAAGCAGCCTGAAGGTTGGGTTCATAAAGTACCAGGGAAATATAGGGAGTCTTTGTTTAAGAAGCAGGTTAATTCTCATTGGGGCTGAATTATCCTGTGGGGAGATTCAGGGGATGATGGAGGCAATGTGCACACGCCTTGGGAGCCAGAGTCAGATCCTCACTGTGATCAGAGGATGGCGAAGCCCTTTGGCACAGTCCCTGCGACGAGGCCAGTGGTGCTGATAGGGTTCCGTCTATGGTGCTTCTCTTAGTTGGTAACGCGTGTAAGGATTTCTGCATTTCTCAGTTCACAATAGCATAACTGAGGAAAAAAGGCACAATAGTGTAGCCTACTAAAAAAAAAAAAAGTATGACTAAGTGTTTGGGAAAATGGCCCTGGAGTTTTTCTAACAATCACAACATTATTTATATTATTCACTCTAAATTTCAGGGCACATGACAATGCGATGTACAAATAGGGTGTGTGTCCATATTGTGTTTTTCTCTGGCACAAAAGTATTGGTTGGATACTGGAGAGTGCTTCGGCAAAAATGCATCACGCGTGAATTTTGTTTCCATGACAACAATATCTACTAATGCAACATATCACATCTGCCATTGTATGATGGACTAGCAACACTTCTTTGCTTTTTATTGCTTTGTGTCTGCCATTGTATTTTTAGTTTTTTTTTTTTTTTCCCACCAAGAATAGCAACCTAAGGAAGTTTTCAGTCATACTTTTGTAAAGATGATTGAGTCAGCTCTCTATCTGATGGCAGTGGAGCAAGGGGGATGTGGATCCATGACAGGATCCGTCCGAGACAACGATACGGTGAATGTCATCACCACGCTTCAGAGCTGCTGTTAGGTAGGGCTGTTTCCACGCGTCTGTCTCAGGATCGACAGATGGAGCTACCCCATTTTCGTGGTTATCTGGGCGACAAATCCCGCCCCATCTGATTAGTTTCCAGAAAAGGAGCTACAGTGACAACACGGGCACCTTTCTGAAAAGTTCAGGGACTTTTAACCAGAAGCGCTCGCAAACAAGTTGGAGAGCTTCTCTAGGCATCCCATGTGACTACAGATGCTCCTGCATCATATGGAAAAAAATAGATAGATAGATAGATAGATAGATAGATAGATAGATAGATAGATAGATAGATAGATAGACGGACGGATGGACGGATGGATGGATGGATGGATGGATGGATGGATGGATGGATGGATGGATGGATGGATGGATGGATGGATGGATGGAATTAATGAATGACTATACACTGTGATATACTGGGACAATAATTTTTTGAGGCATGTTTTTTTGAACCTACACAGTTCCACTCGTGGATTAAACAGCAGGAAGTTAGACACCCAAAAACCCCACAGGAGTGTGCTGTGCGTACACACTCAGCAAGCTCTCTTCTGTATTCACAGATTCTAGTTGCCCAGGCAACCCTGTCTTGAAGATTTTAAACTCGGATTTAACATATGACGCCTCCTGTGTCTCTCCACAGTCAAGAAAGAGGATTACTGGCTGGAAAAACACTCCACTTTTTCGGTCGAGTATCCGGTAACATATCTCTGCCATTGCATTTAGAGGTAACATATGGCCGGCAAAAACGACAGCAGTAAATCCAGTGACACACTGCCCTCAGGTAATACACTCCTATATTTCTTGGCAGACTGTGACACCAGAAAAGTCATTTGCATAGCTGTTATATTGTGCTTTGACACTGTCAACAGCTTTAATGGGATTTGTCAAAATGTGGGCCACAAGTAAATCTGAAAAACACTACCAGAGGTATTGTGAGAGTTTGGGGTATTAGAATGAGATGAGGTGCAGAGTTTGTGTGGGCACTTATATCCCAGAATAAGTTTGTTGCTGTAAGTTGGCTGTATAGTTGTAGTGAGGTCAGTGGTTTATGTGGATAGCTATTGTCATATTTCCAAATATAAACATCATGTTCTCCTCAAAGCAACTCAGGCAGCTGGACTGTGTCCAAACACAGCTGGCAAACACTTAAGTACACGTGTACAGCGCTGCTGTGCTGTTAAGATAATGGCAATATGTCGAGGGGGAAGAATTGTGCGTGCAAAACTGGGATATGAGAATTCCCCCAAAGTCACTAAGGACTGCTGTCTGTTCAGAAGGGGGGAACACTTGGGGTACAGTGGTGCATAACTTTGTAACATAAGATATAATTACGTACTGTACATACTGCATAACCAATCACAAGCTATTTCTCACTCTAAGAGAGGAAAATGAGGAATGAATGAACCTGTGTGCGAACTTTTGTTAGAGAAGAGGAACTATATTCCTTGGCACACCTCAGGGAGCCACTCCATGTAACCATAGCAACGAATCTCCTTCCTTAAAAAAAAAGGAAAAATAAAATTTTATTTGTCAAAGTATGTAAAATGACTCACTGAGTGATCCAAAAACGACTTGTATTGGCTTTCTCTCATCTGCTGCATTATGGGTAACATATGGTTGCATTCAGTTGACTCAGCCTACATCACTTCAAAGTTTCATTTCCAGTTCTTCCCAGTTTGGTCAGATTGTTTTTAGCCATAATTCTTCTGGGAAGGACAGTCTAACCCACTGTCACATACCAAGACTGTGAGAACCTTCACTGGGCCAAATGTGGGTTAAATGCATTTCTCATTTTGTGTATACCCAGTATAGATTGACTCAAGAAAGAAGCCTCTCTGTTCTTGCAATGCCTGATGTATTATGGAGTTCATACTTGTTGATGACTATTTAGTTCTACAACAATGGCTGACAAATTGTCCCAGCGAGATCAGCGTGTGTGTGTGTGTGTGTGTAATTATCAGTTACACAAAAGGAAACAGCAAAGGTCCCCAGGTGGCCAAAAATAACGCAATATAAATGGGACAACTGACCCAATAGCAATTAAACCTTTAAATTTTAAATGATTTTTCTATACAAAAGAGTATACTGTATACTGTAATACTGTGTGTGTCACTCATCATTGCCAGATGTTTCAGACGTTTTTTCGCATCTGGATAATTCTTGTTAAAGTAGAAATTGAGGTCACAGCCTCACATTATATATATATATATATATATATATATATATATATATATATATATATATATAAATGCCGTCACCTAATGCTGTACAACCTGTGTGGCATAGATTGGAAGTCTAACTCTGATTTGTGAGGTTCTGAACAGAAACCGCGGTGGCAGATGGCTTCATTAACACTTGACAAGCTTTCAGTGGTATTCAGCCGATGATTTGGATTTACAACTGTCTTTGGTTATTGTCCTTTCTAAACGTTAGAAACTATTGATTTGTTACTGCTCTGCCACAAATACCAACACACCCCCGCATGGGAGGAGAGGAGCTCCAACCCCACATATCTGATATAAAAGCCCTAAATGACAAGATAACTATTATTTCTTATTCTACCAGAGGATATTAACAAATATATATTCAGCTTCTGTGTCACTCGTGAATCACAATGATGATTTTCAGGGAACGGTTAGTGAGCTATTCAGAAGCAGGCAGGGTGCTCTATTAAAGTATATCTCAAGCTAATTATACTTGAAACCACTTTGTTTGTCATTTGTGTTGTGCTTTAAAAAGTTTACAATCAATCTGCTGATTGCCATCTGACAATACAAAAAAATGCACCTATGAAGTCTCATTGTCCTTAAAAACAAAAATCTATTCATATTCTAGCTGGAAGTCTACCTTTCAATAAAACACACCCCGATCCTGACTGGAATATTTTTATGGTGCCCATCCACTAGTTCTCCACCAGCTAAACTGTTCTAAACCGAAGATAGACAGATTTTTTTTTTTTTTTTTATACCAAGGAAAAATGAGGATGTGAAAGCGTTGCTCTCTTACCAAATCTGATAAAGTTCAGACATTCAGAATGAGGAGACTGGATTAAAGCTCATTCTTGCAATAACCCATTCAGATTATTTTGCAATTTGTTGGCAGGAAAAATGCCTCTGAAACATAATTAATATCTTTCTCTCTGGTTGTTGATATTGCATGTTATCTTGCAAAGCTAGGGTTTGCTCCGAGCGCACATGGAGCGGGGAGAGCGGTATTCAATTCAGCAGAGAGCAGGATTATAAATACAGGTGAACCGGGAGTCATAATAATGAAATGGACTGAGGTGGACACAGCTGAATGATGGGAGGAGTATCAGGGAAGCTGTTCAGCTAGAGAACAGAGGCCTGTGGTAAATTAGGGAAGTGTCTTAGTGAGAGAGAGGTGAGAGAGAGGATCCCAGGAGAGTTATGTCAGAGGAGGATGGAGGAATTCTGTAATGGGCAGGAGGGCGGGGGTGGGAGGGGTGAGAGGGGGTGAAGCAGAGATGGTTGATCCAGTGATTAAAATTAAGTGCATTGCGGAGCGGGACTCATCAGATAAGCTTACACAGACCGCTTACTCCACCACCCTCAGCATGGCGTACCTGGGCGCCCAGTGGGAGACGTCCCTTAGGCATCTGTGCATTAGAGTGACATGAATTAAAAACGAGCACAACGTGAGGCGAAGACTGTGCGCACGTGTGTGTTTTTGAGGAGCAGACTCTGAGGGCCTCCGTACACACAGCCACGCTGACATTCTTCTCCCAAACAGGCAGCACATTAGCACGGCCCTATCAAATGATCCATCATTACTATTTGGTGTGCTATTAAGGCACAGAAGACAGCTTGATGGTATTACACATCCATGGGCCTTAATCCATGGCCTGCCAGTGTTCAGCACTCACTGAAAAACATTCATGTGGCCTGTCATGCAACATCATACACACTTGTGAGGCTTTCATTTATTTGCTGTGGGGCTATACAGCATCCATTACCAAGGACTGCTCTGGCTCTCATGCATTCACTCTCCATCTCTGTCCGTCTGCTAATCTACTGTCATCTTGAGTAAACTAAAGTGAGCGGTATTATGAAGGATTCATGCATCAGAAAATCATCCACTTCAGCCACAATGCATCCAGGATGCACACTTTGTAAATAGTTTCATTAAGATTGATGAATGCCTCGTTATGCTGGCCAGAATGACCCACATCATCATATCAGCCAAATTTCCCAGTTGATGTCTGAGATATTATTAAACCTAATGACCTGTTTGACATCTGGGAGAGAGAGAGAAAAAAAGACATACTGAACAGTGTTTTATCACCTTGATACGTCATCTGTTTTTCATATGTCTACAAACATTAGAATTATTCCATATAGTCCTGTATGTTATAACATATTCTAGCCTATTATTTGGCTGCCTGTTGTTTTTCGGACCTGTTGGTTGTGTCATAACTTTAGCATTAGCATGTGTGGGACACCTATATGTAGCCTACAAGTGGACAGTGCATACCATGAAATGTAACCACACCAGCACCACTGTACCTAATGTCTCTGGGTAGGTATATACACTATCTGTGAATGACTTAAGGCAAAGAAAGAATATACATTAACGCATAGCCCATGCAAAGCTGATGCAGAGACACAGGTTACTTCTTGAATATTTCTTTGCATATTTGGTTTTAAGGTCAGAACAAACAATAAACATATGTATTAATAATAACAAAAAAAAAAAAAGGGGGAGGGCACAGCTAATACAAGATGAATAACAATGGGTGGGAGTTCTCCCTGTTAAAAACCTTTCTGCTGTGATTTTAGTGTGAGGTAAATTCTGTGATTAGAGAAGGTACAGTATGAAACATTTATTTCAAATTATATGGAAAGGTCAAGTGAAAAACGTAATGAAAAGGGCAAAGGTGGCTTTAAAAGCAAAAATGCCATGACCCCCATACACAATACCTTCCACCCTATTCTGAGGTGATAATATTTGTTCAGTCACTGAAAAATAACTTATTCATAATTTTATAGGGGGGTGGATAAAAGAAAATTCTATAATATAATAGAAACCATGGGAGAACTCATATCAAATCCATTACTTTTATCTTGAATTTTTGAATATAATGCAGTGGAGAGTTTGAGTTAGTGTGGCTTAAAAGGTTCTTTAAAATAATCAGATTTATCTTTAATACATGCTAAATCGTGCTAATTCTGACTGCGGTCTGGGTATGTTATGCATTCAAAAATCCTCAAACAGAATACGCCAGGATCTGACGCCGCAGATGAGCACTCGCCGAAATATTCAATCCATTCAGGCCTCCTGTCTGATTGGCCAAGTTTCGATTAGATACGAGGATTCCCCAGGTGAGTATCAACCCCAGTTCCATTTGAACAGGAGGTAAAATGAGAAGTCAACAGTATTTAGTCAAATAAAAGGCAGAGATTAAAGAAACTTTGGCAGCCAAGTGTCAGTAATTGATTTATAATTTATCAACGGTTGTGCTGAGCAGTGGCCACTAGAGAGATGGAGCTGATTTCTGTTACAACCTCTTTGCTTCTCTCGTGAGAACACTTAATATGGGCAGCTTTGTTCTCAGGGCAGTTATTTAAACTGCAGCTATCAATAGACACGCCACAAAAACTTGACAGAAGACAAGCAAAACAATGCTCTCCAATCCCTGCCTGATTAAATGAAATTGTCACAGCAATGAAAATGATCTATGAAGCTAAGGTGAATGTGCAAAGTGCCATAAATCTCTTTTTGCCCCACCTGGAAAGGTCAGCATTTGCTAAAATGAGCCCAGAGACACAGTTTTATTTCACAATGATAAAAGTGAGAAAGCAGAAGCAGCTCTAAAGACAGAGTTCCTGTCTGAGCGATAAACCACCCCTCTGTTCATTAATGAACAGTGTTCCAGTGCAGGACAGAGGGTGAAACCAAGGTGAATGCCACCATACTGTAGTGTTGAACTGTACATTCACAATTATTAAATAGGGCTCCAGTAATCACTAAGTGAGATGTAGACATCCCCAGTAAGGAGGGCTTATAGTGAGAGTTGGTTAAGATAGTTTCTCAGGTCAGTGACTTAAGATGATGAAGAGCTCAAGCATGAAAACATGTACAATTTATACCCCTAAGTGCCAGTTTATTGAGAACATGTGTGCACTCTAACACAACAGAACAGGAATAGATCTATTCTTTGATGCTCATAATTTTCTGTTTCTGTGAACAAGGCTAATTAATATAGCACATAGTAATTAATTAATTTTTGACATTTCCCTCCCTCCCCACCATCCCCTTCAGAAAATACTGAGCACAGTAGTATAGCAGTTCCATAAAGTTGGGAGATTCACTAGAGTTAAAATTAAAGTTAGCATTGACACAGCACAGGCTGAGATAGTTTAGTTTATATGGGACAAGCTCAAGAAATTCTGGATCCCACATTTCCCACAATGCAATGCACTGGTATTTTCACAGCCTTGTGGTATCATCAGGGTTATTTTTCAGACTTTGCAAAGTTGCCTCCAGAGTCGTAAAATCCGCAGTATCACAGTTTGCACAGGTTGAACAGTACTTTTCATGATGAACTTCATGTGCACAGTTGGTGCAGTTCTCATTAAAGCCTCATCTGTTGTGGGGGAACTCAGAACTGCACATCCCAACTTATTGTCATCAGCAAAGCCACCTTTTGCTGTAACACTTGTTCACTTGTTTGTCTTGGAAACCCATCAGTCATGAGATTATAGCCTGTCGAATGCATCATTTCAACAGCACAGCAGAGAACAAGAATGTGTCTTATGGCGGAGCCACTGGCTTGGTGCATCTGTACCACATTATACAAATGCAATCACCTCTTAGTGACTTCTCTAACTATTTGGTGAAGACTCAGCTGCTTTTACAAAGCAAATATGAACAGCTCTCAAGAAAAATTGGAGAGTTTTTGGCAAAAACAAATGGTCAGGCAAGGATGTGATGGCAGCAGCTGCTACTGCTTTCCAATTCAAGTGTTTATCAGAGGCTCTCTTGAAGTGAAACAAATTTCTCCTCTGTGAATTATAATATTTTTCAGATCTGATTTACCAATCTTTACTTTCTTTCAAATTTTAAAATGCTCGTGGTCCATATGAACTTCATCTTAGAAATACCATACAAAGACATTTTTGTTGTTTCTCTGTTCTTTATCCTTCAACAGCAATTTAATTATTGGCAGGACTTAGGCAGTGTAGTACACCAACTGGGATTTTAATAACTGATAACTGTTGAGTCGCCAGCTGTGAACTATTAAGAAATGATGGTGATGACCAGCAGATTGAGAAATCTAATTCCCAAGCAACAGCCACCAACGCCTCCCATACAGCTGCTCCAAATAATAGCTGGTTTCCTAACAATTGCAGCTTGACAGTGCACGGCTACACTGCTAACAAAGCCATAAACCTGCGATAAGACTACCAGCATTGACCTCCTTCAGATGCTGAATGACTCGAAATGAAAGAAGTGGATGGACCTGATGAACATCGGAGGCGTAATGGCATTGAAAGTCCAGACAGGTTTACTCACCCTGTACCAGACAATCTCTCGAAGCCTTCCGTCAGTTTTGAAGTTACACTTGAGAGTAACAGTTTCTCCCACGACAACAGGAGGCAGTGGCTCTATGGTAACTGTCAAATATCCTGCAAAGAGAAAATAAAGGACGAATGAGTTTCATAGGTTAAAAAAACTAAACAAAAAAACATTGGACAAACAACATTAAAAGTATCTGAACATACATTTTCTTTTCTCTTTTCTTTATGAATTAACTGTTTGACAACAGAAAGCAGTTGTGGATTTACAGTCCATGAATCCTTATAAAAAGCTGAAGCTTGACTGAAGCAGTATTGTCTTTTGGAATAATGCCATGATCCATCTGCATGCAATTACACAACTATGGCACCCTCCCACATATTAAGGTTAAGTATCTTGTAAATAACACATTAGAAGCTTAAGGAGGGAAGACCATTCATTTTTCATTGACCCAGAACAATTTATCCATCTGGTTCGGTGAGTCAAACAAACAAACTTCAGTTACAGTGCAATCATTTCTCTAATCTCTACCTAAGGCCACTGTAAGCTTTGTGACATGTGCTCTGTAGCTATTACAGCACCGGATTTATTCTCATTTCTTAACTTCAAATTTCTTCATCCTTGAAACAGAAAAATAGACAAAATCTGCATAGATTGCATACCATAATAATTACTTCTCACATTAAATCATTTCCATGGAATTCTTCCTGCATGTTTTGACATGCTAAGTCTTTTGAAGCTTTTCATCAGTTATTTATCTGAGGCTATTTGGCCTTGAACAAACACACTCAGTCAATAAACCTCTAAGAGAAGTAAAGGCCTTTGAACAGCATCACGGCTCTAACAATTGTTGCAGATTATTTCAAATTCATAGGCAGTAAACATGAAGACGATGATGAGAAATGTCAGAATCGACAAATTAGAAGTCTTGGGTTCTTGATGACAATTTCTTTGAAAGGGAAATGTGGCCACAGCTTATGTCTGACAGTAGGAAATCTGAGAATCTTATGTGATGTGCAGTGTACAGTATGGACCTTCCCCATTGCAATAATTGTTTTCATTAAGATTTAGCCAAAGCTTTCGCGATAAGAGGCTTAAACAGACAACAGCAACACAAATTAACTAATCATGCACACACGCACTCACCAATAAAGGCAACAAAACAAATAGAGGAAAAATAGGAGAGAAGTGTCAAAATGCAAAGGCAAAATATTCAGCGATGAGGGTGGATACTAATTTAAATTTTGGCTTCTCAAAGAGAGAAACTGGAGTCCCAGATGGGCTCTTGACCTTGCTTTACTATGCCTGATCAGGCTTTTGCATAACCACCCATACACAGACACGCACGCGCGCGCACACACACACACACATACACACACAGTAATAATTGTACAGCATATCAATATTGCTTGTGATTCTAGCTGCCAAATAACAATTGGTGGATACAAAAGGTAATTGCCTGGTGCTAATGAGAAGACCTGAGAGAGAATGAACAAATCCAAAACCTGGTGAAAGGCAAGTGAATGAAAACTGCGTGGTGGAAACATTCAAGTGAAGATATATACTACAAATCTGAGGGAGTTCAGCGTGCGTGGGCTGACTTCCACTGACAAGGCAAGCCGTTCTCTGCCCAACATAATAGCAGTTTCAATACAGTTTCAGCTTTTAATGAGATAACTGCATCTTGTAAAACAGACGGATATCACAGTAAAGCTATAAACCAGGATAAAAGGGAACCCTGTGACCAATAATTATGTTGATAAAGGAACATAAAGCACAATGAGGGCAACAGTGTCTCACAGAACTCAACGGGTGTTCACTGCAGAGACAGAGAGGTGCACTTCTTGTTTGCAATACTGTGCTATAGAGATTAAATAGCAGGCAAATGTTAAATACCTCAGAACGCATGGTATAGAATGGAAAGGTGAGTTTGAAGATTAGGAGAGTCACATATTAGATTATCTTAGGAAAACAATACCTTCTGTGAAAATACACTTGCAGTGTGCATCCTCGCTGTTATGTAATAACTGTATCTAACTCTGTAACCTTTTGTACTCATTGAAAAACCCAAAAGTGCCTAATTAACTCCACTGCTGAGCTTGTTTATGTTCATTTCTGAAATAAAAGTTTTTAATTGCAAACCTAATTTAACCAGGTGCTCTGTTTTTGTTTTTGTTTTTGTTTTTTTTGTTTTTTTTGGGGGGGGGGGGGTTCTTTGATGACAGGGTCAGGCGACTGTGACCACGGGTGTGTGGCTTAACCACATAACCGGGGAAGAATCTGCAGGAACATCAGTATCATTTGGTTTGACAGGGACCAGTGACAACATAATCTACAGTTTTGTTTTGTTTTTTTTTTATTTCTCTTGCATCATACACCACATTCCTCTCTGAGGAGACAACACTTTTGTTTGCCACTTTTAGCCAACGATCTGAAAAATGGTTGTTCATGAGTGGTGTATTTCATGTTTCGAAAAAACATAGTATCATCAACTGAACACAGCCATCCCATCAATAATAACAAAATATGCTGTTAAATGATAGTTTGGCCATATCACTCAGCCCATAGACACTGAACTGGTTATATACCACAGAGCCCTTTTCCACCAGCCATCACATGCAGCTGCTTCATGGGTGATGAAAATGATTTATTTTAGCTGGGTTTACATCTGAGGCAAATTACATGTCATGTAACCAGCAATGGGCTGATAAACCTTTCATTGTCAGAGTTAAAATAACACACAACATAAGGTGGCGTTTGTGTAAATCCATGCAAATCATAACAACAAATTGCTCTGCTCCATTTGACTGCTAGTGACACACCCCCTAGTTCAGTTGTTCTCAAAGTGGGATCATTGAGGGGGGTTATAGGGGGTCCCAAGCAAAAAAAAGGGAATTCATTTATTTTCACTACAAATCCATCCCTAAGTAACACGATGACAGAATGTATTACTATTTTTGTCACAGGTTTCAATCACAGTATGCAAAGAAATTCGGAGCGCTCCTCCTGATCAGTGCAAACAGAAACACGAAGGATCGTTGCACTTAAAAAATGATAATGCACCTAAAATATAATACTGAAAACAAATTGAAAAGTAAAGCACTTTACTGAGTAATGTCATAGTTGTCGGTGCAGTAAGTAACGTATGTGCACTCAGAACAGCGTGTGCATGTAATATCTTTTCTAAGTATCTTTTATGGTCTTTCATACTAGTAACTCACTCACACGCTAGTTCATACAATCATTCATTCACTTGGCCTGTTCTTTGTATCAGTTTGTACAGATATCACACTGAACGAGGATTCACCTCTTCACAATATTGAAGTGTGATAAAGAGAGAAAAATGTTACAAGACTCTCCTATGCAAGACGTTCTACATACGAATGTTTTGTTGTATGTAGTTCATGGGTCTGTAGGTTGTTGCCGTCCTACAAATAGAACGATGGCTCTAAAATGCTGCTCTGACCTGGGTTTACATTCAAGTAAAGGGACTTTACTAAAAGTGTACAAAACTGCAAAGAGTGAACTTTTCATTTTAGAAAATGACAACACAAAACAGCTGTGAATTTGTATAACACAGCACAATTGCGAGCAGAAAATAGGTGACTAATCACCAACAAACTGCTGTGTAACTGAGGGGGAAAAAAAAGACATTGCACTGCAAAAATTCAGTGTTACTTGCCTTTAAAACAGATCGTCTTGGGTATCTGCACTGGTAGACACAGATCAGCATGTCTCTCATGTCAGTGCACCTAGATATGCTTATTAAAGAATCTTAATTTAATCAGCAGGCTGAAGAGATCTTCTCTCTAGAGTCAAATTGAATGGATAAACCTTTCCGGAGACTGCATGTCATTAACACAGAGCTGATGCTCTTAGAGAAAATCCTAACCACTTACTACGAACCCACAAGAGGAGCAGCCTGGCCTTGTAAATGTCTCTCTGAGAGTTTTCCAGAGAGGTGGGGAAAATGCATATTACAGGGGGGAAAAAAGTGTCAACTGGCTGTGGAACTGTAAAAAGTCTCAATGTATAGACTACTTCTACAGAATACATAATCTAGAAGAATAATCAGTGCAACATGGTCAGCAATTAGGGCGTATTATTCAAGCAATGCAAAGAAAAGCGTAAAAGAATCTAGGTGGTCTCTCCATGTGGTCGCAGGGATTAATTGTGCACAACTCAGTGATTATGTGGCACAGAGAAAAATGTAGCATAGCCAATGACAGAAAAATGCTCTGGAGCGTGTGGGGAGGGATGAGGAATTTTTAAAAGAGCAAATTACATGGGTTATACACTTGTGCCATGGAAGTTCACATTTCAAATAATCCCTACGAGAAACTGGAGCAGTCGCAGGCTGCACACACCAAGACATGAGGGCATAATTCCCACGCAATTCAATATCCATCGAATGCCATCCAAATGACTTCATAAATTAGACACATTTTATTTGCCAATTCCCTGTTGAAAGCATTCCAATGAGGCAATATCTCTTGTTATGCTTGACGCTCTTGTTAAAACACAAGCTAATATGGGCCATATTCATACGGCAGCAACACCAGTGTTAATTCAACTCCAAGCATTAAAAAATCAACACTGCGCAAGTGTTAATGCACATTTCCATCCATTTGGGATAATTCAATATTTGTGACCGTTTAGACAGCAGCCCAGCAAACCACACCAGCACTTGTCAGCTCATAATACTGAACACTGCATCTACTGTGCAGGCAAGCTCTCGCAAATAAGTCTTGGCGGGTTACTATCCTCCTCAACCAACAGAGATGCTTGCTTACAAAACATGCAGCCAAAGTCTTCTGCGGTTTATGACAATTTATTGCGTCATAATCCAAACATATTTAAATTTTGATCACAACTGGGGAAAGACAATATATCACCCTTCATGCTGCGAGCGCTGCCGAGTCCATGCAGTGAAATTAAAACAAACAAAACCATCAAACAACAGCTCCAAGTTAAACAGGCACCTTTAATCTACTGCGTTGTGCAGATTGGAGGGAAAGCTGGAGGCTTAATTTTACAGCTTTTATTTTACTTCAGTGCAAAATGCCAAATATCCCAATACTCCAATACTCAGGGGGGCAGAGGGATTCTGTTTGGAATCAATAAAGAGACATCCATAAATTACCCAGCAGTATTTTTAGTTTAATGGTATATAAGAGTGCAAAACAATTAGCTGAAAAAAATCACAGGAACATGTGCTTCTGTGTATCGTATCAAAAGATGACATTCTGAGGCTTTTAAAGAAATAATACCTAAGTGTCTGGCTGGATAAGCTTCACAGGTTACGTGTGGCACTGTGAAGACCTTCAGTTTAGCTGAGCTTAAATCACCAGAGACTTACACTCTGTTTTCATGCTAGCTCTGCACAATATCGACCCTTCCTGTGTTATAAGCCCTGCTTCTGAAGGATGCCCCAGGTATATTTATTTAGTGCTCACAGCCACCTGCGAATAAGCTTCCTCTGTATGAATCAGACATTCTGCTAGGCTGACCTTACCTTGAAATTTAACACTCACAGACACAGCTGTGACTCTCACATTGAGGGTAGTGCAGAGTGAGGGGAGAACTATATATAGAGAAAAATATAGGGAAGGACTTAAAACGTGCTTGATCAAAGAAAAAAGCACCATTTCAGAGAAACCAACTCCTTTAAAGGGACATCATTTATTATCATGCGATGTACGGGTAAGCGTGCAGTTCTGCAGAAAATGCCTCAAATGACTCTACAAAAATTCGTTTGGCCATGAAGCAGAATACTTGGACGTCATTATAAGAGCACATAAGCAAGTGTGGAGTGGCCAGAGAGTGCATGGCATTTAATTGGCACATATTAGCTGGTTGTAGAGGCAGACAAGGCCTCCAGCTTGTCTTAATCCATCAGAGGCGCTGTTGGAACAACATCTAATGAGGGGTGCAAACTATGCTTTCTCCCATTAATAACAGCAATTTGCCAAGATGCAATGAGAAAACAAAACACAGCCAATGATGGACCGGCCCAAAATGTGCCCGTTATTGTGCTGTGTGATTTATGGCTATGGCCTACCTTTGCTTAGATGTCAGTGCAACTAAATGCATGAGAAAAATGGATGGCGGAGTTTCTCCGCTCTCTTCCTCATCTGTGCCTCTAAGCAGTGTAAACAAACAGAGCTGATTTGTAGTGTCTAAAACACATTTAAGTATTATCACTTCCAGAAGTATATGTGGAAAAATGTGGTACTTTTTGTTTCAGAAAGTGATTGCAAAGACATCAGATAAATGTAGTGCCTCACATTGAATCTTTTACACTATAACGATGCTAAAGACAGGATATGGTGGCGCCGATGCACCAAACTGCATCTTTAGGCCGAACACCACTGTATACAACATCTCTAATGAAACACATATAATATGCCTAATATACAAAGACTTGGGTGAAAATCTAGCAATGTGGGCATGTGGTGACCAATAAATTCAGCTAATAACTGCTCTTCTAAAGCCAGGTGGCTGATTTGGAAAAAAACATGGCCGACATATTAATGCTTTACATTTTTTGGCAGAACTCTCCACTCCATTTGTAATCTTTACTTTTAGTCAATGTTCTTCAGGTCCCCTCTGAAAAATGTTAAAGAGCCTGAGGCAAACAGGGGTATAGATTATGTAAATGGTCATGTTATATATCTTTTTCACATTATTCTCAATAAAAAAGAAAAAAAAATCCCTAAGTGAGGAATTTAGTGGCTATTAAAGCTCCTGTAGAGCCAGACAAGTATTATAGAAGTACCTTTACTGCCTCATTCTTTTATTTCTTAGATGAGTAGAGGTGAGCTCAAGATAATGGGACCTTTTCATATGAAGAAAAGTCACATCTGACATTTTAAATTTACAGTCTCTGGTTTGGTTATATGGTTAAATAATGTTCGCAACAGTAATACCAGCAGTGAAGGGGAATGTTGTGCATTTGCTGTTACTTTTTAAATCCACCTGTTTGCAGAATTAAACCACAATAATAGTGAATGAGTTTAATGTGCTGTCTCATGACAGGATACAAAACTTGTGATGGAGGATCTTCATTTTGCAGTTTTTCTTGGCCTGTGGCTTTTTTTTCTCTACATTTTATTTTACAATAAATACTTTTTATGTATCATCTATAAATATGAGAATAAATCACATTTGTTGTTTAAAGTAAAATTAATCTGCTTTCAAACATTGGTCTTATTTTAGCCTTCATTCCTTCCTGTTTGATACAATTTTCCTTCATTGCTGAGATGTGGCCATGTGCCATCACAGAGTAGCAGTCAGAGGTTTACAAGCGGAGCGATTTGTTTGACAGCCTGCATTGCCATTATTGGTCTCTTTTGTAAAGCCGTATTTCCCTGTGCTGCTGCTTCCTCACATCTCACAAATGTCATGGTCATAACCAAAAATACTGAAACCAGATGGAAAATAAACTATTCTTACATTATTTCAGAGGCAAAATGCACCAATTCAAGCCCACTCGAACATTTAATACATTAAAAAAAAAAAAAGAAAAAAAGAATCCTACTGAAAAAAAAGATAGAAAAGTAACAAATTATCAGATATATTCCTATAGAAATTTATTTGATATTGTATAATATTCCAGATAGTCCCTTCTTACTTATTTAATTGCCATACCTTCATATTTGTGCCGCTAGCGAATTCTGCTGCTCTAATCGGATTAAAGGTCTTGGAAAATAAAGTGTTGCATCACCTTCAACAAACTAACCATGCTGACAGTCACTGTGGATGAACGAGCACTGTGGTGAGGACTTGTTTAGCAAAGCCAACACATCCCAGGTAGTGATTTGTAACTGTACATGCGAGCCGAGCTCAGGAAGCATTACGTGGAAGGAGAATCTGGACGGCTGCTCGTTGATTTATCTGGCCAAGAGCACAATCTGCGCCTGTGGAGAAGACCTTCTTTTGTAAACAGAGAGCTGGGAGCTGATGCGTTTTTCAATCAGAGTGATTTACTGTTTAATGACATGCTTCAGCTTCAAGAGTGTCAGCAACCGTCCGTTGTAATCCACCTCCCTCCCACAAGCCCATAGTGCTATAGTGGATAGCAATCACAAGGAACCCTATCAGCGGATCCTCATTCTGAAGGGCCTTAGGCATGTGGAATTATCATGTCATTGGTGAGAAGACTTGGAGCCACAGATGAAATGCAGCCAGCCTTCCCACATTGAGTTAGTCAGACACAGTGCTGTGTATGCCGTTGCCTCAGTTAGCTGGCCTACAAGAAAGCATGACTCTCTGCTCCTACTGTATTGTATGTGGTTATTTTTTTTTTGTGCACCTTACACACAAAGTAAAACTGCTAAACAAGAATTGGCGCTTTTCTTTACTTCATGTGAAGCTTTTCATTTAAACTTGCTGAGTGAGTTCCATGACCCTCATAACCGTGAATCCTGTTAAAAACCCGTCATACACTTCCAGAAAATAAATACATGCCGACAAGAAAACAAGCCTTTTTTATCCCTCGCAGTCAATGAAGAAAAAAAAAAAAACATAAATACACACACCCACACACACACACACACACACACACACACACACACACAGTCAACAAGGTTTTGCTGTATAACAGCAGCCACATAAGGCTTGCATGATAAAGACAGAGGATGACCACTGCTGCAGCATGCAATTGACCCCCAGGGGAGTCAGAGCACCAGAGCTTCCATGGCCACACCATCAGGAAAAATGACACACACAGCCATAACTGGACTAGATTATCCAACAGGGAACTTGTGTGTCCAGGGATAAATGTGCTATTAGCGTGTGTGTTTCCTCCATGGCCGTGCACAGGGTTTTAAAACACACTGAGGTGCAACAATTGAGCTTCCTGGGATGCGTCAAGGGAAAAGAAATTAGATTTCCCTCATCTACATATGTGCATTTGAAGGGCATAAAATGGATACCAATAGCTTTAAAACCACGTCAGGGGGCAGACCTGTCAAGTAGTGGCACATAGCAATTTGGTTAAATATTTTTAATGGATCATCCACACTATATAATCAAAAAATGTTGCATCTTAATTATAGAAATATGTCTTAAACAGTACATAACTTAGGCAAAATGTCTTATATAATAATAATAATAATAATAATATATCTACACAATAACATTATACTGTGACTCTACAACTATGCCAGGTCTGCGCTGTTGTTAAATTGAGCCAATAGCCTCCACTGTAATTACCTAACAACATGTATCTCTGTGGTAATAAGGCCTGCAGTGTTTGAATGTGATCAGGTCAGTTTCTGTTTGTGTTTAAAGCACAGGGACATAATGCTCATCCTGTCCTGAGCATAGTGGGCAATACAAAAGCTCTTCCTCTCTCATTTCTGTCCCCTCCTCTTTTTTTTTTCTCCGTCTATTCCTCTTGTACCGTTTCTCTTCACTTCCCAAAGCACAATTGATGTTTGTATGCAAATATTGTCGACCTTGCCAGGTATAATCTTGCAGCTAAATTAAAAACATATAGGGGCGCCTCATTTTAACAAACCTTTTCACTTTACACAAGCCTGATCGAAAGAACAGTAGATTCTAACGTTAAATGAAAGTTTATCAGTCCGACATTGGATGGTTGGAATCAATTTTGGATAGTTAATTCACTGTTTAACCACTGTTGAACTGCAGATCAGTCAGTAACACACTAATAGTAAGTTAGTGAAATCCTCTAGTTACCTGTATCACATCCAATTTCTGGACACAAGATAGGAACTACTGGATGGAGTAAAGATTTTGTAGTGACTGCAAGATCATTCACTGCCAAGCAGCCACCCTCCCACCAACACGCTGGTGATCAGATGAGAAAGTTGATGATTTTTGTTATTGTACAAAATGTTAGCAGCAGCAATGTCGAGTTATTTCGGGAATTATTTCTTTTTTTAGTCTTATTATGTTCACCTCAGGAAAAAAAAACAAAAAAAAAAACCTTGACCTCTGTGACCTCAGTGGTGGATAGTCATCACACTTTGCTACAGGGCAAACCTGTCTATGCACAACTAAAGTGCAACAACAAATGTGTTTTGTAGGAAATGTTGGTCATTTATGTCAGCAGGTATGTTTTGATATATAGTGTGATTTAATACAGTAACTTCTGACACAGCTGCACTTGTTGCCTAACCTCACAACAGACAAGACCGTGAATGTTCATCTGGACAGTTGTTTGCTTTGTCCGCCTGCCAGATGATGGTGTAGTCCTTTGTCATAAGAAATAATGGGATTTTCCAGCAATAATGAAATTATATTACTTTTTTAAAACACTGTTCTCTCATATGCGGAAGGACCACTGCGAGGACTAACGTGCTGTGTTCGGTGGTTGTATGGATTTCACTAGAATTTAAACAAACTTGTGACAAATTCTTTTATGAACCGTTGTCTGGATCGTAGAGAGCAACTCTCGAGGATAAAGTAACAGGTAGGTGGTTTGAGAAAATGACTTGTAATGTTCCATGCAGTGTATCTGAGAGAAGTAAATCTGCTGCAGACAAGAACTGAAGCGGCAAGTGGCCAAAGTGTCTGCTCTGCTTACAAGTGTTTATTTTGCCTGAAAAATGAAGTGGACACCTGCAGTAGAACCAGAAAACGTGCTCCCAAATCCTGCCTCAACTCTCCATAAATGTAATTTCTCAAATAGCGTGTTATGATTCTATTCACTGTTCTTTATTCCAATTTCCATAAAAGCCTGTGGTACAATGTGTGTGGGTGTTCTACATGAAGTAAACACATTTGGAGCTGAAAAGGAGTCACAGTCCAATTTTTAGAGACACGCACGCACAGACACACACTTACAGAGAAATACATAATACAAAATGGCTAGATAAACAGATGGATAAATAAGAGATAATTCAAATATTTGTTCAATATGAGGTTTTTAAATTCTGTAGAAAAAAAATTAATAAAAAATACCATGAATAGGCAGCCATGTGTACTATTTTTTTAAAAATTAATATCACAATTTATATGAGAGACATGAAATAAAGGAAAGAAAGCAGAGTGGTGTTTGTGTTAATTTAAAATCATAAAAGAGTAATACTGAATGCATCAGCACCCATATAAACAATCTACAAAATGATCTGAGGGTTTTCCTAAAAGCTAGCAAGCAGTTTGTTTGTATGTTTCCATTACTTAGTAATAAATACAACAAACAACTCTGAAGCTTAGAGGAATGAAATGTCACATAGCTGTTCCAATCTGTTTTTAAAAAGATAAACAGGACCTGGGTGCCATATTAATAAAGGTCTCAAAGAAGTCAGGAGGCCGTTACCAAGGATGCAAGTTGTCCTAGTAACTTGGAGACAGACTCATTAAGTTATCAATCACTGGTTGTGCATTCAATCTGGAGACCCCTGCATCACCACAGGTCATGAGCAATGGCAGGAAATGAGGGAGGAGACGGGGGCACAGCAGAGAAATGGCAATTCTGAATGTCAAATGGGTAGACCTGAGGAACGCATCCAGCATGGAGAGAACATAAACTGCAGAGCCAGTTCATCATAGTGGAATTGTTGTCGTTACTAGACGCAAATTGATGTTGTTCAGTGACTATTCACAACATCACAGCATCTTTGACTCAGTGAAACATTCCACAATCTCAAAGAGGCAGTTTGTTTTTGGTTTTTTTTTTTCCTGTTTTTACTCACACCATTTTAGTGCGAAGCCCCGAAAAGAGGAGATCCAGTTTACCTTGATGTTCTAAAAGAGAAAATTAGGAAGAAACCATAATTACCACCTCGCGGCTGTTTGCCTTTGCCAAACAGACAAGTTTCACAATATGGTCACAATCTCCACTTCCTGAGTTACGGCTCTGAATAACTGCTTGTTAAAGTGTTTTTGCAGAAACTTATGTCACAGTGAGGTTGACCTTTGACCATTTGCATATATGTCTTATGACGTCATCATTTTATCCTATTAGACACTGCGTCATAGTTGGCATAGTGACCTTTGACCACAACACTCTATTCAGTTTATCCTCAAATCCAAGTGAATGTTTTTGTCAAATGTGAAGAAATTCCCTCAAGGTGTTACTGAATTGGATGGACAGACAACCAGTAAACACAACGCCTCCGGCCCTGCCCGGCTGTCGCAGGCATGGAGGCATAAAAATATTGGGAAACTGACCTCAATTAAGTTATCAGGGATGGAGTTTATGGCATTTTCCTGGCAAATACAGCTTGCAAGGTTTTGCTGGTGGCTAAGCTGGTTCCTGGTAATGTGTTATACACTATATTACAGTATATTAACTCTAGTGGTGATGAATGTCCCCCACTCTTGTATCCTCCTATAAGTATATTTTTTTTCCTCCCGTCAAATCAGACAATAGTAAGAGTGACAGAAAAGAGATTGTCATCTAGCTAACTTCATTTCAGGACAGAGGAGTTCTGTTGTCTATCATGTAATTAAAAAAAAACTGTGTTCACCATCTTCACTTTCTGCTTACAGGTCAGAGGGGTCAATTTAAAAGTTTTATAAATGAAAGAAAAAGAAAAATCAAATTTTATAACTTCTTCTTTAAAGAGAAGTCATGTTACTTTTTGAGATATTTGTAATGTACAAGGTGTGACCTCAACAAAAAACTGCAGTGAGAAGATCTAAGAGCTGTACAGTCGAAGTGCTGCAGAAATTCTACACTGGTAGTTCAAAGAGTGGCATCAGTACAGAGTAGTGTTGGGAGATTCACAGCAAGAAACTATGTTCATGGGATATTGAGAGTGATCAAACTGATCATTGAAGGGAAACCTCTGGCTCATATAGCTTCTCTTTTTTTCCCCTCAAGCTTCAAGTTATATAGTGTAGGTTTTTCAACCACTATAGTCCAATTACAAGTGGAGAATTACCTAGATACACAGTATCAGTGAAGCTTTCTGGCTAGACTGCCATCCTCTCCCCAGTGACCTGACTACTCCGTCTCTCTGAAAGCTAACCGGACCCTAACACCATCCACCTGTTAGCCCAGTGCCTCTGCACCTATGTGGCCCAGTGCAGGGGGCGTAATCCATGGCTGGATATTACATCAAAAGGCCTCAAAGGCAAGTGGGGGTTTGTTCATCACTCAAGAGCCAAGCAAACTGGTAAGGGGGATAAAAATGAAACTCGCATGCCGATTTATCAGCACTGCGGTGAGGATTAAAGGACTGCCAGCCCCCTGCCTGCATCGCCAACCTACTGCCTGCATGCTTTGTTTCAGCAGCTTTTAAACCCCTTCTGTCTCTCAAGATGTGCTTCATCACTTCAATAGAAGCATGCTTTCGTCTGACCAACACAGCTGAAGAAAATGTGCTGCAAAGCAGACAGATCAGCCCTCGACTCGTGGATACTATTCACCTCTACAAAGGTACACAGGCATGCAGGTGCACAAAGTAAGCGTCCTTTGTTTCCCCTTTTGCAGTTCAACCTTTACTGTCAAACAAAGGACAAAGGGGACACACCCAAACCCAATTACGAGCTTTGTTTCGTGTAGAGGGACAAGGAGAAGGAGGCCACATGTCTGCTGATAGAGGGAGAAAAAAAAAAAAAAAGAACAAACAAAACAATACACATCACCACCACCACCCACTTTCATTTGCTGTCCTCCCCCTACCCCAACACAGCCGTGCTGGCACTACCATGCTTCTGTGGAATTGCATCCCATTTTTTTCGTACTAAAATCCATATAAAAGTAACTACTCAGCTCAGCCCCAGAATTATTCGTTGCAGGGTGGGGTAGGGTGGTGAGCAGACCTGTATTAAAAACTGCCAGAAGAGGAGACAGCTGTCCCAGCCCACGTTCTTATGTGATCTCTGCTTAGGGAGCAGGCTGGTATTCCAAAACCCCATCTGAAAACAAATTAAAGAGGATTAGAGGCTGCCACTGCAGCTCCTCTCCTCTGTTCTGGGGAATAGAGTGTCCTGCTGGCCAAAATGGTGACCTTCACACTGACTTCCTGTCCTGTGTACACATGCAGCACAGCAAACATTTAGGTCATTGTATGGATTCAGCAAAAATGTCACAGCAAGTACATCGGAAGTAGAAGGGTCAAAAAGATTACACAAGCAGCTGAATATACAGGCGAACGTGTTAAACCATCGTCATATACAATGTAGAATTTGGACGGCAACCCAACTTTTGCACGTGGGATTCGAAATGAAACCATGACTTTGACTTTGTTTTTGTTTGTTTTGCTTTCCAACTTCAGTGTGGATTACAGCCAATGAAACATTTGCTCATCTGGATTTAGGTCAGGTGTCTGGTTGCTCCAGACAAGAAAATTATAATGTCTGGCCATTACAAAACTCATTGGTTGCCTTGTCTGAGGGTTTAAGATTTTAATTATCCTAAAATTGCACAGAGAATGAGTAAAATGAGCTATGAATCCTACACTGATGACCTCAAAAACTCTGAAAGGATAACACGGATATTTGAAAATGGACTTTATTTTCCCCATTTTTTTGGTAAATGATTGAAAGGGATAAAAAAAAATGTCTTTGTAGTTCGTTTTCCATTTACATTAACTATTGACACAGCAACTGCGAAACAGCTGCTGCAATGTAATGAAATGGTGCATTTTTCTGCATCGAATTCACAATTTTGTCATTGACAGGTTCAGATTGTTGCTGTGCATGTCAGACAACAGATCGTTTTTGCGCAAGATCCTTTTTGTTTTAACCAGAAACACTTGTTATATAGCTCTGTTCAAACCATCAGATTCATTTGTGGAAAAATATTCATTTTACTTCGCAGAACATGGGAGTTGCTGGTCAATTGCTGCCTCGTGAGATTGTTTGCGTTATTGTAGCTCAACAATAGAGGTAATAGAGGATCTGAACTCTTTTTCCACCACTCGAGGAGCTACCAGTGATTTCTTAGTGCAATCATCAGGTCAAATGAATTGATCAATTAGCATGTTAACATGCTAAACTAAAATGGGGAACATCGTAAATACCATCCCTGCAAGATACCAGCATGTCATTATGGAGGTGTTAGCATCCTGATAATAGCTTTTAGCTAAAAGCAACACTGTGTTTATTCCATAGCCCTGCAGATCTACCAGCATGGCTGCAGAGTCTTAGTCTTCTTTCTCTTTCAGTCCTAAAAACATCATGATATCAGGTAAGCACAGACAGCAAAGGCAACTGTTGTAGGGTCTCATAAGGCTGATGAATGACTTTAGAAACGCTCCACTGTACTCATCCTGTACTGGATCACTTTACTTTCTGTTTGAAGCTGTGTTTTTCTGTGTAGGTCAATGTCAGTCCCTCTTCAAGGCTGCACGCTGTCATCTTTGAGTGAACCAAGGGCATTTTCACTAATTAGACAGACAGTGGTTTGATCATCTTTCAACATTGTTCCCCCGTGGCCACAGTTACACCTAGCATTAATCAGTCTTCATTAACTCTGGTGTCACATGTATAATTCTGCTGTCATTTTACCCGCCTATACGTCCCCTCCCACTGCTAGCTAGTGGCAGGTAGGACAGTCAAAGGAACCACATTGTCTATCCTGCGGCTATATCCCTTTAGTCATTTTCACATCTCGCTGGAAATGTGGAGTCATAGAGTCAGCAGGGGAAGCACTGGCAGTGAGATGAATGTCAGGAACTACAGATCAGATTAGACATATTTTGGAATTTTATGGCACTGGATGAAATGATAAAAGTTACAGAAGATCAGTGTGATTTCATTCAACCATTACAATGACAAGCAGGGACTGTTTTGGGAACAGCCCAGCAGCATACATCTCCCTAATAATTAATACACTGATGTTGCCCTGATAGCAAGCATTTTGAAGTTCCTGTGCCTGGAGGCGTGGCCAAATAAATTGGAATGACTCGACTATCCCTAAAAACTCCAAAGTTCCTTAAGAGGAAGAGCAATAGCTTGCAGACAGGAAGAAAATAGAACGCAATTACGTTTACATTTTCACAGAAAGTACACGAGGCTGAAGGGAAGATTTTAGTGATTCTCCAAAATTACACGTATTCATCTATTCTCACTACCTTCATTATGCCTCTCAATTATTCCTCTAATTGTGCACTCCTGCATTTTCTAATGAGTTACATTTTCTCATCTTCTTTTGGCTGATGTATTTACATGGTAGTGTGAAAGAAACATGGCAGTGCGAGGAACAGAAACTGAGAAACGGAGCGAGAGGGAGCACAACCTATCACTCGTCTTGAGTGAGGGGAAGTAGGAAGCATTGGTATTCACAGCATTACCTCCATTTTGGATCTCGTTCGGTACTTGGCTGTAGCCAACTGCAGCTCTGACACATGCACATCTCCCCCTCACACTGTTAGTAAAAGAGCTACTGTGTTAATTGGGCTAAACTGTGTTAGGGACGGGAGGGGAAATTAATGCACGGCTGTAAACAGGCATGGATGAATCACATCTGTCAGGTTTATGAGATCAAAGAAAACGGACAGCGCACGTGTCTCTAGCATTCTATTTCCTGTGCACATCTGCTGAACTGAGCAACATGCTCTGTTTAGTGAGAAGCAGCAAAATGAAAAACACTATGTCCACTATCTATATTGCAAATCACACTATCTGTAGTTTCTCTCCTTTCAAGTGTCCTGTTGGTGGAATTCCACACAGTACGACTACATAAACTATAAACAAACATATGAAAGAAAGCCAAATTGAAAGATCTGCAGAAGCTGAACTAAACAAAAAGATTAGGTTGTTGAAGGTGGGGCAGTGTTGGTTGAGGAGGTAGAGTGGGTGATCCCTCTGGCTCCTCCAGACTGCGATATTATGAACCTCTAATTGACCCTGATGGTTGTTCCATGTGTGTACAGGTGTGATGTATGAATGGGGAAATGTGGCATTTATTATACAACGCTTTGTGGAGTCTAGAAAATCGCTACCACTTGAAATATAATCCCTACCTCTCTTTGCTCAAATGGTAATTGTAAGTAATCCTCAGCATTTGTACTGTGTCTGGAGTGGCACCAAAAAAGTTCAAATGATCAAATCAGCTAAATTGTATACTTAACTCCAATAAAAAAAAAACGGAAACAGCCAATTCTAAGCCTGCGTTGCCCATTTCATACATAGATTTTTTTTTTTTTTTTAAACCTATGACGTATGAAAGCTATCTTGACATCTTTACTTTCCCTGTAGCCACACAACCATCAGACACAGCAGTAATATTACAGTATCATTATATGTGAGTTCTGCTCTCTCACACCGAGCATGCATGCGCGCGCACACACACACACACACACACACACACATAGGCTGTGACTGATATTGGCACAAATCAAATTAATGTTTTGTTAACTCTCACAACAGAGGTGATGTCAATCCTAACTGGTAACCATTCACTGACATGTTCATCAGCATTCACCAGTGAACCCGATATAGTCGACGGTATTCTAATTTCATTAATGGGACCATTCTGTTGATTGCAAAATTGCTGTTTAATGACTGCTTTCTCCTCTCTATGGACACCTCCTCTCTTTCTTTCCCTCTCAAAAGTGAAAGATGCAGATTCGGTGCTGAACAGGTTGAGCCTTGCAATGCAACACATGTCTAGTACAGTGATGTTGTACAAGAAACAAGTTATCCTTCAGTAGAGAAATGATGAGCAAACTGTTGCCTACTAAGTGTCAAACTGTGGGGTGTGAAATTTTTTCTGTTCTGGCTTCGATAACCAGAATTTGCTGCCCCGCTATGTAGCAAATGGTGTTATATGCTGTTCCACTGATTTATATGTTTCTATACACAAGGCTAATCTATGTGCAGTATATACATAAAGTAAATACATTCTGAATGACTAAATTTGGTCTTGTTGTAATCTTAAATCACAACAGACTTTTTTGCCCTGGTGGCTGCAAGACTCAGCCAACACAATTTGGATCCAATAATTGCGTGATGGTGTGATAAAAATGAAAATCATCACAGTCTGGACAGCTCAAACTGCAACTGTCCCATAGTTGGGTGAATATAGCTATGAAATGGTCAATAGAAAATAGCTTAAAAGTTTTCTTTACAACAACTTCAAAAGACAATATTATTTCTGACAGCTCCTTTCACGCCTCCGAGAAGGCAATAATTGTGTGTAGCGAGTGCGATGAGGGAATTTCAGCTGCAGAAGACAGGTACATGTGTCACACAGATAGCGGCTGCTAAACGCTTGGATACTTTTTGTGGTTACTCTCCCACTATTTTATTTGACTTGTGTTTGTGCACACAATTATTTATCTTTTTCTTTTTTTTTTTTTTTTCTTGTGTCAAAAATAATTGAATTTGTTTCAAACAGTATACTGTATATATTTGCCAGGGGGAGAGAAAAAAAAAAAGTCATCTAAATAACCACAACATGCACACAAGAAATTGTGGCCATACTAATTGCTAGGAAGGTCAAGACAACAGCTTCCTGCTCGGCATTGCTAGGTTTTCAGTGGCACATGTGCCCGTCACTCACCGCTGTGACAGACAGGCGCAGCAGATGGTGCAACAACATGTCTCAACGGCTTCAACTCATGATTCATACAACTTCATTTATGACACCCTAAAATAAATGGAAGTGGACAGAAGCAGACAGGATGTAAGATCCTTTTTTTCCTTGTGTTTTTCTGGAACACAGCCATATCATAATTCACAGATGTAGTAGACCTTTAATGACTTATGTCTTATTATTTATTGCAGGAAACCCAACTGCATGGGCTGTAAGAGACTGCGTGTCACTGTTGTATGTGTATATTTACTGTAGATGTGTTTGAAGTGTAAATCTTCTGCAGTAACAGTAAGTGTGATTGTTTAATCAGAAGGCAGTGGAAGGTAGTGGAAAGGATGGGTGTTGGGGAGGCAGTGACTATTGGAGTCAAGGCATAAAGCTAAATGATGGAAATCCCTGCTGTCACCCGGGGTCCCTGCAGCATTTTCACTCAGGATGTTCATCTGTCTCGGCTTCCCACTTTAGCAAAGCGGTCTAAATAAGGAACACAAGAGCCATCCTTGGCAGGACCATGAACCTGTCCACAAGGTCGGCTATCCCACCGGGGGCCTGGGTTACCATCATGGGGGACTGGCGCAATCAGGTGTGAACGTTTGCACTAAGGGCACCTCTCCTTCTGTAAGGCTCCAGCAGCCGAGGCAGTGGGAGTGAGAAAAGCTGTGAGAGAAGGGCTCGTCAAGATCTTGATGAGGGAACAGATGTATTACAACAGATTCAAAACACAACTCTATGAATCCAACACTGACCTTCCCTGTGAAAAGAACCCACATACATCATTTCAGTGAAAAGATCTGACAATATAAATATTTAATGCACTTCAATCCACAAAGCTGTAAAAGGCAAGCTTTTTATGCAAATCAACAACTAGCCTAGACCGCCATGTACAATTGAGCCCCTTATTTGCACAAATGAGGCAAGGCAATGTACACCTCTCAGCCTGAAGAGAGGGAAAACTTTTACCTTACAGTGAAATATAAATTGCCCTCTGAACACCTATGAGTGACCCTGTCATACACCGACATAGCACAGTTATAATTTTACTCAAATTAAAATTCAAATGCAGATACGTGTTATCTGGGGGCACATGGTTCAGAAAATCTCACTATTCAATTTAGAATCTAAGGGCTAAATTCAGAAATTATGGTAATCGATCATATAGTATATAACACTATATATTTCATATATATTATATATACATGTTATGGTCAGAGGTGTAGTGCTACTGTTTAGGTGTACCTCTAATGAGGATGTGCATGTGCACTGTAAAGTTGCAGCGTGTTTAAAAAGTTATGGGACCTACAAGTGCAGGTTTATGGACAGTTTCATCATGTTGGGGGAATGTGATGCAGCAGTCAGTCAAATATCCACCTCAGTACCATGTACCATGAATGTAGTAGGTCATCAGCGTTGCGTTACACAACAGGTTGATGAACACAGGAAGTTTGTGTTTGAATGATTTGACGTGTCGGGCAAATGAAGCCACATGCGAAAAATATATTTAGAGGAGACGTTGCAGCACAGGCAGAAGCCACGCTGAGTTAATAGAATAAGAGTGATGAAAACATAGCTAAGCTGGCTTTCATTTCCAGTAGAAGAAGCACAAGCTGTCCAAGTTTAACAGGGAATGTGTCCAAACGCTTGCATTCAGTCAACAATTCAGTCACTTTCTTCTTGCTCAGTATCCAGACAGAAACTCACACAGCGCCATCTGGAGGACTGGGGAGCTAAACTCATGTCAGGAAGAAATATAAACCAGCTTTGTTCCAAGACTGAAAAATCTAAAATGATTTTTTTTTTTTTTTTAATCGATTTTGAATCAATTTAGAATAGTGATTTTAATGTGAATCGTTTTCATTTATTCATCATTTAAGACTGAGACAGAAACTCAAAACACTGCAAATCCTACTCATGTTTCAGCCTTGACACAAGCACAGACCACTGCACGAATACAGTGATGCTCTATGAGAAGCATGAAGCTGCTTGAGCTTGGTGACGGTTGCTGGGGTGCTGTCACACGCCGCCTTTGTTCTCAACCTGTTTCTCTCCCAAGTTGTCCTATTTGTCTGCAAAGTCACAGTTCACATACAGCTGTCTGAATAAAAAATGTTGTAGCATTTTTCAAGTCTCCTCTTTTCTCACTTATTCATTAGATTTTTCATCTAATTATTATTCAATGATGGCCCCACTCTCCCAGTGACAGGTGATATCCTGTGTCCCAAATATCAATTTTAATGTTGCTCGCTAGCTACAAACACATCACAGTGACTCAGGGGTTTTAATAGATTATTTTGTGAGCTGTCAAGTCCAGGGCCTATAATAATGTGACAATGGCTCATTGACTTTTAATAGGATGCAATTTGAGCTGAAAATCAGTGTTTAGAGCAGCAAAGTGGAGGAAGACAGCAGAGTGATGCCCCCGATTCCCTTC
The DNA here is from genome assembly GCA_038496675.1 of Rachycentron canadum. Taxonomy (NCBI): domain Eukaryota; kingdom Metazoa; phylum Chordata; class Actinopteri; order Carangiformes; family Rachycentridae; genus Rachycentron; species Rachycentron canadum. The sequence continues at coordinate 718,713 of CM076649.1, read as the reverse complement.
ACTTGTGATGTTTCCTTGGGTTTTAAAGATGGCAGTAGGCGGGGAGAAAGGGAAACAGTCAATGGAGCTGTAAATCTCAAGAAGACATCGAGGGGGTCGACTTAAAGAGGGAGCAAACCTCGATTTTGTAATGCAGGAGAGAGGCATCAAAGTCATTCAATGACAAGAAGACAGATGCAATAAATATTAGCTTTAAGCAGCATGTGATGTTGGATGATGGCACGTAGCTGTCCAATATGGCTGTCGCTCAGTCACAGATTGAGTCTGTCAATGCTGTACATGGATATGTGACCCAAGGATGAACTGAGGGTGTTTTTCCTGCTTGGATGAAGAAGGGAATGACAAAGGGATTGTTGGTGTCGGATGGAGAGGTGCAGGAAGCAGGAGAGGGGTGGGGAGGAAACTGGACCATTTTGACATTGCCTTTTCTGACATTCATAATGCTTAAAGGACACAGTGAGCACCCAGCGTCCTCCTCCCTGTCGCTTTATGACAAGCTCAGACACTCGGCAATCTGGTGGCGCCCAGGTACCATCACTCCAGTCATTATCTCGCAAAACCCATTCCATTTGACCTCTGCAGTTGATGCGCATTATTCACGACAGGAAGAGCTCCAACATGCACTTCAGCCCCGGTGAAGGAGACACAGGAGCAAAAGAGAGTGTGAGTGAATGAATGACAGAAAGAAGGAGGGAGTCGGAGGGAAAGAGAGGCAAGCCAAGACTGAGCCGGAGACAAGGAGACAATAAGTCTGAAGAGACAAAGCAAATTAACAGTTGGACAACTCTGGGGAGACAGATCACATACTGTGAGTGGTGCACCTCCATTAAATACCATGGTCACCTTCAAACAAAAATAAAATGACCGCTGTGTGTCTCCACCCCATGGCCAACACCCCTCCTGCTTCCTCATTAGAGCATAAGTATAGCTCTAATGAGCAGGAAAAAGCCTCTGTTGTGGGTAAGATGAATGGATGCAAGAAGCTACTTCACATCCCTCAGCCTGATGCTGAGTGGTGTCTGTCTCTGTGCTCTATAGGAGGGAGCATTCTGCTGAGTCCTTTAGGACCAAAGGGCCCTAAGAGGCCCTAATTACATCATTCAGCTAATTATCCACAAAGCTGTTGTCATGGATAGCTATTTAGTTTGGGGTGAAAGCCTCAATGGAGAGAAAGGAGCAACTTCAAGGAAAGGTATCTGGACTAAAATGAAAGCCTTTGAGCAGATTTTTTGGCATGCGCAGGTTAGATCTACTATGAAATCTTATCTGTGCCTCTTTGTGCCATACAGACTTTTGTTTCGGAGATATTTTAGCAAAGCTTTGTAGTGCGAGGCAGCCGGCAATATTGTTCATCCAGTACAGTGTGAGTGGCATATCATATTGAGAGGTCTAAAAGACCTCTGGCAGCTTGTGATATTTAGACCTGTCACTCTACCCTACCACACCTTATATTTGGGATCGGTTTTTCTCTTGGGCTGGCATAGTAAAAGGGGCCCATAGCCATAGCAGGGTGCATTACAGTTTTTACATATATCAGTTAAGTATCAAACTACGAAGAAGGATGAAACACATCCTGGCTTATGAATTTCTTACAACAGGACCCTCAAGTGGTAAAACATTTCATCTGGTGTGGCAGTGCTTCTTTTTCATGTCAATGTCTCCATCTGCTCTAAAACCACTTCTTTATCTTTTTTATCTGTGCAAGTATTGAACAGGGACAGAACAACATCTTTCAAACTGAGCACAAGGGACACACTCTGGGTGGTTCACTGGTACAATGCAGAGTGAACAAGGACATTCAACGCTACAGTATGGACATTTTAGTGTCTGTAATCAACCTAAGCTGAATATAATGGGGCTCTGAGAGCAGACTAAAACATGCAGGTGGAAAAGACCTACATTAACACATGCAAACCCTGCACAAGAAAGAGATTTGATTAAGACTGAGACTGAGATTCATCCACTGTTGGTGGTTACATGATACATTCTGCCCTAAAACCGGACATTTTACACTTTAAAATGAAACTTGACATCAACACAACTCTGTCTGTGAAAAAAGTGTTGATGTTCTTGAAAATCAAAAACTAAAGAAAATAGGGATCAGAAAAAATGTACGTTATGAATTATAACAAAACACATATTCATATTTTAAAGAATTATGGCATATGCTATCCATCTATCTGTAGTAAGTGAAAGCATCATGAGAATGACTATTATAAAACAAGATTATTATAGTATATATTATTATAAGTTTACAGATTGGGTAACAGTTGGATGGGATGAGGCCCTGACATGAAGAATGATGAAGTGCTAAATGTAATTGTCTTGCAAGAGCCGTGAATTTGTGTTGTGGGGAACAGCTGTTGCTGCTGAATGCTCCGTCTTTAAGAGGGCATTCTTTTACACCAAAGGCTATGAAAATAAAAAAAGGCCTGTAAAGTGAGAATTGAACATTACAGGGAGTAAGTTATGAGGCTCCCCCGAAAAGGTGGTATAGATTCATCAAGGCCGGCAGAGAAACTAGAGGAAGGGAGAGGTTGCCTTAACTCAGTGATGGATTAAGCTGTCTGATGCTTCTCATGACTCATGGAGAATAATCATCATTTAGAGCAGAAGTGTATAGTGTATTATAATTGCATGGTGAAAAATTACTAATAGGTTACAGTGGGCCAATTCAGCAGATTATTGAATTCATCTATAAACATCTTAAGTCGTGGTTATGTAGTATATTACTCAACAAGGAAAATGTGATCAAATAGCACAATAGCAAATAGTGGTTTTCCTCAATAACTGATATTCAGATTTTGAAAACCTTGAATGCATACTCTTGACATATCATAGCAAATATGCTCAGCAAGTGTAGTCTCCTGTTCAAAATGTCAAAATGCGTTCACCGAAAAATTATTTCTCTGAGCACCTTTGCTTTCAAACATACAACCTGGCACTGGTTGAAATTGCAACAATTTTGCATTTAGCTCAGTACATTTAAAAAGCCATCAGGCCTGCCCTGGTGTGCACAAGGTTTACAATGAAACGGACAAATGAATGGAATGAGGGTATAACAGATCATTGAAGCTCAGCTCACTAACGGCCACTATCCAAAATAGCATCTGCCGATGCCATGTTTGCAGAGCAGTCAGTCGGAAACAATGATGCAATACATTACTGGCCACTCAGAGTTCGTTGAAAAACAAAAAAAGAGATGGTTTTATTCAACAAAACTATTCTAATTAGCTGTTTAAGACAGCAGAGAACATGCAGTTTATTGAGGATTGAGAGAACTACTGCTGGCAGAGCCTGATGGACACTCAGTGCATGCAAAGAATTACTTCTTCCTATAATTGGGACTGAAGTTGCATTTCAAGGTGTGAAAGTAAACGTAATGAGAAACAGCAGGAGAGCTATGATAAAACAACATACTCTAAATGCTGTCAATTTGGCCCTGGAATTGATTCATTGAATCATTTGACATGCCTGCTCACTTGCCAAAAAAAAATAAAAAAATGTCTTTTTTACCATGTCTCCAAGGACATTACTCATAACTAAAGCTAATAGACCAGAACACTTTGGGAGTTAGTGATATGAGACCACACATAAATATCTGCCAATCGCTCACATTGTATCCTTTTACCAGCTTTGTATCCTACGGCGGTCGATGCGACTGACAGGCCTCAGTAAAGATGTGACAATTCCTGAGGGTCAGCATCACACTTAAGTCTGCCAGCCCCATCCCATCACAGTCCAAAATGGGTGACAGCCACAGTGAAGACAGGGTGCCAACACAAGCACGAATTCTGCCCACGTGTGCACTTCGTACGTATGTCAGCCATGACAGCCACTCGGCTTATGTGGTCTAATGAGGTGGCTCGACAGGCAGCATGTGACACATGCTGCTGAGGAAGGCATGGCCCTTTCTAACATTTTTGAGAGCTTGTTTATTTTTTGTCATTGATTCGCAGAAGGCTATGTATTAATAAATCTCAGTGATTTTCTCAGTGTGTGTGTGCAAATTTGGTTGAAATGTTTGAATGTTTGTATTTTTGCTCATGGGCAATACTTCATCTAGTCCCATCTCTATTTTGCCTGTAAGATTAAGAACCTACTGCTCTGAAAACCTATGAAATTAGTGACCAGTAAGGACCCACAAGGAGTTTGTTCCCTGGCAGCATTTTTTTTTTTTTTTTTTTTTTTTTTTTTTTTTAACACATCAGTGTAACATATTCTCTTTCTTCTGAGGATTCACATTTATAAATACTGCAACTGCAAGCCTGTTTACACAAAAATCTCAAAAACCATGTGGACAGAGAAAGGTCCAATTTACTACCATAGAATCAACAACAAGGGTGATCTTTTGGATTTCAAAAAAACAATATAAATTAGTGTTGTGTATTTTAAGGGAGACTTAAGAAGAGGTGCCTCTTAGCCACAAGTGTTTATCCAAGGTCCATATCTTCCAATTTCAAGCCTACTTGGAAAATCTATATATATAAAGCAACAGGAAAATACTATGAATATGTGATTTGCTGTCTTTGGGAGTATTTCCAGAGAACATGTACCCTGAGAATGAAATATCTCCAAATCTCTTCCAGACTTGCAATTTTCAAGGGGGTTTCAGAAAACATGGTTTTTGATACTCCATTTAAAAAAGTGCCTGGTGACAGTGGATAACCTTGTAGTAGGTTCTTCCATCGAGCCTGGCTTGGGTTAATATAGGTTTTAACTCAATTATCAGGAAACAACCAATTTAGTTCTTCCAGCTGCACAGATGAGTGGCTAGTAACTCGGTGTGGATCTATAAATGGAGGAAGTATCCTTGAGCAAGATACTTAACCCCTGACTGATGCACAGCAGGCCCTCCAGTGACATGGTGAGAAGTAAATTTCATCCCTGGGCCACCATACAAACAGACAAACACACACACACACACACACACACACACACACACACACACACACACACACACACACACACACACAAACATGTATGTGAAGTGAGGACTTGTTCAAACAAACTAAACTACCACGTTACTTTGGATGCTGTGAAAAAAACCAAAGAACTGAAAAACATTGTGTAAATGTTCCAGTGTTGCACTTAGCCTGAGTTGTCCAAGCATTAAGAAAGACTGGACAAAGAGGTTTGTTTCTCTTTTTTTCTATAATGGCATGAAATTTCCCTCACCTAGAAGCTGCTCTGTTTGATTTGAGTGGAGTTCAAACCTCATCCTGTGATTGTGATTGTAACTCAAGAGGCCTTGAAGTTCCAGTCACAAGCACTAATGTAAAAACTCTCTCTCAGTCACAAGATGTTCTACAGAGGTATTGTTATGCAACTGATAACAAAGAATGAACCGTTTGTATATAGTCTGATATTATAAACTCACTAATGCTAAAGTTTTATATTATAGCCCGTAAAACCAATCCCACCATATTTTACAGCTTCATTCTAAGAATAGATGCTTTCATGAACTCTTGTCAGATGGTCTTGATACATTGTCCATATACATATGTACATTATTAAAAAGGGGTATAAGGAAGGGGACTGGAATAGGAAGCCTACATGTTTTGTTCGCGTGTCCCATGAACAACCACAGGCAAATGCCTGTGTACTTTTGATGACTTTGAATGCATTGTATGCTACACGGCAATGCACAGAAAGCATTGGGACCCTTTCAGCTTTTTTGTTTTATGTTGCAGTGTTATGCCAAAATTAAAAAAAATATCCCTTGTCAATCTACGCTCAATGTCGTGCAAATTTATCAAAATGGAAAAACTAAAAAATAAATATTTATGCACTTTGAAATTCAGCTCAGGCGAATCCCATTTCTCTTGATCATCTTTAAGATGTTTCCAAACCTCAACTGGAATCCACCTGTTTATATAGGGTCTCACAGTTGACAATGTATATCACAGCAGAAACCAAGCCATAAGAATGGAGGAACTGCCTGCAGAGCTCAGACACAGGATAGTGTTGAGGCACAGATCTAAAGAAAGACACAAAAAAAAAAATAATAAAAAAAAAATGCAGCGTTGAAAGTTTCCACGAGCACAGTGGCCTCCATAATTCTAAAATTGAAGGAGTTTGGAACAACCAGGACCACCCAGGCAAACTGAGCAATCAGATGAGAGGCGCCTTGGTGAGAGAGGTGACCAACCTGATGGTCAGTCTGGCTGAGCTCCAGAGATCCTGTGGAGGGATGAGAGAAACTTCCAGAAGGACAACCAATTCTAAATGTCATCTCTGGTTTCCTCCAGACATGATGCTTAAAATTGAGGCCAAATAGCGCAATCTTGGTTTCTCAACACCTGAGAGACCTTTAGGTGCTTCTTTGCAAACTTTCACCGAGGAGAGGATTCTGTCTGTCCACTTTGCTATTAAAGCCGAGAGCAGCAGAGTGCTGCAGTAATTATTTCCAAATGCACTGTACGTACTAGTAATAAGAAAGAGTACAATTTATGGTATGTTCATCAAGCCCAATATAGCTCACACACGACAGCACAGTGAGTGATTTCCTTTCAAAGGAAGAAATGCCTCACTTCCAGTATCATTCTGTCTCTGCAACTGGTGTAAAGTGAGTCCTTCACCTTTCCATTCTCAACACCCCATTGGAAAAGTATTTTACTGTGCTGAAGCACAGCTCATTAATACATCTGTATCACGATAAGCATCATTTGCTGGTCCAAGTACAAGTGCTTGAGAGATGGATGGCCACTGGTTACATTAGTTCCATTATACTACCGATGCATCTCCAGTGCTGCCCTTAGTCACGAAAAGATGTGACTCTACTTCAACAAGGATATTGGATGACTTGGTATTATCCTCATGCTCAGCTGATGAGTTTGTTTGGGTTTTCTGAATAACGCAAACACTTCATTACACAATTAATAGCCGTGTTTTTAATTTTGTAGTACAGTCGTAAGAGTCGCAGCAGTGTTGCAAAGGTACAACACACTAATATTTAATAAGATGCTAAAATAAAACTCAGATATGAATATTTGTTAGTTCTCTTTTGGTACATAACTCTGAAGCACATACTTCTGCATATTTGCTTACAAGCATTCACAGCTGAAGACCTACAGTCAAACACATTCAAATACAGTATATGCACACACCTTACCCTTGTTGCCTGCATAACAAATTATGTTTATGCCCTCAGCACTGGGCTGATAACACTTAAGTAAATATAGATTGTTCATGGGTATAACTTTACAGGGTCTCATTCCTCCACTGAGACACAAGGGCAGGAACCTGTGTGCCAAACCTAAGAAATAAAAATAAAAAGAAACGTCTATGTTTGTTTGGAAATGAAAAAGTTTATCTTGCAGATATAACTTTTGAGGAAGAATGATGAATTTTACCGAGTTATTGGCTTCTGCTGTCAAGGTTGCCCGCTTGTCTCAGACAATTTTATTCAACTGGCAACAGCCACCAAGAGAGTTCATATAAAATATCTGCTCTCCTTATTATTCTAATGATCACTGTCAATCTTGATGGATTAGTGTATGCATTATCGACCTGAAAATATGACAGAGAGACAGACTCAGCATGCATCACTGAAGGAACAGTTTGGTTTTATGGGCAAACCCATTAGGCGCGTTAATCAGGATAAAATGTCTATCTCATCTATTTTCAGTGGCTGACCGCAATAATGAGTCATTAAACATTGTGTTTCAGAGAAATCCATCTCCATCTTGGCCCAAAGATATTCTGAGATTATTCACTTTATCTCTTATTCTCCACCAACGTATTGCATCAGATAAAAATTTTAAAGACATCTGCAGAAGAAGATGGACAAAGATTAAATAAATCAAATAAAATGTATTAAAAGGTTAATCAGGAGGTAAGTATTCATGCTCAGCCCCTGAGCTTATTGAATCATCCTCTTTTTTCACTGTGCCAAGTCATCCTGCCTGATTAAGAGACTATTTCACGTGAGTCTCAGTCACCTCTATCAACTTTGACTTAAGAACTTACACACATATCCTGTTTGAAGTCAATAAAAATACTAATGGATTTATTGTGGTCTGCTGAGACTGCGTGTTTATTAAAACTTTGGGCTGCATGTCATGCACTGTTGTAAATTGGATGATTTACATGCCATTGTGCCATATACCAATAATCCATACATTCAACAATCCATTTATCATCCAGCAGCCTGTCATGAGATATGGGGAGTGCAAGAAATGAGAAAAAAAAATCCAATCAGGGAAGTACTGTCCTTTAAATGTGACATTGGTTTGTTGGAAAAAAAAAAAAAAAAACATCTTTAACATCTACTGCAAAATTTAAAATGTTTTGAATGCCATCTAAACCATGTGTAATTTCATGCAAAAAAAATAAAATAAAAATAAAACAAACTGAAAAAAAATAAAATAAAATGAATGACAACAACACAAAAAACTATTTGTTACCCAGGGACAAGATGAATCAAAGACTATGTAAGCTGTTCAAACAAGACCTTCAAAAAACATAATCTGAATGATAAAGCTGCCTTCATCAAGCCATGACAACAGAAAATAAGAAAACACCGAAAAATTCACAAGGAGTGGGAAGAAAGGCCATCACCTCATTTGCAAAAAGAAAAAAAAACAACAACAACTACAGTAACATATGTAACTACACAGAACCTGGGGAATGTATTGATCTAGTTAATGAAAGGGTTTCCTATTGGTTTGGCTGCACCGTGGGAGCTGAGCTCATCACATTTTCTTGTCCCTACATGCAATCGCTTAAGAGCGCACAATGAAAGCTAATGACTCTCCAAAGATTCTCCATAAGAGTGAGGCTGTATGGCTCATTACAGCAGGTGGCTTCAAGCAAAAAGTAAAAAGGAACGGCAAAGCGCTGACAAGAAACAGCCAATCAGACCACTTACTGTGAAAATAGGAATAATGGAAATCAAACACACACACTTAAATCCATGCCCATTTACTGTATATCAAAGTGATTTCTTAAAATGGAATCCAGCCTAGGATAATGAGACAGATGTGATACATGACACAGCATGACAAATCATCACTTATGAGTCTTTTGTAGTGTCCCAACTACTTTCAATTCATTGTAGGACAAGATCTACTGAATGATGTATCTTGCAATTAAATTAAAAAAAAAAAAAACATTGTTCAGCAATGCACATACGGAGAAGCTGTGCTGAGAAATAATGTTTCTCCTCCAAGATGAGATGTTACTCAGGCTCAGCGTAGATTTACAAGTAAAGCACAGGAGCTAATACTGTTTTTTTTAGTTTGTTCAAATCTTTAAAAAAAACCAAACAAACAAAAAAAAAAAAAAAAATCTAATTAAGTGATTTTAAGTTTTTACTTTAATTAGCTGAATGATGATTCCGAGAAATATCAGCACATCTTATTCTTCAAATATGAATATTTCATTTCCCGTGAGAAAAAACAAGCTATCATTTATCTTACCTATGGTAAACAGCTCAGTATCTGCAGGCCACACAGACACGTGTGTGTGATTTTCTGTCTCACGTCTGTGGTTGACAGGATGGTGGTGTTCGCTGGTATCTTTTGAAGGCAGAAAGTGTGCCATGGCAGAAAAAAGGTTGGGAAACATTGCCTGAGGCTGTGTACTTTCTGAAAACTGTAATCCTCAACAAAATATGCTGTGGCCTGTTGAAAAGTAATTTCTGTGTGAGACTGTGTGGATAATATGAATACTCGATTTGCTTAAATTGCACGTGTGAGCTGTGTGTGGATACATATCTCTGCTTTGAAATTGAATTGCTTTTTTTTTTGTGTGTGTGTGTGTGTGTCTGTGATGCACTGGGATGTTTAGAAACTATATGGTTTATGTGTTCTTAAGTTTGCTCAATGTTTGTGTATATGAATATGCATCAGTAAGATTGCATGGGCGTGTGTGTGTGTGTAAGAGAGAGAGAAAGGGTGTATAAAAGGCAATAATCTACGAAACAAGGTTATTTGCATATGCTCTTGAATTAGGCTGCCAGACTCCTCCGCCTAGTGTTTAATCACGCATTTAATCAATTCACTGCATACAGCTGTGCAGAAACCCCTTAGTTCACTCTCACCAATATTCTGAACCTACAACCTTTCAAAGCAAACAGACCTGCAACATGTTTCAACATTCACACACACACACACACACACACACACACACACACAAGTGGTTAAAAGAGTATAATTTGTTCAATTAGTTCATAATGTTAAACTACCACAACAATAATGATTCAGCCCACATCCGGTTTATGAAAGCCTTTATAAGTATATAACAAGAGAACAAACACAGAACACCATAATAACAAGGAAAACATAATAAAGCAGTATAAATTATTTCTATTGGGGGCCCTCGGGTGAAGTGAATTAAGAAGTCCTCTTACTGTGCTGCACAGAGCAATTCATGATACTTTTATGCCCTGTTAACTGAGCAGCCTTATACTGTGTGGCCGCCCCATCCCACAGAAATTACAGTCACCCTACAGCCGAAATTTGCTGTTTTTATAGTCAAGTGACAGTGAAGATGTCACACACTGATGCCTGGGAAAAATTCGCCTGTGAATCTCTATTGATTACCTATTGCTGACTCTTAGCTGCAGAGCACTTGGCAAGAGGTTGATTTTGTCTGGGTGCTGTTCAAAGCAGAAATACATCTGGTGATGGAGCAGCATTTTAGACAGAGAGGAGGGGGCAAACCTAAGATGGCATTTTCCAGTGAGGAAAGACTACAAAGCCGAGAAGGAGAGCTTTGGCTGGAGACCAGAGTGCTTCCTGTACTCAAAGCACATCATTGCAAGTAACACTTGTTCAAGTCCCAATGCAATTTCCTAAAGAATATCCAACCGTAGGAAAATGGGCTGATTTCAAAAGGGGTATAAATGCTCCCAACTTTTCAGATAACAACTGGTACTGCAGTTGCTTTTCTATGGTCCAACTCCAGTGACATGAACGATTCAATAAACAATATAATTTCTTAAGCATTGAAGTCTTGCCAAGGTTGGTCGCTAAACAGTTTATAGAGCCAGATGAAAAAACACTTAGAAGTGATGTTAATTCTTGGGAATCAAGATTTCATTTAAGTCAACAGTGCTGTGAACATGTCAAGTTCAACAAGCTTTAATAGGTACAGAAAAAGTGGAAATTTAGTCCTCAGTTAATAAAACATCAGGTAACATGGACATTACAATAAGGACAGAATGCTTTCTTTGTGTATTGCCTCTTAGTGTCTGAACTGCAAGGGCATTTACTACTCACTCAGGTCAGTCTGAAGCCTGCCCTTCTGAATGTAAAACAGTCTGCAGCTTCGTCACCTGCCCTTTTCTCTGCCAGTGACTTCATACATCACAGTGTTGTCTGGGCAGAGCCCTTGGAACATGGAATTTATATGAGATTACAGTTTTACAGGCTCTGACTGTATTGTCAGCACCGGGGAGCATTGCAGAGACCTAATTCCGACATTGGGATGGAAATGAAAGCAGAGAAACAACATGTTCAGTACAACAGCTTCTGTTTTTCCTTTTTTTTTTTTTTTTTTTTTTTTAATTCCATCCTATAACATAAATCACCAGTTTGGTAAAAGCATATAATAAGCAAAAATAGAAATCAAGACTTATTTTATTCTTTTTAAAATGGCCCCATCATAATTTTCTCCACTGCTGCCGATTCAGTATGGAAGCCTTACAGTGAATTAACTACTTTGTAGCTTGCATCATGCTGAGTGAACTGTGTGAGTAGCTTTAGAAGAGGCTAAGATGAAAGAGCAGTGGGTTTTGGACTAATTATTTCTGCTTACTTGATAAGGATAACTCGCCATGACCACAGGGCTAGCCCGCAGTCTGGCTGTGTGACAATTGCAATCACTAGTGTAAGAAGCAGGGCGCACATCCAGACAAATCCCGAACAGGTGACGGAGCGAGACACACTAGAAATTAAACAAAATTTATTTGTCATTAATCCAGAGGAGGTTTTTTTTGGGCAGGTTGCAGCCTGTACCTTTGACTTTTAAGATGATAGCTGCTTTTCTTTTAGGAGCCTCAACAATCAAAATCCACCTCTCCTGCCTTACTGGCCGTGCTGTCTTCAGTTTGATTTTCCAACATTTACACATCAGTTACCACAAAATCACAGTGAAGCTTGGTGACATTTGGTTGATGGCTCTCACAAGCACCAAAAATTACTCGCCACTTGTCGCTCGTACCAAAAACTATATTTGAGTTGTATTTGCAAATTCTAACATCTGATCATAATGCATAAATCATGACACAGAAAGCATAATTCACAACCTTTGCTGTTGTGAACAGTTTTATGGGGGAACATTACCACCCAACAAAGGTCTGTCTCTGCACAGAGGAAAGTGTTCAAGCAATCATGTATGAAGTGTGTGCACCAGTGATGCCACTGCTATGGATACTGGAAAATAAAAGGGCAAGATTACCATACATAAAAGATGCCACTGTACTATATTGTCATGGTATTTGTGCCCAGAGTCTGTGTCAAAAATTAGCATCTAATTCACCAAAGCAGCATCTAATCAAGTTAAAAGGCTGCCTCCTGGGCAAACGGATACCATAGCGCTTCCACACATGCACTGCATATGAACTTCTCTGCACATTACCTGGAGGAGCTGCATGTGAGTTCATATGAGAAAATGATTTATCAAAGATGGAGCCATCAACAAAATCAAAAAACTCAGTTGAGTAAATAAGTGGAATACAAACCCACACCGATGAACATCACAAACAAGCTACCTAAACTTCTTATAAGGCTGCAACTGTGCTCCGAGAGAGCATTAGCTAAGCATAAAATTAATGCAGAGGGAATCACTGCACCCTCTTCTGAGGAAATAGAATGACATCAATGCAAAAAGGATAAAGATTTCATATAGGAATGGTTCTGTCACTGCAGAGCCTTTAGCGGTGGCAGGTAGCACTGTTACAGCTGATACAGCAATTGGAGCTCATGTCACTAAGAAATCCAAAGGTAATAATGCACAAGAGTAGCATGGGAGTCTTTTTGAAAAGGGGAACCACCACCGCAGTCATTGGATGGTAGTGTTCTGTGGCAGAAAATGGACTGGTATGGTATACTGTGAGTAATCTTAAAAACACTCAAATTTTCTGAGAAAAAGAAAAGAAAAAGAAAACCCCTCAAACCACAGCTTTCATCATACACAGTTGGGCAAATGTGCACCTACTTTTGAGTTGGAGGAATTCACGTACACAACAGACTCCAGCAAATTACGAGTGCTGGTACATCCAGCAGAATATTTAATAAACCACAGTTATTAAATCTCATCCCACCGTTTGTGCAATCCCTCCTTTAATGCATGTGCAAAAGGGAAGGAGGCGCACTTCACTAATTACATGAAAGGGCAAGAAGTGCCTCAGATGACAAGCACACTGTTCTTCCAGTTGATGTGGCTGTTTGATAAATTACATGCTTATTTCTATGTGTACCAAAGCCTTAGTGAATCTGGCCTTCTCTTCAGAAGGGATAACATCTCCTGCTTTCTCCTTCCATCACTGAACACATCAATGTGTGCAGTAGTTTTGATGTTGTGCTTCCATTCCTCTGTTCACACATCTTACACAAAAAAAACACACTGGTGTAGATAAATTACTCATTCTTTTGCCATCATTCACCACTTCAATAAGTTTAGGGAAATCATTTTTTGGTCACCATGACAGTGTGCAGATGCAGCAACCTCTCACAGACCAAATGTTTCAGTGCTTTTGTCATTTTACGTTTTAACAGTTTAAAAATAAAGAGAGAAAGAAAAAAAAAAAATCTCATTTTGTGCAGTGAAACTCAGCTATAGCCGACAGCAACTTCTGAAGACCAAGATAGTCTATTCAGCATGAAATGGGAAAAACTGCTGCATCTTAGTTTTTATTGAAATATGGCACCACCACATCATTCTGGACATGGCCATGAAGCTATAGCTGTCTGGTGAGGCTGGCGAGACGTGTGGCAGTGAGCTGTGGCATTTTTATGCACGATCACCATGATAGTGACCAAACACTATTCACAACCGTAGCGCATCAGCTGTACTTCCTGCTAAGGCAGTTCTCCTCCGTTGTTATTGTAGCATAGCATCACAAAATCTTTAAGTCATGCCACATCAAGTTTGATACAAGAGGAGAAAGTACACTGAACCTTGTTTATATCCAGGTGATAGCTGCTGATGTTAGCATGCTCACCCTTTCCCTTAATGGGACTATTTGTAAGTTTTCATTGCCATTACTTGTGGTTTCTTGCCACGTGCGGGTGGTGGTGATTGACACTTGACAATAGCTTTTGCTATCGTTGCACTTACAAGACAAGAAGTTATAATATGCCGACTGGGCCATGCTAAGTCTGCAGGGTCGATTGGGGGCCACAGAGTGTCGCTATCAGAAAGTGACAGCGTCCTAATTTCATGCAAGAAAAAGACAAGAGACAGGAGTCAACAATGGTGTTGCTCTCCACCACTGGAGACAGCTGCCGGTGAGTAAAGAAATAAAGGTCAGCGTTTCCTGTAGACTGGTAAGTACACAGCTGTTAATGCTAATGCTGGCTGTGTAGCGATAACAAAATTCACAAGTAGCTCCTTTAAGACTATCTGGTGTATGTCTGTTTGATGTTGCACCACATTTCATTTCCCTGTATGTTTGTACATCACATGAGGGGAGATGACAATAAACTTGAAGCTAAACCTGGAAAAGTCATGGTTAATGGTTAAATATTATGAATGAATATTATATATATATATATATATATATATATATATA
>CM076649.1:462763-703595 GCA_038496675.1 Rachycentron canadum | reverse complement strand
TGTATAAGAGACAGTATATATATATATATATATATATATATATATCATACAGATATGTCATATAGTATATGACCTATTACTATAGTGCTGTACATAGAAAGATATGTTTCAATACTAATTTGTCTTAAGTGAATTTGTCTTCTAGATATTCTCACAAACAAAAATGAGTGAGGGGTTTTGTTTTTTTTAAAGATGTGACATTTTGCAGTGTATAATTGGTCTGATGTTTCTCCATTCAGTTTAGTTCCTCTGTGACTGGGCCAGCTCATTTCCCAAACCCGTTGTTAAGAAGCAGAAAAAAAAATGTAAAAAAAACAATTATGCCTAAGCTTCTTTTCAGTAATAATCCAGCCCCAATATTTGTGGTAATTGCTGTCATTATTATGTGTTGTTCACATGTAATGAATGTGCAATAGCTGCTTCGGCACAGTCAGCATAAAGGGCAGACTAGAGTTTGTTCACAGTGATAAGTGACCATTAATGATATCGACATTTTTGGACAGGGGATTTGGCAGATCTTAACATTTAACATGTGATGTTATTAAAACTCTGCAACACCCTGTATAAACGCTGTTTCGTTTTTTGAGTGTACATTAGATTAGCTCTCCAGCTATTTGCTTTTACTATTTCCATATGATGAATAAATGAATTGAGTGAGTTTTAATTTTAACAAAAGCAAATATGCAGACTCTGTTAAACGTGCAAGTGCGGAAATGTACTTGCAGGAGAAAATAGAATTATTCACATACAAATTCACAATATTTGTTCTAAAAAATGATTTAAAAAAATATCAGCTATAGACAATGGTTTTACCATGTATCTTCCCAATGCTGTTTGCCAGTGCTGAAAAAATGATTCCACACAAGGCCTTCGGCAGTGGCTTCTGTGGACAATAGAACCACTTATTAACCTTGACGCAAAATCACCTTGCTTTCGCAAAAGTGGCAATCGAGAAGAGCCTCATCACGTATGAAGGAACTCACAAGGCTCTTTGTTTCAGTGAAATGTGGAACAGTGGGGACAAAGCGATCGCGTTCACTTCTCTCCTCATAATTACACCCACTTATTTCTTTCATCTCATCACTTTATGTCCTTGACAACCTCTCAGTTTTTAATCTACTGTAGGATTTAACCTTCTTTGCTGGCCTGTGAACGCACGCTTTAGGTCACATGTTGTAATCCTGCCCATCCACCGCCCATCATTCCTTCTCTGCTTCTCCAGTATTACACTGCAATACTATCCTCTATAATACTGTGCTTTGCTCATCTTGTTAGGAATGTCATTTTTAACTCTAGTCTAGTTGCAATAACCAGTCACAGGGAAATATTTGTCTAGTTTGAGAAAAGACACATTTTATGGTAAAACTAGACATACATTGTGATATTGACTTCTAGGAAACCACTTCACATATTCTGAATGCACAATATTTAACTCCATCTGCCCATGACAATGGATTTTTTCCTCTTTACCAAACTTACCATCAAAGCCTTTGGAGCCTTTTCACTTAGATTGGTGATAAAGCAGTTGAAAATAATATTATAGTAGTATAGCCAATGAACTCATTCATATTGCATTAATGGGAATACTTTGGTGCATTATACTGTACATCTTTCTGGAGATGTATGCAAATTATCTTTTATACTACAATGTCCTTGATTTTTCCCTTATTATAGAAACCATTAACGCCCATGAATACACTGCCATTTCCTTTCTTTCTGCATAAGTGGACACATTGATAAGATTATTTCTGGCCAACTATCCAGCTATTAGTGCAGACTGAAATATCTGAAATGAATTAATAGGAAAAAAAAAAAATTGTGGCTACAATTCTTTCCTTCGAAATGGCAGTACAGTAATGACATCAGACAACGAAAAATGGTTGTGGTAGGTAAAATGCTTTAGCTGTTGTTGTGTTCAGCTTCATTCATCAGGATGTAAATGTAACACTGCACAGGACTAAAAGGAAAATACTGATCCACCCAGATAAGATGCAGTGTCCATTTTTATGCTGCTATAGGCTTAGAATGCTGGGGGACACATCAGGTTACATGGAGCTCTTTCCTCTCCTCTCCTCTCCTCTCTTCTCCCATACTTTAAATTATCATTTTCACTATCTACTGCACCTTGTTGTTTGGCCTTGGTGTCTGGCTCTCTCTCTATTTGTGTTTCCACAGATCCACCGAAGCTCCATCTATCTCCACCAACCGCCCCCTGCATCACCCCCTTCCCCTTTTACCCCTGCTGTTAAACCGACCTGCTCTTCGCTCCCAGGAACCAGTCTACCACCCATTACCCCCATTAAGCTGCCTACTCTCCCTGCCTTCCCTCCCACCAAAAACTGCCTTCATTAACTCCTGCACACCATTTCCATCTGTGCATATTCTGTATTGTTACCTGTTTTCTTGTCTGTATACAACATCTATTGCACGTCTGCCCGTCCTGGGTGAGGGATCCCTCCTCTGTTGCTCACCATGAGATTTCTCTTTTTTTCCCTGTTAAAAGGGTTTTTGTTTTGAGTTTTTCCTCAGTCGATGTGAGGGTCTAAGGGCAGAGGATGTTGTCATGATGCTATGTAAAGCCCTTTGAGACAAACTGTTTGTAAAAATGGGCTATACAAATAAAATTGCCTTGCCTTGCCTTGCCTCCATTGGACAGATTTTTAATACAGGTATTGCATGTATTATGCCTAGTTGACATCAGTATTTCGGTGCTGATTTCATAAGGTGTTTTATGCATCTCTATCGATCCATCTACATACCTATCTAGTAGCTATCCATAATGTATAAAGGGATGGAAATGCATCTGTGGAAGGAAGGAAGGAAGGAAGTCAGGGGAGAGTTATAGTCATCATAAACATCAGACAAGAAAAAGCTCAGACAACAGAATTAAGAATTGAAATGAATTTCTGCCAAATATACAGTATAGTGATATAACATAATATTTGAATGAAGGTTACATATTAATGCTGGAGTTTGAAGAATAGCTACTATAAACATTATGGTCAATTCTGTCCAAAATCATATGTCACATATTTGAAAAGAGAAGTAGTGACTCCTCTTCTTTACGCTATGTTTTTACAGCATGAGTATGGAGTCTAGTAGCAGGTAAAGCAGCTGTTTTTCTCCTTCCTTCGTCACCTTTAACTCTGCATGATTGAGTGTAAAAATGGCTGCATGTCCGTTACATTACCACAGTTAGTGATTCTTTCACAACTGTATTTACAGGAGCTCGGTTTGTCTTAAAGTCTAAGAAATAGAGGCAGGATGTGGATTTAACCCAAGCAGGTGTTGTTTAAATCTCCAGTGAGCGTATCATTGTCATCTCTTGTTATTTTAACTTACTGTCCCACAAGCACATGATCGTAAACAAAGGAATAAATGTGTTGTTTCAGCCAGATCTTTTCCTGGCTCAGTATGGTTTAATCCTTTCGTCAGCTGATGCTTTTCCTCATGGGTGGAGCTTAAAAAATGGGATTAATATTAACCAGTGTATAGCCTCAGATGGAATGGTAAAAGAGTAGGAATTATGAATAGTCCAGTCCTACAACTGGCATGATTCCTTTTACTTTTTATTCTGAGATTATTATCCTGAGCACTGATAGCAGCTAGCGTGGTCCCACCAGGAGAGTGGCTGAATGGCATGGAAAGGAGGGATAGAAGGGATGAGACATACATCGCCAGACTGTCTCTGGAGGGTGACAGATGTCTGCTTCGCAATACCCTTTAATTCTAAATTCTAATTCTAGAAAAAAAAAGTCATCTCCCAATCCCATAGAATATATCAAGCCAGAAGGAGATGATTTACATATAAACTGCTTTGACATTTATTTTTACATTCTATCTGTGATGATGATGTTAGTGGGGGAATCTAAAGCATAACCCTGTTGACCTTTGTCCCACCCCTCAAACCAAATGACAGAGAGCGTCAGCTGTGCAACATGTACAGCACTGCCCCCCCCCCACACATTTTTAAGTAATTAAATAAATAAAAGGAAAAAAGCATCACAGGGTTACTTTAAATTACATAACATCTGCTTTGTTGTTGTGGCATCAGATGTCCAACATCTGATATCAAGGACATTTCACTGAATTTCAATCGAGTCGACATACCCTGGAATTTTCTCATTTTTACTGTGCAAAATTGAGGCCTGGCACATGCATTTATTGGGTTTGCAAAAAAAAGAAAAAAAAAAAAAGCGAGGGGGGGGTTAGATAAATGGCAAACCAAACTGATAATGCACTCTATTGAATCTGCAATCTGACTGCATTCCATAACTGGCGTTTTCTATCCCTGAGTATTACTATGACATGATGGAGGTCTCACTATCCTGCAAAATGTAGCCTAATGTTCAGTCAGCTGTGGCGAGGACTAATGTGAGCTTCTCTTACACCCAGCTCCCGTCGGAGGAAGGCGGCCACATGAGGGAACGGAGCCGCTGAGTGGCTGCGTAAATCAAACTGCTGAAATGACAAGGAAAGCAATTTAGTTCAACTTTGCCATTGCTTTTGCCAAACAGGTGTGTAACCAACATTTAATACATACAGTTAAGAAAGAAAAAAACATTATGCAGGCTTGGGGAGATGACTGCATAAATACAAATGCTTAGACCACCACTGGTGTTGTTGAAGCAGCTGTAACTTTGTCAGCACCACCACCATCCAATACAGGTATTTCAATATTGACAATGAATACCGATTTGAAGCCAATATTTATTTATAGTTGTAGTTTTTTTTTCCTGGTATATAATAGAGCTGCTCCTAAACAAGATGTGGTGTTTTCTTTGATCTCCATTGAAAGTGAAGTGAGGCAGGAAAGTTTGGAGAACCCTTTTTCTTCCTCAGCATGAATAAAAATTCCATTACTGATGAAAAAAAAAAAATGAATCCTCACCCATCAGGGGCAACTTTCACCTGCAAAACATCTCATAAGTGGTTGGAAATCAATTGATTTTAACCAACTGTTTATCTTGCTTGCTGTCATGCACTGTAAGTGTGCATCAATCAAGAACAAATTATGCTTTTTATCCATTTGTTTTGCACCATGGAGTTCACTCATGCATGAAACAGATTGGGCTTTAAGGGCCTACATCTGTTAAAAAAAAAAAAAAAAAAAAAAAAATAGCCTGATCCATACCAGTCTGGATCCTGTCAGTTTGGGACCTCCTCTCCATCAGCAGGATGTGGAAAAGAACACAGTGTAATACCTTTGCAAGCCTCAGTAAAGAATCAGCATCAGGAAGAATATCATTTTTTTGTCAACAACCTTGACTTAGTTAAGTTTAGTTTTAGTTCACGACCAAAGCTCAGAAAGAGAGATTCCCAGTCTGCCAATCTACTTATTACACACTTTAAGTGCACAGCTCTCCAGGCTGTTTTCCTCCTACTCCCATTCCCTATTACCATCACTTCCCCATGCTGCTCTCTAAGTCTGATTAAGTACAATCCAGTGGGGGTGTTTCAGCACAAACTTGATCCATGGCCGAGGGCTGACTTTACTCTGCCGCGTCAGAGCCAATGGTTTGGCGCAAGCGCTCCTTTCCCCTATTCCCACTTCATATTCATCACTTTCATTACAGCCTGGATACACAGAATTGCAACCTAGTGAGAGCTCGAATAATACATGGGATAAATGAGTTTCTCGGCCTGTTGGGCTGGGCCACCCATTGTTGAAGGATACAAGATTGCATGATGCACAACAATTTTCTTCACAGGGAAAAAAAAAAAAAACAAAGAAAAAAAAATGAAAACAGGACAACTTTTTTATGAAAGATGTCTCCAGAGTGTTATTCTCTGAAATCAAAATCCTTTTTTCTCTTCGCTACAAAGGGAAGATCAGACTCTAACACCACGCAGCACCAAATATTTTCATAACATGATGAAAACTTAGATAAAGAAATAGATTAAGAATAGATAAAGAACAGAGCTTACAAATGCTGAAATAAGACCTGCTCAGTATTGTGCTCATTGGTAAGTGTAGCTGTTGAGAAGGCAACAACGTCACTGGTTTTTTTATGCTGTTAGTAACACAGGCTAAATTATGCTGAGTGGCTGTGAATATATCGGTATCAACAGCAGCAGTAAAGCCAACAAGCTAACTGTGAGTCATTTTAACAGACGCAGTGTGGAAATACTGGGTAGGAGACTGATACAAGGGGGTAGAAGTTATGTATTCGTTTATTCTTTGTATATATTCTATGTATTTTGATACTTGTCGCTTTGTTCAGAGAGATCTCTGTTCACATGCAACTTGGACCGCTTGACTTTGTGAATATAGCAGCGACATCTAATGTGTCTAACTGCTACACCTGACCTACATACCCTCCGACCATGTGATCGAGGGAAAGGAAAAAGCAAGAGGCCCTTTGCTATCGTTTGTAAAACTGGGGTATACAAATCAACTAGAAAGAAGCATGGACCACAATGAATCAAATTCTGTAAATTAGAAATTATATGACATCTGTGGTTATCTAATATCCCATTTTTTGCATAGACCTGGGCATTTGTCATCATTTGAGGATGATTGGTCAAGAATTTAAAAAAATCAAACTCTTTCTGGATGTGATTAATGAAGGGAGACAGAACTGTTAAGATGCTGGCTGAGGCGATCGTCTCCAGCCGCACTTCCTCTCAGGCTCTAATGACATATCACACATGACATTAAGTGACAGGGACACTCTCCATATCACCAGTCAACCTCATTTTTTGTCATCTGCTCGTGTGCTTCCGCATTGTCTTGCCTTTGTTCTACAGGACAACATGATGAGCTACGATGCTAATACTTCAACAGTAATTTGGGGGCGACAGCTGACCAGACTGCAGACCTGAACGTGATGTAAAAGACAGTTTCTATCACTTGGCACTGCAATGCTACATGCACAGTAAACTTCTTGTGGACTTCCTGTGTCTGGTGACACAGCCACAATCTTGTAAGACTTG
Organism: Rachycentron canadum; assembly: GCA_038496675.1. Classification (NCBI taxonomy): domain Eukaryota; kingdom Metazoa; phylum Chordata; class Actinopteri; order Carangiformes; family Rachycentridae; genus Rachycentron; species Rachycentron canadum. Next base: position 696,659 of record CM076649.1, on the reverse strand, counting down.
TACTGTTTGGGAGTTATGGCAAACTTGTTCCTTTACCTGTCATCGCACAAAAGCAAAGGCATGGCCAGAAGGTTTTAGAAACAACGGGGCCACATTTTTCTTCAAAAAGCTTTGAAAGAAAACAATCTTTAAGAAACATAACAGAGGTAAATCTTCAGTTACTGTCTAATGGCCAGAAGAAGAGAATGGCAGATAACCTTGGACATTAAGTGTTGCGCTCTGCAAAGGCAACTGCTATATGTAAAGGTTAAGTACTGGTGTTCGTAAATGCAAACAGCTTCGGAAACGTATGCTTGTTTGCCTCAAGAGCTTGCAGTTATGAAGAGGAGAGCATTAAACTGTGACCCCCCCACCTCCCCACCCGACATTGCATACAATGCTTTAACACTATGGGTTAATTCCTCCAAGCATAACAGCAAAGACAAGCAACAGTAAGGAGTCATTTCAGCTGCCACCTGAAACATATTGGATTCTTCTTTCCTGAGAATATTGTGCCATAACTGAAAGCAAGATAGGTAGAGAGAGAGGAAAAAAAAAAAAAGGCTTAGGCCACAATCACTCTCAGAGTTAGATTAACGTTGACAGTTTTATTGGGAGAGAATAAATTAGATCATCTTTGCTTCATAGAAAAAAATGCAGAATGAAAGTGCGAACAGCAAAAAGTTAAGTGTAATCACCCCAGAAGATAAAGCGAGCTCGCGATTTTGAGCCTCATCTTGAAAAAACAGCAAAGTAAAACAATCATATCTAAAAGAAGGCTATGATCCGTGTGCAACAGCAGTTTCTATCACTGTGTAATTCACGTCACGTGTTCAGGAGATTAATTCTCTGAACTTGCATGACAAGTTCTGCAGCGGATCAAAGGTTTGTTGATAAATGTTATCATAAATGACAGACGTTAAAGACTTGTCCTATCACAGACCGACTCTGCCTGTGAAACTTCAGTAAGACCTGCTCCTGTGACTGGAGATTGATGTCTTTATGATGATCTTTTTTTTTTTTTCTTTTTTTTTTTCAGTGAGAGAAAATGTAGGGATGCTGTCCCGAGGGGAAGAAAGTCTCTCTGTGGCTCATATGTAGGAAGCCAGTGTGCATAAAAGGAAATAATCTGTTGTCAAGATGCATAGCCCACACAATCCTCCCTTACTCCCATCTGCACAGCTTCAGCCCATCCAGAGTGACGTCAATGTGCAGATTAGAGCTTTTTTTTCCCCCCTCCTTTCCCATCTCTTCCGTTTTTTTCACGCCTAATCTGGACTTTTCATGAAACCTTTGCGATGCTGCATTCACTGCCTGGAAGATGGCTTTGAACAGCTCTAGACAGAAGAAATGGAAGAATCAAACTGAAAAGGCAGTGATTTGGGATATTTACAGTTGCTACATACTGAGAGTGGATGGATGTGTAAAGGGGACTTTGAATTAGGAATAAAAGAAAAGGATTTCTGGCCTTTCAGAAGCACTGTTTCTATTTAAAGAATATAGAAAAGATAGGTGGCTTACATATATTATTATTAGAAATAATTACTGCGGTCGGTCAGTTATAACAATAAAATCTCTGCATGTAGTGACGAGGTGCATAAATGGAGCTTTATCCCCTGTTGGTTTTCATGATTACAATATTTTTTACCCTTTCCAGTAAGCACACAAAGTACATTATCTTTAATCTTATCTCTCGCATTGGTATATTTCACTGCTAATGTAAGTCATGCTGACCCATCCACGATTCTTTATAATGTAACCTTGATACACTATACATGGTGTATGCTAGCACAGAAAAACGCAAGGACAGCCAGTGTCTTATCTTTTCAAACTGGGGTCAAAATGACATTGAATAATTTCATCCCTACAAAATGCTCATCGCTTGCAAAAAGAAAAAAAAAATCATCTTTGTAGAGCAGTGTTTCTCCTGGAAGCTTAAGTCCCCTGTGATGAACCATGAATGCAGAGATAAGTGTCATGTATAGTGTACAAGGCACTTCTCAAAGTCTTTAATAAGGAGGCTAATGTTAGGACACAGTGGCAGAGCAATTGTTATTACTCAGCAGCCATGTTTGAACACGATAAGCAAAATCGCATAATCCACATTAGCATGTAGGAAACAGTGAGAGGAGAATACGGTAGAACTGCTGATAAAACCTGTCAAGAAATCCCTGCTTACACTGGCTGCTAATTTAACAAGAATGCAGTTGTGAAATTAAAATGATATGAAACAAAGTTTGCAGATAACAGCTGTGGTAAGGAAGCATATGACACTATTTGACAACAGCGTATTGCTCACTTTAGATCACAGGACAGGAATGGTATACTTTCTCAGAGCGGGCCATCTTGGGAGACCTTTCCGAGCAAAGCTCCTACTCTTTTCTCTATCTCTGCACACCACCAGCTGCTGAGGGAATCAAAGTTGCTTCAAACTCCCACGCAAGCCAAAGACATCAGCAAGCCAGCCCACATCTGCGTACGAAGGACTTCAGGGGTGGAACGGAAAGTTACTGTGCTGTTTGAACTGCCTTGTCCCAAGCCTTTAGTTGTCTCTGCTAATCACAGGCTTTATCATTTGATCATTCAGAGCATCGCCACTTGAGAATGCAAGTGCATTTCAACCATATAGGAGGAAATATAGGAAAGAAAGTGCTCTCCTTACCAAGAGGCGAGAAGAGGCAGTAGCTGTATGAGAGGACAGATATGAAACTATGGTTACAGATTCTTTCTGTGGGAGATTCTGCATTGTGGGAGATGTCGAGTACAAATGTATCAAAAATCACATTTAGCCAGTGATTCGGTGCGACTACCAAACCGCCCCCCAAAATCATCTTGACCGTTAGCCTGTGGGTGGCAGTAGACGTAAGTGTACGTGGGTCAGAAGAGTGCGTTTGGGCCTCACTTGGAAAAGAAAAATCTTTTGTCACATTTCAAAAACAGCGTAGTTGTGATCCAATATTTTAATCTCTCCTTCACTGTCCTCCCCCTGATCTAAGGTGAGGGATGTTGTGGCCAGATGCCAACACTCCTCTACTGCTCCATGTTGCTTTGTACTCCCTAAGCCACACCCACCTTCGAGCAATCCAATCAAATTTAGATTTACCTAAATCCCTCTTGTAATTATATCCCTTCCCCATATTACATCTCACTCAGAAATATGTCACATTACAGATGCCGGAAGATGCTCTTGACTTAAAGCAGTTAAAGCTCAACTACTTAATAATCAGATAATAAACTTCAAATGTTCACTGGAGTTCTGCAGGGACCGCATTACGCCACAAAGGCTGTTTCAGGTCATTTCGATTTCTCAGTAAAAGCTATTTCATTTTTAGCAGTGGTCTACATGTGCAGAGCTGGCTGAAGCGCTCCAACAATAGGTGCCATTTCTGGGTCACCAACCTGCTTCAAGTTTTAATATGGCTCTTTCATCATATTAAATGGAATTTCAAGTTACAAAAGATCCAGACTAAAAGGTGAGCACAACAAAAAACTTGACTTTAATTGAAGGTGATCACTGAAGGAGACAATTGGTAGTGGTACACATGCATATACAGTAGCTACTGTGTTGGATGAATCCTGGATTCTGGCTGTTGGATGCAGTCCAGCCCCCTCTGCATAGTATTGCTCTTCTCAATGAGTGCAAGGGGTCAAGCAGAGATGCAAAGCAGTTTTGTGTTGCACGTGAGCGGGTCCGAGCGAGCTGCACGCTGATGCAAACACCTTATTGTGTGGAATAGTGGTCCCACTGTCGCATCAGGGATATCAGCAGAATACATAATAGAGTTTTAAGACAAATGGGACCCCATCAGCTGCAGAGGATATTGTGATTTTAAATGGTAAATCTATCTCAACAGCACTGCATCGCGTATTGAACTGAGGTTGCTCTGGGTGAATCAAAAACAGTCTGAGCAATATATCAGTAAGTAAATCAAACAGCTGGATTGTACACCTTTATAGTTATTCCTGCTATCAGGGGAACATATTGTAAGGTGGCCGTACAGAGGGAAAAAAGTGTATAAATAAATTCATTTAAACAGTCACAATGACTGACCAAACAAACAACAGCAAGACAAAACAATGAAGACAGCTCCTAATCTGCGCATAATCATTTTATATAACAGCTGAAAGCTGCAGTGCTGATGCAAAGCCTGGTGATTGTTAGATAGTGGCATAACCATAACCCATTTTCCAGACACTATCTCTTTTTCACTTCCTGTGAGTGAAGACTAGCCATCAGGAGCAGACAGTCGCAGTGTACCGGAAACCATCAGATCTAACATCAGATCCAGCGCCTGTGAAATCTGTCAATACGGCTATGATCCACAATCTACAAGGCAACCTACAACACCATGGTGGGAGGCAAGACATTTTCTTAGATGCTTTATTCAGCAGGTGGAACAGAGGGGTTTAAAATAAACTTGCGTTCAAGGAATACATGACATGAAATGGGTTTTTTTTTTTAACCTGTGGCAGATTTAAACATAGAGCCTACAGTAAGTCTCTCCCATGCACGCCATGTCATGTTTAGTTGAGTGCCACGCTATAATTTTACAGCCAAACACCTGTAGCTGTATCTGTACGTTTCTATATTTACATTTTTTAGCAGCAGCAGCAGAACTGAACAGCCAATAGCAGTGTGATGGACAGCTTGCCTGCTCCCCATAATGCTCAGTATCCATTTGACCTTTGACACAGCGAGCATGAGTCCATGTACGTTGATTATTTTACTCCTTATCCCTGTAATATTCCTAGCAGAGCCTACTGGTGGCAAATCACTAGAGCTCGCCTGTCCCATTTCCTGAACTACATAAAATCAGAGCGCTTTACTGCGCTGCTCTTTGAACCCCTGTGCAGCTGTTCAGACCTGAACAAAAAGCAGTTCCCACTTATCCATTTGCATTTATTTACTGAAGATGGACTGAAGATGCAACTTTTCTAATTATTTTTCAAATTCAGTGCAAACATTTGTGAGAACATTCAAACAAGATATAAAAATATGATCATATGAGGAAAGAAGCATGATTGATTGCAATGGACAACAAATTATCAGCAAACTCGAAGGAATATTATTCATGTAGCTTTCAAGAAAAAACATCCTTAGTATAATCATTCAGAAGGACACAAAAAAAAGAATAAAAGGGAAATGTGATACAGCATTAGAGATACTTTGATTTCTATTAGGTAAGACTGATCTCATAAAGTGGTCTAGGCCAGAGCAGTGAAAATAGCAAGCCAGCTGCTCTTGCCAGAAAAAAAAAAAAAAAAAAAGCTTCAAAAAGCTGCAATTTAATATAATTTCAATTCAAGTTCTGAACACTTCTATCTATGGTTCTTAATCTCCTAAAGGAATCTCTGTGAAGCTCTGTGGAGCAAGTCTCTTCTTTCCTAGATGGTATTATAATACAGATGGTAATACCACTGTGGGCCAGTTATTATTAGGTTTTTTTAGATGAAGGTGAAGCCCAATTAAATTCTAGGGTCTTGGGTATATTAATTTCTCCCCAACAAGAAGTCATAAATCAGAGCTGAACGATAAACTGATCTCTTGAACAGCAGCAAGTGGTTGTGAGTGAGCAGTTGTGATCATTTAGTCGGGATGGAGCCGGACCAACGGATGCTCGGCTTCACACAGGTTCTGGTGCAGCAGCGAGGCATCAAGTCACTGCAGTTGTCAGCTGATGTTAGTTCACTAAATAATACATCTGCACTGTTGTCTATTTTGTTACACCAGCTGACAAGTGAACTACAAACTCAAAGTACTTTCATACTTGCTTTGACCTGGCTGGGATGGTAAATAAATATATAAATAAATAGACACTATTTTTCAGCTTTTTTGACAATCAGAGGAGTTGAACTGTTGACATTGTGGTTATGCGATATGGCGCCTTTACCACTGGGCTGCTGGGGCACCTTGTCTGGTACATATATTATAAAGCTGCAGCCCAGTGACAGCTCTGTCTGAAGGCAACAAAACCCAGCACCTCTAAATCTCAGTGATTAACATCTCGCATTTTGTTTGTTTAATCGGTACAAAATCCAAAGTCATAAAATGTGGGAGGTTTTATGGACCTGACTATTTCTTGGCTAAATCCAGTAGTCTAATTTCCTTGAGCCTTGTTGTGGCTGTGAAGCTGCCAGGCAGTTGCCAGAAGACTTCAGGAGGTCGCTGCTCCCAACCCAGAAATCCTCTGACACTTAACCTCCTGTAAAACATTTAACATTTTTTGTAATAATTAAGCGAACGGGATGCTAGTGAGCTTTAATGGTTCCAGTCGGTGGGTTGCCTTACCTTCCTGCCAATTTGGGAGCCAGCGCTGTTCGATTGTGTTAGATCGCATTTGATTTCTATATGAATGTTTGACCTGCAGGTTGAGCACTCCAGTGAGATCAGTCCTCATAATGGTGTGTCTGCACCGATGCTGCACGAGTCAATCAGATGTAACAAGTGTACTGGAGGTTAAACACACAGCTATGAGAAGAGTATTTCATGCGCTTGGCTTAGGGAAGAAACAATTCAAACACATGCATTTACATTTGTTTTTTTTTACATTGCATGCCAACACACTTTGTGACAATACTATAATGTTGTTACTAAGTGTGTTGACATGTGTATATAACTGAGGCTGGCTTATGAGCACAGATGCATTAAGCAGGTTGGGGTGGGCGGGCAGGGAGGGTGGGGGTGTGTTTCTAAAAGAAGCTGCTGCTTTTTTTAAAGAGAGAACATCTGGCAGACAGTGATGGTGTATGAGGTGCAAGTTAACAGAGGGGACAAAAAGTTTCATATTCTGTTGGGGAAAATATGAATGCATGACATTTCAAGATAGAGACGAGAGCGGAGTCGCTGACCACAGGCCCTCTCTTTGATAAGATCTATCTTAAGACGCGGCTGGACACATTGGAATAAGAAAAAAAAAAAAAAGAAAGAAACCTTGCTCCTGTTAGGAGACACACACATGCACAGGGAAACTATATACTGGCATGAGTCAAGTGTGATATCCAGAAGACAGCAGACATCAGTTTATATAAAGAAAACTGCTTGGGGGAAAAAAAAAAAAAAAGAAAAGCCACAGACAATAAAGGTGACATTCTGAGGTCTATACACAGCATGAATCTATTTTGGTTTAGTGAAAACAAAAGCCAACAACAACTGTCCTGCTAGCTGATTTGTCCAATTCCACCTTTCACTATTTGTTTTTTCGTGGTGATCGATGTCAACCACTGCACAGACTTCAGTCAGTCAGCTGCAATATCTCATGAAACAGTGAGAAAACTAAGCCGTTGCGATCAGTTCAAATGAGCCCGCATTACCAAGGCACTCCAAAATACTTTACATAGTGCAAGGCTGCCGTGTAGTTCAGCATCCCAGAGGCATTTCGTAACTTAACTTTATGTTAAGCCCAGCTGACATAATGATTTCCTATATGGGTCAGGGAAGGTCAAACACACTTCAAAACAACAAAATCCTCAGCTCGCATACGAGGGCTAACAGGTTAGTCTGTAATGTGGTGTTACTCTGACGTTGTAGCCAATAGTTAACGCTCATCTCCAGCCCTTCAAACACCAAAGTGTTGCCATGTGCAGTGAGCATTCAAGCCCAACTCCAGCTCAATGAGAAGCAGCCACAGACTCTTTTTTTTTTTTTTTACATTTCTCAAAAAAAAAAAAAAAAGAATCGAGTGCTTGTTATGCAGTCTTGTAAGGCAAAGCTCTTTATGTGTGACACCATGTAGAGAGCAAAATGCCCCTGCAGAATGCCACAGGGACCATATGTGAAGAGTAACAGTGGGGGAATGTGCCTCAGTTACAGCCACCAGGTCCTTATCTGTGGCGAATATTTGAATAATTGTGGCTTCCCCTAAATTGCAGCACACACACACACACACACACACACNTTGTTATAACATAAGCAAGCCATTACCATAAAAGTAGCTGATTGTTTAAAAAAAAACGTATGGCTGTACTGAGACAGTGCATTTTAGAGATGAGGTGATCACTAGTATCTAACTGTTGTTGAAATAAATTGAATATCTACTTGGCTTCCTGGCTGAGTAATTGTAATGTTTTTGCAATTTAGCTTTTACCATTTGTTTGTGTGTATGAGTGACAATTTAGTCTTGGGGCCATGATTTCATGAAGACACATATAACAACAATTTAGACAACTGAGACATTTTCATCAAGCAATTTCCTACTTGAAATTGTAAAATTGTTGTTTTAAGCATGTAGTGTATTTGCACACACACACACACACACACACACACACACACACACACACACACTCACTAATTGTTTTACTTAAATCTTGAAGTAGTAATCATGTTACTGAAGCAAAGATATTTTAGATTTTCCTCTCCTTAAACATGAAACACCACTTAGCTGTTTGCAGCTTATAGCATGCACTGATCTTCTTACACACTCTTGTTCACCTTCTATCTCCTGCCCATGCTGTCCCATGGTTACTACAGCTGTAATCCTCTGTCACAGTCTGAGTAACTTGGATCAGCAGAAATATTCCAACAAACACAGTACAGCACCATTAGCTGTCGGGAGCTCTTTCATGGGACATCAAACTGAAGGCTTTGTTAGTCGTACATCAATTAATCACAAGGCCCAAGACATCACAACAGTTGGAGGCCAATTTTATTCAAGCAACATGTTGACATACACATATCTTATTGTCATGCCATCACCTGGGCACACCCAACCATCTGCTCATTACCACATTCTCCCCTGGTGGCCACAGAAAAGCAAAGCAACCCTAGTGACAAGATAAACAGCAGAGTAAATAGCTTATGCAGAACAAACAAACAGATAATAGCTATATGTAATCTGCTGATGCATTGTTGTACATACAGAAACACATATTTTTCAGAGAAAACCAATATACAGTCTTTACACAGGTACAAGAAGATAACACAGGAGTAATACCTTCCTATCTTTCCTAGTGCTGATTTTCTTCTCTCTTTTCATTCTCATCTGGTCTAACTTGTTGTTGTGGGTGGTTCCTCCTCTTCTTGAACCTGTCACTCGTGCCCTGTCTGACTCATAAGTTATTATTGCCTATGGTGGCTTTTACAAAGCTACAAAGTCTAGATAACAAAGGTAGCATTTTCAAAAGTTTGACTTCTGTATTCGACCTTGCTCTTTTTTATCTTTACTGATGTGGCTCCACTCCATGAGCACATTGTTTTCAGAAGGACAATTTCTTCGGTAGGAGAGGGTTGTAGGCGCAGAACATGAACTGCAATGTCACATGTTTCCCACGTGGAAACATGTTGCATGTCACGCCCATGTCACTTCCTGTCAGCTCCATAATAAAGGCATGTTTCTAGAAATCTGAGCAGCTCCACGTTGTAGCCTATATACCTTACATTCATATGAAATAACAATAAATAAATAATATAAATAAATAATAATAAAATAACACTTAAGTTCCCTGCTCACCAGTCTCATATGAATTTCATGGGCCCTATGAGACCCACACATCCTGATTAGGTGTCAGCCTCTAGTGCAAACTACCAATGTACCAAAAGGGTAAGGGTAGTCTGTGGACCTTTGAATGGCACAAAAGAAAATAACTGTGACGCTAATTAATTATGCATGCTACAACCTGTCACCGAATTCACTCCTTTGTTTACTACTTTGTTTGCTGATTTAAATACCGGCAGTGTAACCATAACCCTGTAAGCATAGCAAATATGGCATTTACTCAAAGTGAATGACCTCCAATTCCAATGCGTTCTTCGCTCAGACCGCACTCAACAATATCCCTTTTAATATTGACAGATTCACGGCCAGTCAAAAGAGATACACAGGCGTTGATATTTTGTTTTCCTTCCTGAATATCTAGCAGTATTGTAGCCATCCACACTGGGTAGCTGTACTATAACCTTCCTGCAGTGCAAACACTTTAAATGTTTATGCAAACAAACTGATGCTGCGTTATTCTTAGAGCTGTTTTTGTATTTTTTCTTGCTGTGTGGAGTGCAGAAGTGTTCATTTGCAAGAGACCTATGCAAATAAGCACCCCTGATGTCTGAGTTCATAACCACATTGCAGTCGCGGAGGCACCTCCTAATCAGGCATTTCTAGCAGCGAAGTGTATGTATTGCCATAAATTTTCTCAGAACAATCTGACTGACTTGATTGGCTGAGCAGTTGGCGCCCACAGTCCTTGTGTTACATGTTGGAAATCCTCCTTAAAGTCAAGCTTTCAAGCTGTGAAGAAAATATTGCACTAACAGTATTTCATATATTTTAGTTGTTGATCAATTTAACTGTTCCCTCGACGTACTGAAAGGACGAGCCTGTGAAGACTTTGAATACAGCACCTCTGGTCCAATACGGTTGGAACAGGATTTGTCTGGTTTTCTTTTCTCAGGGTTATGAGTTTCCCTCTGGTTTATGAGTTCCCCTTTGTTCTCCGAGGGAGGACAAATGGAAAACTTTATGCCGCCTCACACACTGAGATAGGATGCAGAGGAGCAGCAGCACCTGTTATCCTTTATTATTAAAACACATTCATGCGAGATGTACTATTTATCTTTTATCATTCACTACAAAGAGTAGTTTGTAGTGAGGAGCAGTAACATTGACATGTTTTTTCCTTCACGCTGAACATTTTAAGAAGAGGCTGATATCTTTTTATCCTTTACTACAAACAGATCTTTTTGGTTGTTTTTTTTTTTTTTCCTTTTCTTCTGTCTGAATGCGGCTTCACTCCAAGCTTCTCCTTCTCCAGCCTCTGTATCATTTTGTTCACACTGCTTTCTTTCCCAAAAAGAACTTGGTGTTTGTAACCTGTAAACAAAAGTAAAGCACTGAAGTTCATAGACCTTAAACCCTGGCGGTGTAGTCACTATCCTGCATCTTAACTGCCTGACAAATTGTAGTTGTTCCACAGTGTCCTTGACCATGTTTGTGTGAGGCACATACCCAGCAAAAATCATTTCTCAAGTTGTATGGGCCTAGTTTTCTTAAACCACCAGAGTATATTGCAGCCTAATCCTTTTTACTTCATCCATCCAGTTTGTGATTTCAATGGTCTTCAGCTCTCTCCTATTCAGCACATCTCCTACAGACCAAATGGCGCCCTAATGTACAAACGTGTTCAAGATGTGAAGATGTGGAGTTTTCAAACATCTACAAATCTTACATGGTTGTATAGTAGTGTGCAGCATAAAACAGTTATAACCAGTTATAACCAAATATCACATATTGTACACACAACTTCATTCATGCTTTGTCATTTTTGAACATTTCATTTATACGTAAACCTGATGTGATGAATAAATAAAACACAGAAAAATGCACCTTTCAGCCACAAAAAGCACACAGAAAGGCACACACAGCACACACCACACACAAAACCTAATTCTAACCCCAAGACTAAAACCAAGTCTTAACCCTCAAAAAGCAGTCTTTACCCTAGGGGATCTCAATTTTTGCCCACAGGGTGACACGAGTTCCCGTGGGTCAGTGTGTATTCAAGATGAAGCCCCTGCCAGAATAAAAAACAAGCCCACACACTATACTCCCAAAGGCCTGAGAGAAAAGAAATGTTTTAAGAGGGCTTTTGAAAGAAGACACAGTTGCAGCAGATCTCATCAGCACCATAGTGACTAAACCCACCTTCACCTGGTTTAGATTTAATTCTAAGGCATATTCAAGAGACGCATGCCAGATGATCTGAGGCTTGTAATTGGGATACAGTCAGTAACCAGGTTGGAATTATAAGTAGGAGCCATACCATATAATGCCTTGTAAACAAGCTGAAATATTATAAGGTCTCTTCTGTATTGTACTGGCAGCCAGAAGTGTTTTCAGTTCAGGTGTAATGTGTTACATTTTCCCACAGTCCCACTTATAGCACTCTGACTGCAGCATTCTGAAAGAGCTGGAGTCTACCTATTGTCTTTTTGGGAAGTGCTTCAAAAAGGGCATTACAGTAATCTAATCTGCAGGGGGTGAATGTGTGGACCAATTTTTCAAAGTCTGGCTGAGACAGGAAGCTCTGAAGATGTTTCTACCATTTAAAAAATGTTTTTTAAATGGTAGAAAACTGTTCTTGTAGTGATGATGATGTGACCATGGAAGTTAGAGTTTTTCACACGCTCATTTACACAACTAAAGTTGTCTAAGGAAAATGACACATATAGCTGCGTATTATCAGCATAGAAATCATACGATACATTGTGATTCTGTATGATGGTACCAAGAGGGGGGCATGTAGAGTTTAGGGTTATTGATCACTTTCACAAGAGCATTTTCTGTGATTCCATCTAAAACCTGACTGATGTACATGATGCAAGTTGCGAAGGGTTATGTAGCTTTTCTAAACTTGTAATGATAACAGCAAGATTAGAGATTGGTCTATAGTTGCAACAGCAGTAACGACAGCACTTCAGAGAGAAGTAGAAGAACCAGACTGTGGGAATAGAGTCACCTTTATACAGTATTGAATAATTATTTCTGATGCTGGACATATTTTTCCAGGAAGTTAGTGGCAAACTCATTATATTTATTTGAAGAGAGCAGTTGATCTGGTGGGAGTTATTGGTTTATCAATTGTGTCAAACAAAAAACACTGTTTTTATTAATTGTGAGATGTGATGACGTCAAGGCTGCAGTATAGTAACTGTACAATATCCATGTGCTGTACTCCTATGTCTAGATTCTTCATAATCTCATCATACAGTGGACTGACAATTCTCCCTGGAGTCAAGAGGGTATGTGGAACACCACCCTCCCTGCACTTGAGCTTGCAGGCTTGTTGAATTTGTGTATTGGCATTCTGCTTGACCGGGGACATCCAGTCTCCTGTTGCTTTGAGCAGTAAGTCTAATCTTGGAGCAGTTGAAAGGTCTATATCTGCAGTAGGTATATATATATACTGTACTGACAGAACTTGCAGTACATACCCCTATGCAACTCAAATGTAACATTTATTTTTATTATCATACCATCCTGAGCTCACACATACTCCATGTACTTAACTCTTAAAAATGCTTCACCACATTCACAGCTTTTTCTTTTATTCATAAAATGACTGCATGCAGCACATTTTGCCAGGAATTCACGGCACCCATGAAATTGGCTCTTCTTACATCGATCACACGTTTGGTGCAATCTCACGGCTTTCTTTATCTGTTTGTGCCCACAGGCGTCTCTCCCACTGTTGATGAAATACATCAACTTGGCTTTCAGTTGCTGTGTAGGCTCTGTGTGTTATGACCTCTCGCTGCTTTTTAACAGTTCACCCCTGCTGTCCTTGCTACATCATCGTCGTCAGTTCTGACTCCAACTGAAGCCTCTTAGGCAAATGCCCACGACAAGATTTTTTATTTGAAGCCGTGTCCCATTGCCTGAATGCAATTTACACCTTGATGCCAGAACAATAGCTACATTGAATGAGAAGTTAAGGACGTGGAAGAGCACATGCAGTTCACGCAGTTGTTCAGAGCTCATCTATGCTTTGATTTGAGGGCGTTCTCTCTTTCTGAATTCCTGCTTCTTTTTACTCCTTGGGGTAGTCAGATATAAAGGTATTCCTAAAACGCGATGTCTGTATTGTTTTTGATTTTTATATTTTTAGAGCGAATTGCAAGCGGAGTTGGCTTTTTAATGAGGCGTGCTCAGAATCATCATCTACCTAACTAACCATAAACCAAAGGCTGATTAGGAAGGTTGACATAGTCTAGGCTGTAATTCCTAATTTACATTATTTTAAGTTTTGAATTGTGAGAGAGTTGTAATTGGCATTGAGTTCATTTGTGAGAAAGTTCACCCTGAGTTGATTCTGACTGAGAACACACTTCAACAAAGCCCTTTTATGTGAAGTATGAGTAGGTGGGATCTCAGATTTTGCTGCACAGCAGTTGTGTGATAAAATCAAAACTGAGTTAAACTGTGTGATAATTAATTCCATTGAATATATCATTTTCTGCTTTTGTTTTCCTGGTGGATGAACGTTTCATAATCCCAATGTCACTGGACAGTTTAAACTGGGAAGACAGGCTTCATTTCCCTACCAAGTGCCTCTTCCATGTCTCCTCTTCATTTTTTCTGCTGTTTGAAATGATAGAAAATGGATGCCTTTTTCCACAAGCCTTGATATAAGCATTGTGTTAACATAATGCCCCCTCTTTTTCTGTCCAAACTTTCATTGCAACTTATGAAAAGGCGCTTTTGGTTTGGCAAATTTCAAAGAAAGAGAATTGTGGCTAAGTATCTAATCTGAGGACGTTTTCTGTTCTAAACTTTAGTTTATAAACCTTTATTTGACAATGAAGACAGACAAGAAATGTGGAAAAGAAAGGGGCCAAAACTGAAGTCCTGTTCAGGGCATTTGCTATGTTTCCTAAACATTTGGTTATCAGGTCACCTCCACAGAATACAGTATGTTCTGTGGATGGCAATGTCCGACAGTTGGTGGATCCCTCAATCCAAACTGAAATATCTCTGCCACCTTTGGATAGATCGCAATGGAATTGCCATGGCAGCCATTCCTGGTGCTTAGACAATAAAACCTAAAAACTGAGGTCGTCACCTGATTTTCCATCTACACCCACAAAGAGGTCAAAATTTTTTACTCGCCCTGCGAAATAGCTCAAATTGTACTAGAAAAACTAGAAATTGGCACAATTTCTTGAACGGAGTCATGGTTCTCCCAAGATGTGTCCTACTACAAAGATTGTGATAAACCTTAAAACCACCATCAATAGCAAATGGTTGATGTGCTTTAGGGTTTTGTAAGACCACACTGCCTGGGCCACATGGGGCTCATGTCTCATCCCTTTGCAAAGTTCAGTGCAAATTGGTTCACTACTTTTTGTGTAATCTTGCTGACTTAAACAAACAAACACACGCAGGTGAAAACATAACCTCCTTGGTGGAGCCAAAAACTATTTTAACATTCCTTCTTCAAATGTCAGCTGAACAAACTCTTGTCCTTAAAAACTTTTCAGATGAGGACTTGCGTCTGAATATGATACACTGCAACTCCCAGGTGTGGAGGCACTGCTTGGAGCAGGCTAATTAATGTCACACACAAACGAAGCCTTAAAAACAAACATCTACAGCCCCCAGCGAAGAGCCTGATTCTATGCCGTTGCCTGAAATAACGGTGAAGTGCTGGCACGTCGTCATCTCATCTCCCAAAGGCACAAGTGTGCGGTAAGGGTTGACTGGTCTCTGCATTTTGTAAATACTCGACCATGTTGATCCAACTGCAAATTACACATCAGTCACACGGTCTTTCAATAGAACTGACGTTGAAGTTACGGAGCAATGCAAAATAAACGTAGAATCACCTAAACCTTTGACTGCAAAAGTTGTATTCATGTACATTGCAAAATATGCCTAAATGCATATATCGAGTCATTAATATCAAAATTAACTGTTATTTTGTTTTATTTTGAAACTAACAATAATTATGTTCCTTTTATAGCCAAGGCCGATTATGCATTTTCAGTGCAAAGCAGAAAGGCTACCCTGTGTAGCTTTACCCATTTAATTGTACTGACACTTCCCATTTTGTACTGTTGCCCTTGCTTTTTGAGATTTTTGAACGCAGTGGTCTCGTGACGACAATAAAAATAAATCAGATGATTTGTTTTTGGTGGTGTATATTGATAATGTATTATGACAGTTTCAGACTTCTGCACACAGCCTACAGAGTACTTTCTATTCACCTTACTGCTTAATTAATTAACACTTTTGTCCCCTGAGTAGTCCATGCTCAAACTATCAATTTTGAATTTGTGCTCTCCCATCAGCAACCTTGATTATCAAAGCGATCATGGAACCAAAAAGAACATTCTCTGATTAATAATGAATGCCGAGAGACACCAGGAGAGGGAGAGGGAGAGAGGCAGGGCTCTCCCTAACAGTGACAGCCACTGCAGATATTATTTAATGTCTCGATTAAATGTCCAAATATAAGGGTGTGGGGAGTGTTTAAACATGTATAATCTGTTGTGATATGTAACAAGGCCATTATTTTTTTCTTACATTATTACCAGCCAGTGTTTTCACCCAGCTCGTCTCTCCTTTTGATTAAGGAGTCGTGGCTGAATAATCATCCACAGAAGGCATCGTGCTGCTGTTTGCCGAGCATTGTGGTTGACAACTGTGTAGAGCAATTGGGGATAAAGCAGCTTGCTCAAGGGCACCTCGATAGTAGTGGTTGTAATCCCAAAGCCCAGTTTAACTGATGTTCTGTTTTTGTCTGCATAAATCTGTTTTCCCTCCATGGATGTGGCATTATTCTAATGTCCACAGATATCAAGTCACATGAAAAAATGCCTGTAGCCAGAGACAGAATTTTATGCTTATATGCACTCCTTGGTGCAGGGGGGGGGTAAAATTCAGAGTAAAGAGGCTGCTGCAGTGCAATGCAGAGTACATGGATTACACGTGTTCTCCCCCTGAGAGTAGTTGTGACTAATATGTGAAATTGGAGGCAGTAGGTAAAGTGTTTTTTCAAATAAATGACATTATCTTTTACAGTTTGTCCAAACACTTTTTCTGCACTGCATACACATACAAACACATGTTCTCAGTACTCACTGCAGTATGTTCACAGCAGTATGGTATACTATAATTTTCTCTGTTGGGAGGAATCTTGAGAGTTTTAGTACAGTTATTTTAACCATAACATTTCCAAATGTTGACATCCTTTTCATATTTTGCATGGAGACGTTTCTTCTTTATGTGCTCATGTGTCACTGTCACAATCCATGTGGATGTACTGACACTGACAGCACATCTAGTCTCCCCTGCTGACTTGAGTGCTTTATTGAGCTATGCTCAGTATGGGCTTTGGATCTCAAATGTGAAGCAAGTGTGCAGAGTAAGCCAACCATGAGTGGCGTAAGCTGTCTTCCTCCAAGATCTCTCTCTCCCTTTATCTCTTTCTTTCTCTTTCCCTCTCTTTCTCCGTCCCTCTCTTTCTCTCTCTACCTCTCTCTCTCTCTCTCTCTCTCTCTCTCTCTTTCTCTCTCTTTCTGTTGTTGTGATGAGCCACTGCAGTGGGAAAAGGACTTTGATCCACTGGCTTGACAACAGCCTGCCAAATTCCCTCTCCCCACGCAAAAATGCACAGATCCTGCCTTCAAGCAGTGGGGCCCACTTATTTGTAATCTCATAGATTACTGTCCCCAGGCTTAAGTGTAATGAGCCACAAACATCCAAGAAAAACATGTTATTTTTCACTCTAACTTGAAGGTTTGGCTTGGGCATAAAGAAATGTCACAGTAAGCTCGGACGCACAGTAGGTCTAACTTTACTTTACAGCATACTGTAGCATACAGACACATTCACAGCATGGGAGAATGAATCAGTGTGCTGAGCATCATGGTTGTTCTTTTCTTCTGAATTATTTTTTTCATTCCTTCTTCTTTTTTTTCTCTCTTGAAATATATTGAATAAAACAGGTTGGGGGAGACGGTGAGAGAATCCATTTCCTTTTGAAGACCTTGAATTATACAGGCTCCTGCTATATAATCAAAATGCCTCTCTCAGATGGAGCTGCTGTACATTTAATTAGGAAGTGCTTTAATCAAAACAATTAAGAGCAGAGTCTTTGACAGGACAACAAAGGACACACAAAGATGGAGTCAAGAAAGAACAAATACTTGCCAGAGAGCAGGTGGCTATGAGAATCACAAGGAGACAGAGAGTCTGCAGGAGCTCAGAGTAAAATAAAAAAAAAATGCCAAAAGGAGTTTGATGTCCTTAATGCAAAGAAGAAAAAGAGGGGAAAGGAAGAAGCAGTACTTCTACAGTAGACATTTGAGGTAGTACCGACACAATTTTATGATTTAAATATAATGATTTATTTGTTTAATTTACCCTGCAGGTCATTTATGACAGAACTATAACACTTTAGTTCTTAGCTAATAGATATATATTTTTAAAGGCAGGAATTAGAGCAGTATGGTCCTGATCTCTGTCAGCCTCATTCTCAACACCCAACTCACGAGGATACCGAGTTTCTTTTATTTATCTATTTCCCTTGAATAAAAAAATCTCATAAACTTGAGGTTAGCATTTTTTCATTTCCCCCCAGTCTTCCCAACCATCTCCAGCAGGTCCCTTGGGAAAAATGTCCCTGTAATAATAAAAAAATAAATAAAATAAAATAAGAAAACCGCCCACATTACTTGCCTGCTGCATGCCTGGCTTTGTAAAGCAGGATGGCTTAGAAAGAATTCCATTCAATCATGTCTAATATTTTCCTTACAGTATATGCTCTTTTTCCCCACTGGCAATTTCCCTGTATGCAATACAAATGCCCATTCACTTAGATTCTAGCTTCAGTCTGATTTCACATATTTCTCCATTTGTGCTTAAACATTATGATCCACAAGTTTAACACAATATCAAAAAGTACATAATAGTTACTTGGGCATCTCTCACACTGGCGCGTTTGCCTCTGACAAACTGTAATTCAGAGTACTATGTAATACTTGCACTAAACGCAGCTTTTCTTCCTTTTTTTTCAGAATTTAAACATTAAGCGGGTGTCAGCGTGACTTTACATTGAAAGAGTTAGTGCTACAATTGTAGGTGCATCGTCAGAATGTGTGGTGTAGGCTGCAGGTTTTCTTTTTTAACAGCCTGTAAATGTTTTTTATGAGATGTTGTTAGCTGGAGAAAATAGACCATTTCAATAAAATAAAACCATGTGAGGAGAGGCACTGGTGCATTTTCAAGCTATCTGGATCCTTTCAGCAACATGTTGTTGCCTCTTTGCACATAGACTCTGGTTTTAATGGTCTGAAAATGTGAGAACGATTTTTAACGATATTCACCTGTCTATGTAAAGAGTCCATCCTAAATCAGATTATTCAACTGATCAGTAGCTGATGCATCATTTTCATCTGCTTGTTACACAAAATGTAGTCAAAAGGTTGAAGAACTAACCTTGTTTTGTCTATAGACACATAAAAGGGCCCGCATTTTTCATTTTATATTTGTGGTACCAAAAAGCATTTCATTGTAGTTGTACAGCTCCTCTGCAGCCTTGTCTTCCAAACTCTAGTAACAACAAGTCAGTGAGCCTCTCCTCTGATTACAGTGACTGCTTTGTTGTGACATCATAAAGTTACACAAGGCCTGATTGTTTATTTCAAGGCTCAGTTTCAGAATACAGGCTGTGTGTATTTCTCTGTGGACTGAGCACTTTGATACTTTCACAGTATAAGTAAAGAACCTAGACCTGCTGTATAAACAAATAGAGATGGAAATCCTCCTTTATACAAAATGGGACCTTTAAGCCAGCAAAAACAGATTTTGATCAGGGTTAAGTAAAAAACAATGGTGAAAAATAAACTTGATGCTCATCTGCTACCCTGACCTCCACTGCTTCACTTTTCATTCTGTCTCACTTTTAGATGATATGCTTTTTAGATAATTCTTGGTCGGAAAACATTTACTTTTCTGTACATTTGCATTCAAAGCAGAAAAAAACAAGGAGCTTAAAAGGGATCAATAAGAACAAAGGGAGTAGTTAATTCAATTTTGGCAACAAAAACTATGGCTCTGAAATACAGTAACATAAAATATATTTTTACAAACTACACCGTGATATTTTTTGTGTGTACATAATTTCAAGTGTATTAGATCCTAGAGCATTTTTTACAGTGCTTTAGTCATTAAATAGTGCTACATCTGTAGAGTACAATAACTTCTGAAAGAGCTCTCCTGTAAATTGCTGCTCCGAAAGACTCAAAATGATGTTTAGTATAGCCTACTGCCCTGGATGTGGCACATAGGAGGAAATAAATGTCTGTGATATATGTAGAAGCAAGAAAATAAAGTCTCTGGTGCCGTCACTTGAGCAAAGATTCAACTTCAGATTCACTTTCAGTACATGCTGTCATCACACATAGTGAATCTTGTATAGAAAATCACATCAATTTTCATCGGGTGCAATCAGCATGATTCTACCACACAAACTGGCAGAAAGAGTTATTGACGTTTAAAATTGCTGAGGGCAGTACCACTTTTGGGTCTAGAAAGAAAGGCTTGCCTCTCTATTATTCTCTCTCTCTCTTTCTCGGCGTAATTACAATATGCTTGCTATAATTTTGTGCACTTTTAAATTGCAAATCCAAGAGGAGCTGCAATGCAGTTCATATGTTGGATACAAACATTAAATATGCTGTGAAATCGAATGCTCCACAGCAACACGCCCGGACCCCAGACCCAGGGCTAAGTTGGTAGGACTGACATTAATAGATGGCTAGGCTCAGTGGCAGAGCTTTACTGCAATAACCCATCAGTCAGCTCTCAATCCTGGTCTGGATGTGCCCACCCTTACCCCTTTGCACCTTATGTGACTGATGACTTGTGCAGCCCTACCCATGGAGAGCTGCAGTAAAGAAAGCGTCATCATTTTCTGCTCAGGAGTGAAAGCTAGCTTCTGACCACCATTAGAAACCTAGGTTTTCGGTGACCTTATGTCGCCCCCAGCAAATTCACCTCTACAAACTGAAAAGCACGTACTGGACTTTGACCTCAGGGGTTGGAAAAGTTGCCATGAACAAATACAAAACTTGCTGGACGACGGTACAGGGCACAGTTCCACAAAGTACAAACGCTAAAACCCATTTAAGTTTTCTGTGGAAGCAGTTAGTTTAGAAGGGGTGTAATTTAATCCCTGCACCTGATTTATTTGTAACAGCGATCATTAGGGAATGCTACATCACAGAATTTATCTCATCTTACATAAGCCTCTGATTAGAGTGTCTTGAGATTTTGATTGGCAGGTTTCCTCCATTACAGAATATGAGCTGGAAAATTAGTTTTGAAAGCCAGCAGTCTGAGAAAGTGCCAAAGTCATCATCAGCGAGTCATTGGTATTGATCAACAACCCTATCAATCCCCGGTAGATGTATTAAGGTCATTTTGCAACAGGGCAGCAGAGATCATATCTCATTCTTCTAACCTACATTTCAAATACAAACTCTACTGCATAAGCCACCGTTTGTGTGGCTCATGCAATAGATGAGACACAGGTGCTGATCAGTGGACACGGTCAAGGTGTGAGGTATTATGGGATGTGAGGAATAGGATGTATTAGTGGAGAGCATGAGGAGTGTGACCCTTCCAGCAGAGACACAAAGCGACAACAAGTATTTGGCACGAGCCCTCACACTGATTGACTTGTCTCCACAGTGGGTGAGATAAGTCTCTGTCAACCTTCAGCACACTGTGCCAACACCGGACCATTACCGTTGTTGTGTTTCCCACACAGCATTAAAACGCAATCAGTGTGACTTATTGTGGTCAGTTGTGCATTAAGACAGGATCACCACCAACTTTTCAGACCATTTACTTGACGCTGAACTCCAATTACAATGAAGGTCATTGAAATGCCCATTCGTTCAGATGTCTATACCTGTGTTAGACATGGCCAGGCAGAGTAGCTCAGGTCAAGTCAGATTTATTAGTCCTTGTACTGACAAAACTATGTTCTTCAAACTTATTACTTTCTATATCCAGCCAATTTCTTGAACTTCAGAAATATTTTGAATATTGATTTAAAATAGAATTGTATATTATAACTGTTGCCATTCACACAGAGTAATGAGATATAGATATAGCAGAACACAAAAGTAAAACTATGAATTACTTGAAATTGCTCAGTGGTGTAAATGATTATATTGTAGAAAATGATAAGTTATTTGAGACCAGACACTCAGATGTTAATGATCCAGTATTATGATTTACAAATTTCACAAATGACACTGATTTGCTCCTCGTTCGTTCCCTGCTTTCACTAACAGCTTAAATTTATTTTAGCTACAGTAGTCCAACCTGAGGCAGTGATAAATAGCTGGAATTAGTAGAACTCAATGTTAATCAACACCGAGCTAAACTTGTCCTTAACAGATAAACTAGATTGAAAAACCTGCATTTGAAACATCTCGGCACCATCCATCACCAACAACCCCTCCGCACTTTTTCCCCCTGAAACAGCAGGAGGAGACACATTTAAGTAAGGTGGCAGTCAGCACTGAATGTGATACTATCCCTCATTTCATCATTCTTAGCTGCGCTTCTGCAAGTGGTTGACCATAGTTTTATCTGCCAGTGGTCATTGTTTGGACTCAGCCATATAGATAGTGAATATAGCTGAAAGCCACAGCTGAGCAGGTCATTTCAGTTTCATTTCAGATATATGACTTAATAGAGTTCTTTCATGGATTTCTTTTGCCATTGTTATTGTCAGCCAGTAAACACATTTATATGATTGAGTAGGTCCTCAAAAAACAGCCTCCATATGATTCATGATAGAATTAGGAGATTTACAGGGAAATGGGGTCCATTTAACTGGCACAATTCAAAGTCTCAAAACACTTATTCTCACTGCATGTCACAGAAATCTCAAATGTGCTTTCACCCAGAGACTACAATCTTTGCAAAATGTTAATTGGTGTTATCAAGTCTAGGTAATATGTTTGCTTATTTTCACCCAATTTTGCCTGTGGTCATGTTCTAGTGAATTACGCTAGTCATTTTCATATTCCTATGAAACACCAATAATGAACGGAGAGAATGGCAAACATATTAAAATTGCACTTTATTTATGAAAATAGCCCAAGGTTCTAGATGCACTGCACTCAATGTTTGTTTAGCATTTTTCTTTCTGTAGAATTGTGCAACAGTGTTATAGTGTACCTCTGTACATGCAGCACATAGTCATATAAAGTGTGTATTTGAAACACAGAGTGCTTCCACATTAAACAGAAATGACATAGCAAAGATATGAACTAAGTTAATTATGCAAATACATCCTTTGTCCACCATGGCTGTACAGCATGATTCATGTTAGTCCAAGCTGATTGGATATTAATTGCTCTACAATGTATCGCTGTGAAACTTGACTTGAGTTAATTACCACATATAAGAATCAAAAAGCACCAGTTCCACTAGAAAGTGTTGGATGAGGTGTGTTGTAATTAGTATCTTAGAGCACCTTTCACAGGTTTCACAGTAGGATGTGCTTAAGGGTCTCTCTAGAGATTGTGAAAGGTGACATAGAGTTTCAGAATCAATAGTACTGTAGATACTTTTCCTTGGTGGTTCAGACTCATTGATTTGCCAACCAAACATGCTGGTTTAAGCTTGTCGTCCCCAGAGGAACTAAACTCGAATGGATTCCTTGAAGTCAAAGTTATCTTTCTAATTATCTGATAAAGCATTTAGATACTGCGCTACGCTATGTTTTTTTTTTTTTTTTTTTTTGTATCGCTGTTTGTACATGATATCCATTCATGAGCTCCCGCTACACCAATTAGCCATCATCTCAAAAAAAACAAACCAAATCAGTCACTCCTGTCAATATCTAAAACGGACATTGTTGCCATGTTATCATCGTGGTTTGGGGCTCACTTTTGCAAATAGTATGTTACAAAACCTAATAAAAGGCAACAGTGTTTTCCTGAACACTGAACAGTAGCAAGTAGTACATTAGCAAGTAGTCCAACTTGCTAATGTTTCACTTTCATTTATAAAACTGTGGGGACAGTTGGTTCTGGCTTAAAGAGTGAGATTGACAACATACTCTGTTTTTGTTGCTGTTGACAAATCCCATTAAATCCAACAATGCATTAGTGCGTCTCTCAAAACTTTGTGACTTCCCCTCTCAGTCTGTGGCACTCAGTCCCATAACCGTTTGTTCCTACTAAAGACATAAAAGAGGAGTATGACTAATTAAATTCTTTCATTTCTCATAAAGGCCCAGTTATTTCCTAAAACAGCTGGACGCTATAGTCTTTAACAAATGTTACTGCAACTGAAGGAAATAGTGCTTTTTTTATGCTTAGATTATTTTCCACTGCAGATTTGGTTCACTTTATGGCAGCAAGTGAGTGTTCAATGAAGGGAAAACTAATGGAGGAGCATGTCATGCAGTGCAATGCTGTGGTTCAATGATGTGTTTTTAATAGTTTTGGACAACATTGAAGCTCTATTACACAGAGGAATAAGCTACAGTATATCAGGCTTTGACTACACAGGCAGTATGTGTTAATGAGATCAATTCATAGTTAGTGTTGTGCTTTTTTTTATTTTATTTGACGGAATTAACAAAAATACTGAGCAACACCAGTCTTATCTTTTAATAGCACATTTGTCCTCAGCGTTCCTTAAGAACTAGCTGCTAACATTAACTTTTGGTTTGGACAACATTCACAAGTGTAAAGGTTTTGAGTTGGGAACAAATTCACAATAGAGATTAGTCTTAGGAAGTCTAGGCTGAGAAAATGTGCCTAAAAATGAGGACGACAGAGGCTGACGGATGTTGAGCTATAGACCTTTCTAAGGAGAGTGTACTCTACTTGGACTGTACTTGGACACTGTAGAGCTGAGCTTATCTGATAAGTCTGAGACAGTGACAGAGTGGCCATTGGGAGAATTTTCCCGATAGGCAGCTACGCAAATTGGGCCGATGGATCTTAATGTGAAAAAAAGAAAAACACCAGAGAGAGGCAGAGAAAGGGAGAGTGATAGACGCTGTGCGGTGGTGAACTGCCCGGTGGAGCAGGCAGCGCGTCATCATCTCCCTCACGTCTGTCTCCCTCTGCAGCAAACTGTGCTCGGTTCGATCCGGCACCTCTACCCACACGTTGTGTTGTTATTGGTATCTCTATCAGCATTTCAGCACGGAGGCAGCAGTAAACTGTTGCTGACTCATTTTACATGAATAGAAAAGTTTAAAGAGAAAAAAAAGGCCTCACTTAAAGGCTCAGAAAAAGAAGTAAAAATCCAAATAGCTTGAAGTAATTGTGCATCAAGCAGCAGTTGCTCTGAAGAAAAGCAGACAGGAGAGGAGCAGCGCAGTGGGTTCAGGACCACAGCTCCCAGTAAGTCCAGTACAAACACAAGCCTGTGGGATTAGTTCAGAATTAGCTCCACAGAATTTTATTACAGAAAGAAATCCAACAAAGGATTCAAATATGTTTGCTGCTGTATTTAGTGCTGTATTATCATCCCTCTGTATCTGTATTGACCAGTAGTTATAGAGTTAGAAGGTCATTTGAGACTGAAGCTACTCTGTTGTTGCAAATGTGGTCAAATATGAGCTTTATATAAATATAATAGCTCAGATCCTACTTTTACCATGTGTCGTTGTACAGATCATCATAGTTGATTTCACATCTGTCCACTGCATGATTATTGTAAAGTGAGACATTGGTGGCGTCTGCAGGAGGCTCACAGGTCCCGATACAAGTTTTATTCTCACTCAGCTCCCGGTCTGAGGTGTGTTAGAGGTCTGGGTTAAAGGTCTGTTCAGTGGACAGATGATTTGAGGGGGCCTTTGTAACAACTGCACCAAATCGTAGTTCTGCAATTATTTAGATTTTCTATATTTCCATATTAGAAAAGCACTGATACCAATTCACATAAAGGTTTTAAATCACATTTGGGTTGAATGTAACAGTAATCATTATTTATATGAGATCTATGTTTTTAAGGACCTTCGCATCAGGTATTTATTTCGAAGAGATGAGAATTCCTCTCCAGAAACTCAATTGGGTTCTGTGAACTAATTTGCAACTGCACTCGCACTGCTTTGCCATTATGTTGCACACAGAGTATTCCCAGTTGTTTTCTTTCCTTAATGCGATGCCTCACACACGCCTTGCCTCAGATGAGACAGCATGCTGTTCTCTCCTCCCTGCCTACACTGGTGATTCATTGGCTGGTGGATTGAGAGGCTTCACTTGCAATTTGGGAAAATAATGTAATCTCAGGATGGGCAGAATTGTTGAACCCTCTCCGAGATTACTCTCTTCTGTCTGCCTCAGTGATTACTGATCACAGGCAAAAGAAAGAAAAGAAAGTCTTCCCTCTATTGTATGCTTCTATTTTCATTCCCACCTCATCCGTCTGGTGAGAGTTATTTTCGATAGGTTCTGAGAATTGGCACTCTCTCTACTACTCCCTTTCCTTGTTTTTATTGCTAGCTGTGTAGCAGTGTTTTAAAGTCCAAGAGCATAATTTGTGTTGTGTTTTGTATTTGCTTAGACTGATTTGCAATCGATGCATTTGTGAGTAATATTGCGGCAAACACAGAGAGACATAAAAGTACCTCAGTTTGCTCAGAATGTGTTGAGTTTAACTGTGTTGTGGTAAACGCCTTAAATACCTTATCTATGAAAACTACCGCAGGCAATATGACCTGGCATAAAATGTATATTGTGGCTTATGCTGGATGGTAACAATGTGGATGTACTTTTGCTCTGACATTTTGGTGCGTATGCTTCATGCAGACTTTCTTAAAGTTATGAGACCATACAATGGGATCAAAGTAGGCATTATAAGAAGGGTAGTCTCTCCCCACTGCTTATGATAATCTTAAACAATCTTTCCCTATCTCTTTTATTGAGCCATGAGGGCTGAAACAGGGGCTGCATGTAATGCACTTTGGAGAAAAAGTCTCAGACAGTAAGAAGTGGAAATAGTGCGTATGAAGATGTTGTCAGAGGTGTGTGTTAAGGACTGAGTTTGAGTTTTGGATAGGGGAGAAAAACCGACTCATCAAGGTATCTGGAAAAGTCTTTCCAAAAGTTAATGGTCCAATTAAAATGTCCGTCCCGGTGACAAATTCTTTTGAAACCAGTCTCTGAACTCCAAATCGCAGAGGCTCTTCTTAAACAGAAGGAGAGAGTGCACATCACCATTCACGCCCACTGTTAAACGATCTCATCTGTTGGGACTTCCTGTGATGAATGGTAAGAGCAAAGAAAGGATGAGAGGGGAGTGGAGGCTGAATGGCTGTCTTGCATCAATGTAGACCAAAGAGAGAAGAGAAAGTGTGGCCATTACTATTTCTGACGTGGTGAGATGGATGTCACCCTTATTTGCCATCAGATTAGGGAAGCCAGGCGAGGTAGAGTTCTCAGCCAGTACATCACATGGGCGTAATTAAATGACTGAGAGAGTGACTGCTCCTTTGAGCCCAATGTTGTTGCCTGAACAAAAAGACCTGTAACACGTAGGTAGAATAATGTGCACTGATTCATGTCCTCACATGAGGAAGAAAACAAGTCTAATAAAACATGAACTGAGAAAACAAGAATGAACAATTGCACTTAAAACCCTGCACAATCTAACAAAAAGCTGTTGCAATTGCAGTAAAAAGAAAATGAAATATCTTTATTTCTGTGAAGTAGTTGATGAGGAACATAGCACGAGACATTCTCTTCGCCCACGGTTTGCAAAAGTTTGTTACCATGTGTTTAAGATCTTTCTAACTACCTGACATGGCCTCATAGTGCCTGTGTTTGGCTTTTGAGCTGCCTGACAGCACTGTTTCATCCCCCCCCGTCATCTGTGATACTCTACCTATCTCTGTTTATCCAGCATTTCCTTGCTGCTCTGGTGTATGATCACCAGACACTTCTGTGGTGGAGGACATTGGTCCAAATTTAAAAACAAAACAAAAAACAAAAAAACATATCCCTGTTTACGCTGTTTGTGCCAGGCTGCACTAATCCCAACACTGGCGTGCACCACCAAGGTGATTTAGAGGCTGGGGCAAGAGGAGTGGAGAAGAAGGGCTGGAGTCCAGGTAAAACTGAGGTGACTCCAAAAGTGAGATTTTGGAAAATGGTGCTGATCATTGCTACTGTGCTTAAGCCAGTTCATAGTTAGCAGTGCCTCCAATTTATCCTCCCCAATATTCCCCATGGGTTCATCATCTGCTGGTGGAGCGAGTCCCTTATGCTTACACAGTTCTGTCTTGCAAGCTATGATCTGTGCTAATTCTTTAGAGTCAATGCTCAACGATCTGTGCCTGTGTAAGAACTTTTCATTTCTTTAATTGGCGAATGGTCCGAGCTGTGCTGTGCTGTTCCTGGTAGTTGTCACAGGAGTTCAGCAACCCACTGACCAGAACCAGACCTGGTCTGTAGTTGGGACCCTCTAGGTTCATCCTTTATGCTGTGCAAAGCTTTTATCTTGTGACCAGTCAACCACACCAAGGCGGGTGGCCATTTCGTTTTACAACAATAAATTTCGGTGCTTGAAATTCAACTATATTTCCCTCTGAAATCAGAAAAGGGCTCTAACATCACTGTACAGTGTAAAGCTTGTTTATCAACTGTGAAAATGCTGCCAACTTTGAGGATGATGTGATGTGAAACATCTACAGATGAGTTTAAGTAAGTTTGGGTTTTAA
Source organism: Rachycentron canadum (assembly GCA_038496675.1). Classification (NCBI taxonomy): domain Eukaryota; kingdom Metazoa; phylum Chordata; class Actinopteri; order Carangiformes; family Rachycentridae; genus Rachycentron; species Rachycentron canadum. Next base: position 668,483 of record CM076649.1, on the reverse strand, counting down.
ATGCCTTCACCTTACCTGTTATAAGAGCAAAAATATGCATCAATCAACCACCCAAACCAACCCACATAATATAGGTCTATATTTTACTCTATTTCAATTAAAACGAACTACATACTCATGTTTTGGCTCCGTTTGTGACAACATGAATTGTGAGCTAGCTGACAAATGCCTTTTGCCAAAATCACATTTATGAACCTTTGAAACGAAAATCTTAGCTAATGTATTTCCTATGTGATCTAATTATACTCAATAGCTTAATTCAGCATTGTGTTTTGATATATTGTGTTTTCAGGTTATGAAATTTTAACAGGGCCCCAGCAGACAACATGAATAGTCCTGACTATGCATACTGTGCTTTTTGTCTGGAACACAATGGTAGTTGTTGCCAGTTTATCTTTTGTGTGGCCTGTATGTGTTTTGACTGTAAGTACGCTCCTACGATGTTTATTAGTGAGAAATCAATATACTGTTGTATATTGATTTCTTCCTTTCAAACACACAGTGGGAAAAATAATAGTAGGCATTTCTTTTTATTTTGATCTTCTGGCCAGGTCTGTGGCCATTGTTTTGAGGTTTGTAAAGAACAAAAGAAATATGGTTGTTTATTTTAATGGTATATAATTATGTGATTAATTATAGCAATGAGGTTGTCTTGCTTAGAGAAAATAATAACATCACTCAGATTTATTAATCTTCCATCATAACTGACTTGCTCTGCTAGACAAGTGTATCTGCAATGCCCTTTGAGACAGGCAAGGATGATGGCAGGGCTCAGCCTATCGCAGCAAAGCAAATAGTGGTATTTGGCTATAGTTGACGTGCAATGCTTTTCATTGGTGGAGCAGCAGTCACAAAAACTGAACAAGGGAATCAGAGGAGGAGTGAAACTCATTTTTGGTAAAACTGCTGCACATTGATGCAGACTTTTCTGCAAGTAAGAAACCTATAACCTCCAAGCCTGTTAAAGTGTGCAGTGTCTGCTCCACAGCTCACACTGGGTATGCACAAAACCGGACTGTGGAATGACATGTCGCTGGATTGAACACCTCAAGGGTTGACACGTCTATGATACAGTGGCATCAAAATGAAATCCGTGCTGAATCCAAGATACAGAATAAAATGAGACACAGACACAGTGACAGAGAATGGAAGTAATTCTGTGAGTTTGGTGCAAGTGAGCATGAGTCAGATGATCACAGTGATGGAGTGAGTTTTTCTGATGTCAGTGACCTTCTTCAGGAAGAGGGAGATAAAGAGCATTTTTTTTTTATCTCATCACATCAACACCGTTCTGCTCACTCATTAAATCTGAGAGAAATTCTCAAACTGGCATCAAATGGCCCATCACGTAAGATGTAGAAAGCTGTCATGGCTAAATGCTGAAACAAAGCATCCAGATCTTTAGAAATGATTAGGGAGATTGACAACATGCACTTGGTTTTCTCATCAGTCAAAACATGTAGCTCTGAATTCAGGGCTATCACAAAACTCCCGAGAAGACTCATCTCGGGGAGGTCTGTCACAAGCTTGAAGTCACAAGGCTTCACCTAGTTTTTCCTGCAAAAGTATGCTGACGTTCTGCAGCCAGATGTTGCTGTCGGCCTTCAGGATGTTGCCTGAGATTTCAAGGCAAAGATCTGTGAAAGGCTGCACACTGCACACATCACCACCACTACCACTGACACCACAGGAAGGCACTTTGGATCATTGTCACCCAGCCATAAAAGCAAAAGTGGTGACCACAACCCTGCCATAGTTGTGCTGTCTAGCCCTGAGAAGAAAGAGGGGAACCCTCCAACGAGAAGCTGTTTCACTGGAACAACACAGTCCAACAGAGATGAAAGATCTAGATAAGAGATAAAACTCCTCTGTGAAGTCTGAGTCAGACCATTTTTTTTTCTTTGATAATGACAACATGAGGTATTCTAACAGCACAACTTATGACAAAGTGAGAAAGTACCTAGGTAGGAAGATTCAGAAAACCTTAATTTTCCTGGATATCCTTTAGTTAAGAGGTTTTTCTTGTCAAGTTTGACACCATCGATGACCACACGGAGCAGCACTCTGTGGGGTCCCATCACTGACAAAACGCACAACTGAATGGCTCAACCTGACCCTGAAACTAAGTCAAGTCAACAAATGAAGTCCCCACACACTTACATGGAGACTGAGAAGGCTGAACAAGAACAGATAACCAGTGCACAAGGACACACACTCCCTACCTCACACCGCTTCAATAATTGGTATATTTGATAACTCAGGGATCAATTCTTTTATTTTTATGGCAACTGATTTATTTGTAGTAGTAAATTGATATAATATATATATTTTAGGAGCTATGCAAGGATTTTTGTTTATTTTACAACAATATGTGACCTCAGAATCCTTTGCAAATAAAAGCAAGGCACCGAAAAAGAGTCGTTCAGAAACCAGTGTTAAAAAGCTGTGAACAGCACCCAGCTTTTCTGATAGTCCTATCCCCACCCAGCATGGAGCTGACCTGACTGGAGAATTGGTTTGAGGTTATTGTTACATTTTTCCTTTCCTGCAGTCAAGACTTTGTTGTTTGCAATCTACAGTGCATGATTTGTTATGGTGGTTGGTGGGAAGCCTCCAGTCTTGTTGTTAGGTTTGTACTTCATCTTCAAAATGTATGCATTTATTGGGCATTTGTTTGAAGAATAATCAAATAGCAATCAAACATGGTAACCTGCGTCACTAGTTACATTCAATTCAAACAGGATCATCTGTAGCATATTACATTTCACAAAAGGCACCTTCCCGACACCGACAATGCTCTTTACAGCCCAGTGTGACACGTCTGTCTTAGCAGAGTCTGTCACACTGGGCGGCTGCTTAACCATTAAGCAGGCCAGTGTGAGGGCATAGAGACCCGCACCCCCTCTTGTTTCCTTTACTCTGCCACATGTTGGGCAGCACAGTTTCCTGTTCTCATTAATGCACAATGAGTCGTCCCTTGCACCATTTTCAGCGTCTGTATGTTATGTCTGGCAGCAGTCCAGCATCAAGTGTTATTACAGTCATTTCTGGACCCAAATACTTGGTGTTATTAGCTGTGACAGTGATTGGTCGTATTATAGCTTTGCACAGCCAGTTCACACACCAAACAAATAACACAACACTTGTGTTTTTGCTCCCATTTTTCATGATTTTTTCAAGACTTTTTCTCAGCACATACGGAGTGTGTTAGAAGCGTGTTTCTCTCAAATTTAAATCTGTGTTGGTGAGCATTTGCTCCTTTGCTGAGGTACTCTGCTCCGCCTGGCAGGTGCAGCGCTTCAAGATGCTGATTATACAGCATCATTATTGTACAGGTGTGCCGCAGGCTGGTCATAATGAAAGAGCGCCTTGAAATGTGCAATTTTACTTTGACGGGGAGGGGGGCAGGCCATGGATCAGAAAAGGGGTCAAGATCTGGTTTGACCAAGTTTTTCCTCCTGCAGTGCGACGCGTTGAAGTTTTTCGATCGTGGACGTCTGGACCCCTCCTTCTCAATGGCTGCGGGAAATTGCTGGGTACTGGCAGGAAGTGGAACAAGCAGATCCATAGCATCCCAAAGTCGCTCAATGGGTGACATGGCTGGTGACTATGCAGGCCATGCAAGAACTGAGATATTTAAAGCTTCCAGGAATCGTGCAACATGAGGCGACAGCACTAGATGAATGGTTTCTCCTATTACATTTACATTTACTCATTTGGCAGATGCTGATGCTTTTTGTAAGTATTAAGTACAACATCTCATATCTCAATCTCTACTAGGTATTTCAATAAGATTAGAGCCATTGGAAGCGCATGACAATATTTAATGAAGTAACTACTGAGAAAAATCTTGGTGATTAGGCTCTAATAATAAGTGCCTTCATTAGGTGCAGGATCCAATGACAATGGAGAAAGGACAGGATCCCCTAGTGTCTTGTTGCTTTGGTTGGTGGAGTAGATTTAGCAAGTGGACAGAGAAAACTTTGAGTTCAGACTCCCTGGAAGTAACAAGGGACTGATTGGCTCGGGGAACGACGGATCCTCAGTCAAGTATACTGACGCAGACTTGCACATGTAGGGATTTGACAGCGTGGGAAAGAGAGAGTGACAGAGAATAGCAGAAAACAGCAGACAGTCACCCACAGGGGAATAAAAGCAGCATGTGAGGAAACGGCTCTCCTAAACTTTTTTACCAATGCTTCATTTTAATAAGGGGTTGAAAGTGTTTAACAAAATATATCATGCAAGATGGGAAATAGGAAATAGGACAGGATCCTCTGGAGTCTAGATGTTGATGGTGGTGGTGTAGTAAAGCCAGCAGATGGTTGATGAAAACTTTCAGCCGAATTTCCCTGGACATTGTGGACATCATGGTGATGATAGGGAGGTGGTGTGTTTCACAACAGTCAGTCTGAAAGACAAAATGACAGAATTTCAGTGATGTGATATTTAAAGAATCCAAAGAAAGAAAATAATTCAAGGGCTGATTGGTTAGAGGACAGCAGGTAGAAGGATCATTAGTCAGAAGTGGTGACACTGGAAATGTAAATGTAGAGAACGGGACACCATGGGAAAGCAGAGGTGACAGAGAAAATTAGAACAGGAAGGAGCTGCAGCAAAAATTCAATCATAGAGGAAAGAAGGCAGAACAAGGGAGAAAAGATTCTTCCTCACTGAACTCAGTGGCATCATCAATAGATGATAAACCAAAACTAACAGCAGCCCTTTCAATTTTCGTTGTAGACGACACTTTGAGGGGTCAAAATAATTGCTGCATCCCATTTACACACTCTGGTAAAGCCTTTTGACAGAGCTAAATGGAAAGGACCTAATCATCAAAGTTATTAGTTAAGCCATGCTGGTCCTGTATGCAGCATTTGCATGGCTTATGCTTTTTATCTTTTTATTTTTAAGGTGTTAAACTGAAGTCAAGCTGAGAACCACTTAGTGCAAAAAGTCAGCCAGACTTTATTGGTTTAATTAGTCGTTCTTAATGCTATTGACCTGTTCTCTAATGTAGCTCTGCAGCTATTTAACATCAAACAATGTGATAAAACACAACAGGATTGCACAGCCAAGTCTATGTATATCCTGAGGCATGACGGATATTTAGGACATTTAGTCTGTCACGTCTATGCATTTTAAGCTTGTCATTTGTCATGTAATGCTGTTATAGTTAGGGTTAGGGCTAGAAAAATGACTGAAAGACTTTTTGTGTGTGTACACCATTTCATGATACAAAGGCTACCATGGCATCAATGTCAATGAATTGGATTGGAGAATAAGTGGAAGTGCACTTGTTAATTTTTCTCCAGCAGGGCAGTTATTAATTATTCAAATTACTCCTCGCCTTCCTTCCCTTTTTCAGGGGTTCATGGACATGTTCATAACTTGTGAAGCCTTCACAATATGTAATAACAAATGTATGTAGACCTTTCCTCCATATGACAGTGACCTGAGAGGACAGAGCAGTTGTTTCGTTTGAAATCCACTAACAGGAAGCAAAAGAAGGCGCAATTGTCACAGAAAATGCAGTTATCTAACATGAAGTTATCCGTAAGTCAAACCAGTATTCAGATTCTCAGCTCACCCAAGATCCTCTCATTTCTGCATACCTCAACTCAACTCTATACCGTTTCCATCTGCTGCAGCCCATGCATTTAAATAGGATATTTAACTGAACTGCACCGGCATTTTGGCATATATGGTGGTCACTTGTACAATTCTGGAAAGTCAACCTCACATTTTTAGCCGCAGGATATCACATTTTAATTTATTTATGTTTGATTCCAAGTCCATATCATGTGTCCGTGAAACACTGTATGTCTCTGTGGTGGTAAAAATATGTTGAAACTGAAGTTGCCTTCAATAGATTAAGATAGAATCTGCTGTATTAGCGGTTTAAGATTCATGAAATGTATAGTTTAAATACAGTCAATAGGCACTGTGCTTAACTATGTGCCATTGAATGGGAATATGAGTTATGCATAGTTTCCAATTGATATAAGGAGTTTTTTTTTTTTTTTTTTTTTTTAAAGCACTTGATTAAGTGCTAATGCAGATCAAAATATTAAAATATTGCTTGTCACAAATCACCTGATACTTGTGGTTGTGTGTTGTGTAACTGCTTCGGAAAAAGACTGAAAACAGTATATATATATATATACACACACACACACACACACACACACACACACACACACACACACACAGGCACTGTGGAGTCTGAGCACGGGAAATTACTTTTTACTAATACCTAGGTTGGACAAAGGCAGAACACAATTTGATGTGGGAACACATCTGGGATCTCAGGTAGGTTGGATCTGGCATTGTGAACACATATAGTATACCACTGACATTTACTTAATTTCTTCATTCTAATAACCTTGTTTTGATTTGAACGATTAACATATATATTTTTAGGCAAACAATACTAAGGACTTGAGACAAGATCACACATTTATTCAGAACGTATGAAACATGGATGTATATTTATGAAATGTGGACTCCTGAAAGACTGTCAGTTGCTACATAACACGGAATGATTAATACCAGCTCCTGCGAAACTAATCCCATGATTCAGTTTTAACAATGAGATATCGCATTTGTTTGCAAAATCCTTAGAGAATTAACTGAGCCCTGTAGCGAGAGAGGGTCGACCAGCCAGTAGAGTATGTGGAGTTATTTAAACAACAGCTATAAGCAGCTCTGAATTTTAAATTTGAACAGAGTGGTAACTCCCTGTCCCTTGGCCCTGGTACCTTGCAAACATCTGCTTGAACAATGTGTAGACACATTGTTAAACATAACTTAGTATATGCATTGTCCACTTTTTAGTGGATAATTTAGCAATCTGACAACGATTTGAGACCCTCAGCCATTTGAGCACGTGTTTTATCTGCTTGCTAACATTATAAAACAGCCATCACAGGATTTGTGGAACTAGCAGAACCTCTTTAAATTGTTTGCCACCAAACTGTAGTTGGATCTGATTGTTGTTTTCATATCGTATGCAACACCTGCTACGTCTTGGCTTGTGTTTGTGTCAGACTGGTGAACTTCTTTTCCTGCAGATTAAAACAGGCCACAAGAATCACACAATAGCTACTCTGTACCAGTGCCCTGACTGAATAACTGCTTTGTTGAGGCATTTTGATATTCATGAATATGCTCACTCACTGTGGCATTACAATTATAATTACATATGTCTAATCCTCATTATCTATTGCTTAAAGTCTCTGTCCATGAGTTCTTTTGAATATAGGCTAGAACTAAGCCACAAAATACATTTCCAAAGGTAAAGTCAGAAGCAGGTGTTTTGTGATGATGCATATTAGATTCATATTTGCATTTCAACTTCCTCAAACAGTGCAATGCAAATGCATCTTGGCAGACTTAGTGGGAGCAAGGCCAGTTTAATGTACTTGTCTGTTGGAATGAATATATTTGGGCTTTCCCTTATAGTGAACTGTGCAATGGTAGAAAACGGCTCTTCCAATGATATTATTATTTCTTATTTGAAATACTGCACTAAATGACACAAAGCAGGTGTAAAAGTCCAAGAGATCATTGTCACAATATTTTAAATGATATCAGTAACTCAATACAAAATGATGAAGCTTAATATCTACTCTGTGTTGAAATACGCCAAAATCTTCAAATCAGTTTCAATATATTCATTTCAGGGTTCAAATATTCAAAAGTTGCTCTATCAATAAGATCAACTCAGATCTAAAATCTCAAAAATATTTGGACCTGGAAATCCAATAAAGCCTGAATATGAATGCACTTATTGCACTGCTACTACTACTTCCATGCATCCGGTATCTATACCACTGATCCGCCAGGGTCATGGGGGGGGCATTGGGCGAGGGCGGGGTCCACCCAGGACAGGTCGCCAGTCCATCACAGGTCTGACTGATGGAGACAAACAACCATTAACGCTGACACTCAAACCCACAACCAATTTAGAGTGAACGATTAACCGTTTAACCAAAACCTGCATGTCTTTGGACTGCGGGAGAAAGCCGGAGTATCCGGAGGAAACCCACACAGACCATCTAGAGGAAGTAAAAGTCAGAACAAGGTTTCCGTAGGTGAACCTGCTGAAAGATCATTAGCATTGAGGAGGCTGTGAGGCCACAAGTGCTAACCACTGCTCCACCGTGCCGCCCCCGCCACTACTATTTCTCTAACTTCTCTTTGTGATGTAGAATAGTCCAGAGAACTGGAGTTAGTCGAGGCAACTTCTGTTTTGCTTTGTCCCATTGCTGAATAGAAGAGGACCACTCCCATGCAATCACTGTGTGCCTTCCATCATTCAGAGTGTGCAGAGGCTTTACACCATTGGACACCATTGAGTCGTCTTTTGCCTTAGTTTATGTTTTCTACACAATCAGCTGTCTCCGGCAGCATCAGCCACTGGCAGGAAAAAAAAAAAAGAAAAACACACCAACTCCAGCACCCACAGCTTCGCTTCAGCAGCAGCATGCAGAAACTCCACAATCTCGACAACTTTAAATCAAGCCTGATGTTTTTAGTGATCTCTTGCTCTTTGTTAGAGTGTGAATGTAGCAGTGGGCAAAAAATTCCACTTGTATTCAACAAACATCCTCAAAAATTGAAAAAGGCCTTCACACACCTGGAAATGTGAAAGTGCCTCAGGGGAGAAGCACTACTTGGATTAAAATTTGAAAAGTCCTACACATTGTCTCACTTCCTGCTGGAATTCCCGACGGTTCAGTTTGTTTGATCTTCATATACATGCCCCTGTCTCCTCCAGGGGATTAACCCTTTCCACACTCAACACTCTCCTGCAACACCCACGGGCCAAATTGTTTCCAAATTTGTACACAAAGAAATATCTAAAGGCTGTACTCGCCAAAAGAGAAGTTGTGGATATTCTTGTTCCCCAGTGGATGAGCCTCATTGATTATCTAGTTAACTGTAACAGCAGTTCATTACTGTCCATCAGGTCTGGGTGCAGCACCTTCATGTGATACCATGACCTGTTTAGTTGGGCCTCCATGAGACCCCCTAAAATTACAAAACTGTAAAGATGAAAAGATCATCAGTGTGTTGTTTATGCTGCCTGACATTTTCATAAAATATGGTGTGGGATGTAACGGATGTAATAAAGACTGAGCCCTCTATTAGCTTAAGACTTTTCGTCTTGTTAAAACTAAATGCGCTTGATGTTTTGAGGCTAAAAGCTTCGGGCTACAGTGTCCTCTCCGGAATTTAATTGCACATTTTATGGCTGTGCTGCAAGTGTTGTTGGAGAACTCAAAGGTCTTTTCTTTTTTCTTATTTGTCCATAGTGATTTCAACTTAAATGCAAAAAAAAAAAAAATTCAAAAACAAAAAATGTCAAAGCCTCAAAAATGTCCATGCCAAGAATTAAGAAGTAAACTTAAGCACATATTTTAAATTAAATGTTTAAAGTGTTTAAAATCCAGAAGCATAAAACAAACAGACAATCTTTTTTTTTTTCTTCGCTTCCTATTAGCATTAAGCTTTTTTGAGATGGACACGTTAAACACAATCTGGGATGTATTCAGAGAAAAAGCAGATGTTTGGTGATGAAATTGGCAGCCATCCATTTCCTCTCTATTGACCAACAGTAAAGAAATGTCATTGCTGTTTCTAACACTAAATATTTACAGCAACTCTGACTGCGTTCGGCTCGTAATGGCTGAATAATCAGCAGTTCTCCCTGGTAAATGAAGTGCATCTTTATCTACATTACCTCATGCTTCAGGATGAACTCACACATCCCCAAATGTGCAATATCCTGGCCTTCAGTCTTATTTTGAAAAATTATGTTTTAAGAAATATTATTGCAATATTGCCTAGTGAATGAGTAAATATTGATATTACACACTCATCTGGGATTATAAGTAATAAGAAAGTAAATATTATGGAGGTCAACCAACTGTATTCACATTAATTAAAGGTTTGTTTATTTGTTTTGTAAAAACAGGAGATTTCATAAACAGTGAAGATAAATATAGCCAGGTTTTGGCCTTGCCCTAATTCACCTGCCACTAAATATTTTTCACAGCAGCCAGGGAATCATCCAACCAAGGTCAGAATCCTTGTGGTGAGTTTGTTTTACAATCCGTCGGATCAGGGCAGGTGCTGAGGGGTCTGCAGGGCATTGTACTCTGGGGTAAAATATGCCACTGATCCAAGATGCCTGATGAGTTTGTATCTCTCTGCCTCCTACATTGACTCCAAAGCAGATGCTCATCATTTGTTTTAGTCAAGCGCCTGTGTTGGAGAAGGTCAAGGAGGGTGAGCGCGCCACGCTTCATGCACAAAGTCTGCATCCACGCTATTAAATCCTGCACTGTAGAGACTAATCGCTACCACGGTGCAGCACGTGTCTCGTCTGTGCTGCCTCATTTTGCCACTCCCCTGATATACAAACAGCCTTTAGATCTGTCAGACACACAGTCACAGTAATATGACAGTGGATGTTGGGGACTTTATCCTAGCCTGGGATTTAATGAGTTTCTTGATATCCCCCAGGGAGAGAGAGACTTATCAAATGTCTTTAATGAGATCCTTAATTGAGGAACACTTGTATCACTCACTAATAGGACATGGACAAAAATGTCTGAGCTCCAATGTCATTTGATGCAGGGATAGGTGAGTGGAGTCACGGCAGCTCAAAACAAGCTGCGGTGAGACACAAATATAGCAGAAATAAATCCACCTCTCCCTGTCCTTGGCCAGAGGTGCACGTAAAGCATAACAAATGGAATAATATGACATGCTATTATTAAAAGGGTAATAAGTGATCATAGATTATAAAGCCTAATAACAAGGAATAGCAATAATATCGACAGGTCTGAGGGGCCACCTGTCTTAAATGACACAAACAAAAGCTACATTTTCATAATCGAAACAAAGCAAGTGAGGTAATTAGCGCAGGAGGCAAACAGCTTGTAGAAATCGTCTGCTATTGCAAGTTGGGCTGGTATTGACTTTTTGTTCCAAAAAAGGATGGAAAGTGAGTTTTGAACAAAGCACAGGTTGGAAAAGTTTTGAAATCCTCAGCATCCAGCAGAGCAATCATTGTGTCACTGATATTGATCATCACCCCCCAATCAATCTTCCAGAGATGTTTTAAGATCATTTTGTGCTGTGGAGCTGTAAAAACCTCACTTATTACACCTGTAACAGCTTCTTATCAGCACCTGCACCAGGTGTTACCATCTCCAGATCTCACCATAGGATGGATTGTATAATATAGGCTTTCTATATATTCATTCGTGCTGTACAGGTGTTGGGAGTCACACGACCTCTCTTCACCTCCCACTGAATGAAGTACCTTGAGCTTCAAAGAACTTGCTAAGAATGAACCTGCTCAAATGGAGTCAAAAAATGGAAAGCTGGAATTCATAGCAGGAGGCAGCAACCTTATCTCATGTGAATTATGTTTCTAAGCAACTGTTTTGCATTGGCAAAATCTGGCCAAAAAATCCTCATTTAAATGTTTATGTATAGCTTGTGTTTTCTGCACACTTGTGTACTTCTTGTACTTCAGCTTCCCCCAGGATGCAGATGATGATGCTTCAAAAACATACAACACTGGCCCGATTGTATTTTGCACTTTGGAAGGCAAGAGACAGTCATCAGCAGCAGCAAAAAAAAAATCAGTTTAGAGAAGAAATTATATTGTTGGCGCAGGGTGTGGAGCATTGTTTACCTGTGCGAATAGTTATTATTTACACAGCCATCACCAGAGAATGGCCACTATGATATGACTGATGCATGCATGTGTGAAAGGGAGAGACCACTTGTGCAAGCAAAACACTGACAGGAAGGCGATCTGTGAAGAGCACCCTCACTTTTGATGTAGGTATTTTGCAGTTGGCTGCCATCAAACACACGCATCAGTCACACATGGCACAGATGTGGACTGTGATGAATAGACTCTTGACAAGATATGGCGATGAGAATAAGCTTGACAGATAACTTGAATGATTGTGACAGCTAAAACGAGAGAGAAAAAAAGGAAAAAGTTTTTGTTTCCAGCTGCAGCCTGAATGTCCTACTTCTTCAGTAGGGTTTTATCTCACATGCATTACAGTTAATATATTCTGTTTTTAGCAAAGTGAAGGCAGAACTCAAATGTGGCAGAGCCACAAGCAAATCAGCATTGCTTTCTTTGTCTTAATATTTATCATCATTTGCATAATACTATTTGAATTTAAGATTATTTCACACAGCAAAACCCATTTCAATGGCTCAGTCATGTCACTTGCTTATGTAGTCATAATGGTCACCCAACTGTGTAATTGGACATTTTAAACTGTTAAGCAAGTTAGTAACAAGCTACACAGTGGAGCAGAGGAATGTATTAAAGTTGAATGACAGTTGAAAACCGGAGGAATATGGCCGTCACTGTCCACCACTTAACTCTGCCGTACATTTAAAATCCTTGGTTAATGCAGATTATGTCAACATGTCCATTAAACACTGTGCAGACTGATGAATAATATTTCTAAATGTGAATTTGTTATGAAATCATTCCTCGAGATTTCTTTCTTTCTTTCTTTTTTTTTTTTATCTCTGTGTCCTTTTGGGATATCTGCTAAGGAGATTAGTGGCTGAGAATCAGTTAGAGTTAACTATGACAAGAGAATGACAGTTCATTTAGATGGTGAAAATTGCTGGTGGGATTTCCGCAGGAGTGCCACCAAGCTGGGTTAATACTGTTTGTGATAGCAGCTGACAGGACGCCTTTTGGGAAAGAGCATTTGGGATTCTGACCTTTCCTTTTGACAGAGGTCACAATTTTTTTTTTTTTTTTTTTTTTTTTTTTGCATCAATACATAGAGCTCCAGCTTCGCTGTCCTCACAGTGGGAAGCGTTTCAAAAGCCCAAAGGGAGAAACGACCAGTTATGCTGCAAAAATCACATATAATCAAAGGCGATCACTATATGGGCTTCACATAGTCCGCGTGGCACAATTGGCAGCACTTAGTAGTTAATGTGAGTCTATATTTACTTTCAAATTTGACAGATTTAAACTATTCACAGAAAGGTGTAGGTAGGTGTAGTAAAATAAATTCACTGATGTTTTCTGCTCAAAAATATATATACGTAATTTTACCTTTTCACACTTGTACTGATTTAATAAATGTTCATATCAAGACTGTCATATTTTTAGAAGTTAATGAGAACATTTGTTGGCGAGGATACAGCATGAGAATATAATGTCATGCTCCAAAGAGCAGACTGTCAGCACTCTGGAAGACTGATCCTGCGGTTAATAACCACCTCAACTACAGACATAACGCCATTACTGTAAGTACATTACAGCACTTCCCGAGCAAAGGATCATGTGGCAGGTCCTATATCTTGTGGTTTTCAGTGGTCAATACTTTTGGCAGCACAGCTTTTCTGCACTCGCCTATAACGTTGGAAAAGCCTTTGAGGTGCAGGGATTTCAGAGTGTGAGGGAAGAGGATAACCACGCCACCCCCGCATCTTGCTTCAGTGAGCTGAAGGACTGACCTGAAACGAAGAAACAACTGCTCAGCTGCAGGTCGCGATATTTAAATAAACAAGAGTTTTGAAAACTCTCAATGAAATGCCAAAATATAATCAAAAATCTACTATTTTCCTCTGCAGCTGCTGCACACACTCCATCTATTGTTACCACTGCACCCTGGTCTCTTTTAAATCCTCTGTACGACCATATTGAGTATAATCATTGGGAACTGGTGAAGATAAAAGCCTAATCAGTCATCCGTGCTCCACTCCCATTCACAGAGCAGATTATATTATATAAATCATATACATTTGAATTATTCCCATTCCAGTGGTTCAATATTTAATTTTGGGGGTACTTGGCAGGAGGTTGGTGTATCCCCTGACAGTGCTCTATGATGGAAGACATGCACATACTTTGAAATCATTGTTTCACAGTCACACAGCGTACAAGGAGAACATTTCAAAGGGGGAAAAAATGATTATGTGACCCATGAACTTTGACTTCATGTGGTCCGAAGAAAGTTAAAAGAAAGATTAATGTATTTCAGTCTGTTTCACTCCATTTTCTAAGACGCATTATGCCACAGAATAATTGCTACTAGATGGTAGCCCCAGCTTATGTTTCTCTTCGTTTCAAAAGCATGTCCGTAATTAGACTTTATTTAAAATTAGCTCCAGTCTGTCCATTTAAATGGGGTAACAGAGCAGAGTGTGAATCAAGCTTTCTCTGTGCCCTGGCAGAGCAGCTGGTCTGGCAGATATTAGCTCCTTTAGTGTGCTGACCACTTCACCAAGCCTGATAATATAAGTCTGAAAATTGGATATGGTCACTAAGGGACATGTGGACTGAGGAAATCAGAATTACTCCTCATTTGTATGTGATTTACATTTTTTCCATTGGTCTTTAAAAGGCCAGCATTGGACTCAATAAGAAGATTAAAAGCAAATATAGTTTTGTCAAACTGGGGACTTGGGTGAGAGCTATTCACTTTCACGTCAGCTTAAAGTCGAAGATTTGCTGTCAGGCCTCGTTGCTACTGTAGCTTATTGGGGGATTTAAGTGTCTTTTTGGCCCAGGATCTTTTAACCAACCAACGCTCCGTGTTATTTCTAAAGTGTGAGTCGTGGGATGAGGAAAGTAAGATTGTACAAAACTTCTGACCGACGATGAAATCAGATATATTTCACATGACTTTATTCACACCATGCAACATGTTCACGTGGACCAAACAACACCCTCATTGAGAAGAGCAGCTTTACATTTACTAAGAAAGGTCCATATGCTCCTCAAGATGGCCCCCGCTGCCTTACAGGCCAACAAGAATTGGATCTTTTTTCTACATCGAAACCATATAACAGATAGTAGTTGAGCAGTAGTGAGTAAGTAGTGGCCGACAGCTGAGCTGTCTGTGGGTGGATCAGACGGTGTAAACAAACTTGTGTTGGTAACTGAAAGTTAAGTTGTTAACATTTGTGTTGAAAACCAAAGCAGTTGTGTTTTAGCCAGAGTGTGCAGGCTAACAGCCAACAGTAAACTAAGGGAGTGAGGGAGCATATTATGATCTACATTTTGTGATTAAAAAAAACAATCACAATCAAAACAGAACTCCTGAATTTTGTGCAGTCAGATTTTGCTGGTCAGTCCTACATCCATGTGCACCGTAGCCCTCTGCCAAATCTGATCCCAGGCCGCCTTCCCAGGCCAATCGGACCATTCATTCAACAACCATGGGTGGTCACTTCACCCTGCTGCAAGATCTAACCATGTGTGGCTGGAACAGATAGAGGCCCTCAGAAAGCAGTGGGAAATCAAATCAACACTATTTTTTATAAATATTAAAATATGGAACATTTAAATAATTCAGTCAGCAAAGTTAAATATTCACTCTTATGAGCTATCTTCTTCTTTTGTCGTGCTACATTCACTGTGATTTTAAGCGGAATACAATAAGTAGGAACATTTTCTAGATCAGTGCTTGATTTTTTTTATTTCAATGGATAACAATAATACATTGTGAACTGTCTGAAGTATATTCAAGCTCAGTCTGTCTTGTCTGCTGTCCCCATGCATTCAGCCGGGTGCCGAGCTGTCTTTATCAATCTTAAAGCATTATCACTGTCAAGGGCTTTGGACTTTTCGGAGGGAAGGAAATGGCGACCGGGTTAAAAAGTTGAGAAAGATGTCACAACAGGCTGTTGAATAGATCCCAACATAAGCCACAACAGCTTAGGATGGCTGTGCTACCCTGTCTCCTGGCAGGGAAGTGTGTGCCACTGAGACATGCGCCTTGGGAGGCAGTCGAGGATTGGACTACCCTGTCATTTGGTTGACAACTGACCCACGTCCCTCAAGTCCCCTGCAGTCACTGCAATGACAATTTCACGCCATGAGCTTCCTCCCCTACCTGGCTCACAGAATTCCAATGAGCTTCTCACGCAAACAAATAACTGCATGAATCAGCTCATATCATGCTGGTGTTATGAATTTTGGTGTGTAGTGCCCCTGAAATTTAACACTTATTGTCTTTGTTAACGTTGTGATGTAAAATGATGTTGAAGTTTTCAGTTTGAACAGTGTCAGAGCTCTGCGAGGGTGTGAACAGACACAAATCTGACTTTGAACATCAGTCTTTTTTGTCACAAGTCAGGTCATTTCTATTACAAACACCAACCCAAGGTTTATTTGTTTCCAAAGAGGGGTGAAGGACGAAAGAAAACACAACAGTTCTGAGTTTCGTCGACAGATAAGTGCAGGGACCCATGTGAGATCCTTCCTTTGTCCTTGAATATGGCTTTTCCTGTTCCTCTATCCCTTGTGTCATGATAGTAAAGCTCTAAGAGATCACCTCTGCATTTTTCAACTATGATGTGCTTTCATGCATTG
Organism: Rachycentron canadum; assembly: GCA_038496675.1. Classification (NCBI taxonomy): domain Eukaryota; kingdom Metazoa; phylum Chordata; class Actinopteri; order Carangiformes; family Rachycentridae; genus Rachycentron; species Rachycentron canadum. The sequence continues at coordinate 652,090 of CM076649.1, read as the reverse complement.
TGCCTCACAAGACGCAGGCGGGAAAACCGAGTAATCACTTATGCTAATTGCCTGAAGGTGCCGTGACTTTACTGAGTATGTTAATTGTCTAAATACTCAGGAAAGATACACCTTTTCCTTTGCAAACAGTTATGCTTCGGCCTCTGGAGGGGAAAAAAATAGCATCGTATTGACATTACATGGTCTGTGTTTCCTCTGTCAGCCTCAACAGGGCTTAATTGGCCATACTTCAGCAGGACAATGATGCTAAGCCAAAGTTGCCTTAGAAGATTATAAGTTGTGCGCTTGCAATCCAGCAGACGTAATTGGGTGCTTAAAAAGTTAATAACTTTTGAATAAAAGTGCTCGTCAGCTTTTTAGTCCATCACATGTAATCTGTGACCCAGGCTCCAGAAGCTTGCATGTTAATGACGACTACGGGGATTTAATTAAACGATTTTCCTCCCCCTTCCAGTATATTTGACTCTACGTTTCAAATGCATTCCAACTTAATTTCTCAGACGGTATGATTTGAATAATGCCTTCGCATTAACCACTTTGAATTTAATTAAGATGCCTGTTTGTCTTCCCAAATCAACAGATGCCCCGGTTTGAGCTCACATTTCTCGCTAGATGCCCCGAGTTCAAACTGTGTTTTTGCCAGCAAGACAGAGCAAAGAGAAAAAGAGCCCGGCTTTTGTGGATTACAAAGTTTTTTGCTAAGAAGGTGTGTAGGCACACTACATAACATGTAAATAACAGCCCTTGGTATCACTTTTTCTTCCTCAGCAATAAATTTATAATTGCATATTTTACTACTTGGAACATGGAAGATTCAATGTTTCGGATTGGATCAGGAACGCGGCAGGGATTCTGGTGACAGACCGCCCTTAGGTTAAGTTTGGATGGAGAGTAATTGAGTAATGAAAACCAAAATCAGATTTCTCAGAAATGAAAAATGGATTTTTCTAGCATGTGTACAGTGTTGTGGGAGCAGAGAGCATATATCATATCAGACCATCCAAATGTATTTATAAGCTGCTTTTAACAAACAGGGTCATCGTAAAATGTGTTAAAGACCAACAAAAGCATGTGAATGCAGACATTAAAAGAAAACAGAATATTTAGAAGTGTACAGTATATGTGTGTGTGTAATGCCAGGACAATCTACAGAGGAGTGCAAGATAAACCACAGAGCAGGAGGCATTAGGATAGCGATGACTCACACAGTAGGGATAAAGGTAAAACAGTAAGCTGTACTAAATCAAGGTTGTTGTGTTGTATCCCACTTCCTACTCAGTGTCCAACAGAAGCTTTTCACAAAGCCATGAACCAACAAACACAAAAACCAGAACAAAGCTACTCTTAAACAAAACAGGCCAGTGCTTTGTTCTGCATTCATCAGCCTGATGAACAGTAATAATCACAGTAATGATGGCTGCTCAAGGGCGCTGGGGAGCTGGTGGGCGGGTGGGGGTGGGGGGTGGATAAGGGGCATATGTAGAGGGGTGCAGGGAGGAGACCTGTGTTGTTAATCTGAGAGGCTTGTGTGGAGTTTAGACGGATAGGGAGGGGTGCCATGGCTGCTCACACTGAGATAAGGCTGCCTCCCTGCTACTGGTTACCACAGCCTCAGCCCCTTCACAACAAGACTGGCCTAGTTGCTCCCTTCCTAGGCCAGGGATTTTTGCCTGCATGCGATAAGATGCTCCTGAGCATTGGAAAATAGCACAGGTATTAGCCTGCCTTCATCTTCACAAAGGAATGCCGCGGGATAGCGTGAGGGGACGAATAGGATGAACCTAGGCAGAAGCCAGCCACTATTCTGGGTGAACAGATAAGTGGTGCTCTGACAAGGGCTTCAGAGAATGGGAAGGACGACCAGTGGCACCCCTGCTGGGCCAGATGAAGACAAGCTCACCATGTGGTCTCATCATCATCAACAGCCCACTCTCTATACCCAGAAAGTACCAGATTACTGTTATGTGTTTATCCGGTGGCTTATGAATAGATATATAGAATAATCGCAGTATTATTCCCCAATTAGGCTTTGCCCTTTGTTCAGCACATGTATGGAGATTTTCTCATATTTCATTAACACTCACTGCAACAAATTAAAAAATAGTTAGCAGTAGTTTGAATAAGAGGGATTGTCTTTGTTGTTATTATGTACACAGTATTCATTATTTTGATTGTGCTTATCTGATTCTGTCAGATTTGAAAGACAGGATAAAAGCTCTGCATGACAGCAAAGTAGATGAACTGTAGGAGGCACGAAGAGACATGAGACAATGGGTTTGTGTAGTTGATATTTGATGAGATGATTGTGAGATGATTGCCCACACACATAGTCGCGTGCTTATCCCAGTACAATCACTTTGGAGTATGATGCCGTGAACATTAACATTACAGTCTCTTTTTTTTTTCCCCAAGTTTCCCAAAATTAAACAGCATATTTTATTTTATTTTCCTTAAGTAGGTGTTCATTCAGTTGGGAATAGCTGCAGCAGAGAGAATGAATCCCTGTATAATTTTCCCTCCAAAGCCCATGATAATACATTGATTATGTATTCTGTATTAATCAGTATTCCACGACATGTGAATTCTACGCAATATGTTCCTGCACCACCAGTAACGTCTGAATAAAAAGAATTGAGCAGATGTCCTAATCTACTCGACAGTGAGTCCAGGCTAGAGTTTAATTACACTGCGCTCAGTAGCACAAGTGAACCTGCCTGATTGAAGTAAACAGTTTGTGATTGTCAGCACATTACTTTCCCCTACACCCCCATACCCCCATCCCAAGAAGCAACTTTTGTGTTTAATTAAGGACTGATGAACTTGTGTTTTGGAAGATCTGCTTCACATGAGACGGCGTCGCTATGTGCTAAGTGAGCCACACCACAGCCGCAGACACTTTTCAGACAGAGTAGAGTGTTTCACTTAAGATTGTACTTTCTGGGTGACCACTCTAAGTGCCCCTGTCAACCGCAGGCCTGACAGGCAGGGGGAACAACTCATTGCACCAGTGAAAGGGAGGAAATAAAATAGCTGCTGGTGAAAAAGCAAAGTGATTCACCATTAATGTCAGGTGCTTGTAATTATTCCCCCCAATTTATAAGCTGTAGACACTAAAACTCACTACTGTTGCTGGTATTTTAAGAAACACAATTTTTCTTACTCTTGATATCACTGAATACCACCCGTCAAGTAAATGTGCTTGAAGCTTGAGGGTGAAACTGTCAGAATACCTCTGTTGAGTTTCTGCAAAAGTGGACCCCTGTTTTGTGATGGGCACAAACTCCAAAACAGACACGCCGTGTTTCTCGTCAAACCTTCAACTGCACCAGCCCAGTCAACAGTCAATTTCTGCTTATCTCGCTGCGCTTATCTGAGCTTTTCAAAATAAAGTTGAGCGCAGCAATGTTTTTGGATACTTTCACAAGACCAAGAATGTTTTTTTTTGGGGGGGGGTGTAGCAGAGGTTGTTTATAACAGCGCGCATTCATCATCCCCTCGTATGAACACCATTCAGGTTGTATTTTTATTTAAAAGATTTCTCCGTGAGATAGTGTAGTTATTAAAATTATTGCTCTGATACAGAGGGCCTACAGCAAACTAGCGAATAAACAAAAAGCCTTCTAGGAAAATATGTTGTCTGATTAATTAAGAGTTAGCGAGCAGTGATGATAAGCAATCCAGTGCTACACACACACACACACACATACATGCGCTCGCACACAAATCCCACTCTTATGTTTTAGACCATGCAAATTTTTGTGCTGTCGACTGTCTAACTTCTGCTTATCAAATCTCCAGTAAACATGTGATGACCCTTTTGAGCTGCAGTTATTTACATCTCCCCCATTATTTACAGGGCACACAAAATATTGTAAACAGTGGGTCAAAGAGGAAAGAAGGTAGGGATGCTCAGACTGTTTAGCAAACCTCAACAGTTCGGCACCTGACTTAGGCTGTTCACTGTAATGTATCATGTGCCTACTGCATATTTTATCACACTGAGCCAGGAGCTTTCAAATTGTGTAACTGGCACAGACACTTTCAATGTGGCGATCAGACGTAATGCAGTCGACTCCGAATGCCTCCAGCACCTGGTTTTTAATCCTCACAGTTTTGGCAATCTGAGGCTTATTTTATTGGAAAGTCATGGGAGTGGGTGAATTCAAATTGCTGTCATACAATATTAATTGCACTGTGTCACAGCAAAATTGAAAAATTCTGTGAAAGATGCTGGGTCATGAAGAGAAATTAATTTCATCTATTTTTTTCAGAGATTGCCAATAAAAATCTTATTTGCGTGCACATTTCCTCAGACAAAAGAGGTTTGAGGTAAAATTATGCATAAACCTCTGAGATAAAAAGTGAGATAAAAGTGTAAATATGAAGAGTCTGCTGGGCCCCACCACTGACGTTGGATCAGATTTATTTGTTGGGCATGCACAGAAGATTGTGAAAATGTGGTTGAGGTATATTTAGCATTAGTTAACTGAAACAACTGGTTAAGGGTAGAGAAAGCCAATGGTTAGGGTTAAAACAAATGTGAAATTAATTTCAGAGGTGTGCCAGTCTTGGTTGTTGGACGTCTGCCCTCCCAGCAAATCTCCACATACTTACCGCCCTCTAAATGAAGGATACAATACTTCCTGCATTATCACTGGATGTAAACTGGGAGCTAATGGATCATAGATAATGGACATTCTGTAACTGATAGCAATGCTAGTGTGTTAAAATCTGAACTCAAATGGCACATTATCTACTCAACATACTACGATTCTGTTGTACCTGATGATTCATTCTTTGGAAACAGCTGCAGTTGCCAGAACAATCTCAACTCAAGGTACTTGTTTGTTCTCGCGCCCTCTACTGTATTAGCGTGGTCTTCATCAGCAGATGTTCATACACTCTACCCCATATTCTGAACACTTCTTAAAATTCTTAACAAACTCCAGAACAAGCAAAAAGTGGACCTTGATTTGTTGACTATACATCGTTGTTAAACAACTCTTCAGCTGATCCAGCAGCCGTGATCTGTCTGAAATGGAAAGATAAATAGTATCATAGTAGAAAGAGAGTGAAGCATGATCTTCCTTCCTAAGTGGCAGCTTTACACCAATGGTTAACAACTTTAAAGACACCCTGTGTCTGTCATTTCACTGAAAGCAGCAAGAAATCAGCGAGCATTGGACACAGCTCGTGGCAAAGTATACTTGTTCATTCAAAACTGCAACTTATCACACTCATCAGCTCCTGCTATTACTTTTCTTGACAGAATGTTGAATATAACATCTGACAAGCTGAAGAAACTGAGCAGCCACAGCAACTTTAGTTGGAAAGCATTTGGCAGCACAGCGTGTGATTGTTATGCGATAGTTAAATGGACTCTGCAACAAGCTGAGCGAGCCATAAATATGGTAAATGCTTTTTTTTTTTCTTTTATTCTGACCTCTGAATGTAATTGATCCATGGCTCCAATTACTGTAAGATGGGGAAGAGTAAGATCTCTCTCCTGATCTCTGCCTCCTCTGCAGGAAAGGGTCTGGTGACTGTGGTTCACCACAAGGCAATTTATTTACAGCCCTCCACTTGTGGCTGTGTAAATATTCTTCATGAGAGAGGAGGCTGTCACCAAAGCACTGCACTTCATCAAAAACAACCCTTTCTTGTCAGGGGCTAATGTGAAGGTGTATATCACACCAGGCGTCCGACCTCTTGAGTAGTGAGATGCAGGGGTTGTGGCATTGTTACGAGTAATGGGTCTCCCACAGGGACTCCACTCCTCCGCTGGCTGCAAGTCTCCTTCAGTTCGGAAGTAGCGCATTGGCTCTCTTGGCAGTAGCCACAGGAAACAGTGGGAGTGTTGTTGTACAATCACTGACAATGGGAATGAGTATTTATTGGGGTTCTTGCTGCTTATTACATCATACAGATTGTTCATGTCAGCAGAGCCCCCCCTCTCCCAAAGGTTGGGTCATGCTGTGTGTGTCTAGAAATGAAATTTCTTACCAGTTATTGAATGACACATCTGCCTCACTATAACAGTAATACTGAATAAGGGAAATAACCATCCATGATTTCTCTGTGTTGTCTGCGACTAGCCTGAAGTTTTCAGTGTGACCTCCTTAAGGAGCCATTATTGGATTATACTGTCATGCCACCGGACTGATGTGTGATCAAACACTTTTATTCTCCTCAGCAGTCTTTATTACATGCATTCTTTGAGGGGATGACTCATCAGGAGCTGTTATGAATCACTTACCGATGGATGCTTAGCCTGCAGTTAGAAATGGACAGTACAATATGAGGTGGAGGCATCTAATTTGATTTCATTATGTGACTATTGTGCCATTATCAGGTTGCTTTCAACTGGTTGTGAACCATTAGCATGGCCTCCAAAGCTATTTTCTGTCTATATTCTCTAAATGGAGGCCCTCTAGACTGAGGCCCTTGGTCTATTTCGAGGGACCTCCTGGGGGCTAATGAGCTCACCACTCAAGGATGCATAATTTAACCATATGGCTCATTCCATGACTCCACATGCTACAATATTAGAAATAGTCATAGGTTGTTTAAACTGGTGCATTTGTACGTCAGTTTACATCTCTGCGAGGTCAAAGCACGTCAACCATTGTAACGCATTGGCAGCATAACTCTGTTGTTAAGTCTGCTGCTGCGGTAATTGATACTTTGTTAAAAGCTTTAATCACTGTCGGCTCAGGCTGATGTACACACACACAATTAAGTGAGTGGATTGGCAATTGACATCAGACAATACTTTAAGTGAGTTGTGCATGACTTCTCATTCGAGTAAAACTGAAAATATTAATTTGCGCCTAAGGTGATGATGATGTGTTTATAATCTCTCAACTTAGACTGCAGAATCAATAATCACCACTCACACTCCAGCAGCTCTGTTATCTCCCCCATTCTATATTTCCATGCACGAGTATTGTGTTTCCTGCTCATTAATGAATGACATGAGATTATCTTTTGTCCTGTCATTGTGAAGCATATTCTCGTCGGGCTAGTTAGAAGAAGAAACAAAACAATGCCTGGTAGAAAAGGGACACTATGCCTCTCATCACACAACCCACTCATCTGCAGCATTATCAAGAGGATAATTGTACCTTTGTCACTCATGATGAAAATGTAACACAACCTGTGAACAAAATGATAATTTGTCCATGAAATATACGAATACATAAAAGTTTCATGTGGGGAATTGATTCAGATTTTTGTTGATGTGGTAACAGCAAGAAACAACAACAGCTCCACTTAAAGTAACTTAGATCACTCTTCAGAAGGGGGGGGGGGATCTTGGATCATTATGTGGTCATTTCATCTGCAACAAATTGTCATAAAGCTTCGATCAGAGCGTGAAGTACATCAGGACCTTAGATTTAAACCCAGATGATCAGAGCATCTGTCTCTCTCTGGTCTTGACTTGTGTATGAAAATTCTTCAAGCGCTACAAACTACATCTATATCTGGGTGTGCTGGTGGAACTTCAGAGGAAGAAGAGACTGGTGTAATTAAGGGGCACTTCCTGCTGCTCTCCTCGGATCAAGAGCAGGATTGATACAAGTCCCAAGATTAACTGTGTGGACGAACTTTATCCACTTCAACTTTTCGTCTGTTGTTCTGGAAACAACCCAGGAAATGGTGGGAACCCAAGCCTCTTGGATTTTATTCCTACCCTGTGCCCAGTGTTATGGCTGGACCAGCTGCATATCTCCCCAGCGGGACAGTGTGCTTTGTCATTGTCATGTTCAAACCTAATGCCTCATGTTCAGTGTACTGTATACCACTTGCAAGGCTTTTCTGGAGCTTGAGCAACCCCTGAATGAACTCACTCTGAGTTTCTGGGTCATAAATACTGAATGCATGAGTTCACATTAGGAAGTACTGTAGCCACCAACATCTGATGCAGCTTTGAAGACAGTGAAATCTACTGTAAGAACTTCAAGAGGCCATGTAGAAAATCTTTCATAAGAGCACTTGTTCTAAGACAGAGCATCCTTGTGAGTGCACGTGTGGCACTGTTTAACCCACTGCACAACCTCTTCATTCCTACCCAGAAACTCAGTGTCTCAGTGGGTTTTTGCGTGTGTCTATCACTGAAGCACCATATGATCCCACTTTAAAGTACTGGATGTAGGAGACACTGACTTTCACCTGCATAGTTAGCCATGTTTCATTTGTTATTCTTTTGGAAATTATATTGACTTCAGACAAATACAACAACAACAAAAGACGTTACAATTAAAGACAGACATGAAAGAGCATAATGGTAAGTACGGGTAGTCCTCTGGGGCACGACTCTGTACCTTCATCCTAATGGTAACAACAGTACTCACTACAGAGAGGATGAAGAATGATATGCATGGACATAATAAATGATACAGTGTAGTAATCCATCAATCTTCCTGGGCCACCACCTGTGGAGAGAAATGACGGGTTAGCTCAAACTATATTTTGCCCCCTTTTTGTCTGATCCCAAAACTGCCCAAAATCCTTGAGTCTGGGTGTCAGTTCATCTGTGAATCACTGTGAATCACTGACATCAGTACTCTTACTCAGCCACTCTATTAAGTGCTGTCTAACTTTACAGCACTTAATACCTGCACTCACTAAATTTAGACCAATAGCTACCCCCTACCCCATTGACTTAGAGATAGATATACATCCATCAAACTTCTGCTGAATCCCATCTGGCTGCCCCCACCCCCTGCCAACAGCTGCTTAGAGACAGTGTCAGCTTTAATGTTACTTTGCCCAGGGCAATACTACACGTCAAAATGAAATGCAGCTAGTGATGTTTTAAATCGCACAAGTTAAGAGACTGTTGTTTATTATGCCAGTTCAGGTATTCCCTGATTTTTTTTTTTTTTTTTCTAAGATGGCCCATCTGAGAGCAAGGAGCTCCAGTTTTAGACGGATATCATTTCATTTTCTCTGTGAGTCAGAGTCTGTTGGAACTGTGTGTGCTATGTTTCTTTCCTCAATACAGCTGGTAGAGGACATCGCCTACATTTAGTCTGTTGACATATGTCCCTGCAATAAAATGTCCATATATTCTGATAAAACAGGTCTTTGGATCTAGCAGCTGTTGATGTTTGTATGCTGTGGTGACAATATTGTGGAGATATGTCAACTGAGAAAAAACCTGGAGAAAGTCCTGTGCCAGGTCTTTCTCTTGCTCTTTGGTTCACTGTCTGTATCTGTGCTCTCGGTTAAGATGATGTCCAAGGAAATGTACTTTCCACTTGAGGTAATGGCATTTCTCTGCAATGACCTTCAATCCTGTCCTATGGCTCTGCAAGTCTTAAGCTATTGTCTGCCTCTCCAGTAAAGTCCTTGACAAGCACACTTGTGCTGACGCTCTTCTTCTTATGTTAACTTCTTTGTAACTTGTTATTGAGTCATCGTGGGCCGTATCTCATGCGCAGCAACAATTGTAAATTCTACATCGTCACCCTTGAAAGTTAACGCATCTGTATAGTGAGCCCAGAGAGCAGCTAACTCAGCCTGTTTCTCTGCTGAGCTACTAACAGCAGGCTGTGCTGCAGCTCTCTCCCTGACACCTCGTTATGGTCACGATGATGCGCTTGAAGATCATCTCCTCAATATGCAGGCTAAGCAGAACAAGTCAGGTTCTGTCGTGCAACATGCTCCACTTTGACTGCATGTGAACGCAGGCTGGTTAGATCTCACAAGGACACAAGGAAACTACTGGGTTATGGCATTTCGATAGGCAGCCTCAAAACCTGATCGCCTGAGAGTTTCTCAAGACCTCAAACATACACTGTTTCAACTGAAGCTGATGACACATGCACTTTATGTTCTTATCCACTTTATATTTGCTCTTGCTGAAAAGTTGTCTTCAAGCTAAGTGCAGCTCTCTGCCAAGTGTTATGTCAAAACTGGCAATTCACTGCCAACTCACTGCATCTCTTAATAAGATTCATGCTGGGAGCAATGGGGTAGGGTATGGTAGGCTGTCAGGATTGTCCAGAATGTGGCATGTTCTCCACTGGAAAATTGCTAACTGACCCTGAACTTACCTGTACTGACTCCACCTGCCCTGTCCCTGGCACTCCTGACTTGCTGTCCTGACCCTATCTGTCCTAGGCTTGAAACATACTCAAGTACATATTGTTAATTGCATGACCTGAATGTCCAGCTCAACTTTTTGTGGGCTTGGCAGTGAGTTGGCTGTAGTCAGTCCCCTAATCAGCCTCTACATGTTATGTCTTTATTCCATCTTGCTAACTATTGGCATAAGAATAAGTCAGAGGTGGTGCTCTCCTGGCTTCCTCTGTTCAATATGGTTTTAATCTTACCTCAATTTTAACATTCAATTTAAAAAATCTCCCTGAAATGTCTTTGATCCTTTCCTTCACCTTTGATTGTGATTGGTGTTCACCACTGAGTTTATATGAAGAGGAGAAGCCCTCTAAGTTGTATTGTCACAATAAACAGGCTCATAAAAGGGGTAAAATTTATCTTTGGGAATCCTTCTTCAGACACATTGCTAACTTGCTTTGGCCATGTCTTGTACAAGGAGGGTTTCTCGGGATGTTTGCACACGTCGAGTGGATGTCACATTATTTTTGGAGAACAACAAATAGAAATACGTGGCCTTGAAAACCTTGCATCCCTCAAGCTAAACTTAATTGAGGAACCACTAAGAGCTCTTTACAAAGACAGCCAATGAGAGTTTTGAGAATCCACCTACATTATTATTTAAAACTCATCCATACACCACCACTGTGAAAGTCAGAACTTCTATTTGATTTATTGCATTTCTTGGCCCACAACATCTTTGCTTGCAATGTATGATCCAAAGTCTTTTTATGCCACTTTAAGTCTAGACATATTCATCTGAACTATCTTTACACTGACATTTATATCAAGGTTTTAACACTGTGTTTAAATCAGAGTAAGTTCTTTAACACTCAGGCTCTTCACACTACATGTGGACTATGACAGCTGCTGCCTGCTGCTTTGTTCGTGTTGTTCCTAACCAAGAGCCAGACCCCGTTTTCCTACTATGTATCTATGTCTATATTTATCGGAACAATACATTGTGTTGGTGGTGAAGAAACACTTACAGCCAAACACACTAACATTGCAACTTCTGGATTTTCACATCTACAGAAGTGCCAGGAAAGAAACAGAGCTAAAGTGATGTCTGTTGATGGCGGCACTGTTTCATCTGTGAGCTGTTCCATGTTTGAAAACAGTGGAGGATTTGTGTGCATGAACTAACTACAACAGACGGCAGGCCGAGGGCTAATTTCCATCTTGCTTTTCATATATGAAGCTTGTAGGTTTGTCTGAATTCCTTCAGTGCTCCGCAGAAGCAGAAAGCAGTTTGAGTGAACAGCAAATTATGATTTTAGCCACTTATCTAATCACAGACAGGTATAAAGTTGCACATCTGTAAATTAACAAAACATCAATACATCTTTAAAATGCTTTGGATTGCATTGTCAGGGTGATAGCAGAAAGTCCATGTAATGTATATTCATCCATCAATCCATCCATCCATCAATTATTTATGCCACTTATCTTTATAGGGTTGCAGGGGGCTGGAGCCAATCCCAGTTGACATTGGCGGGGGCGGGGTAACATCCCGGACAGGTTGCCAGTCCATCACAGGGTCGACATTTCAAAACAAACAACCATTCACACTTGCATTCACACCTACGGGCAATTTAAAGTCATCAATTAATCTAATGTAGATGTCTTTGCACTATGGGAGGAAGCAACCCAGGGGGAACCCACACAAGCACAGGGAGAACATGCAAGATCCACACAGAAAGGCCTCAGGCCCGGGGTTTAAACCCCAAACCTTGTTGGTGCACTACCGTTACACCCCATCTAACAGATACTATATATTTCACAGAATTTATTGCATTTTTCACAGTTTTGCTTGGCTAACATTAGTCGGTAGCTGCTGCTCCCAGCTCCAAAATAAAACACTGTGAATGACCATCAGTGATAATCATCCATTGTTGATGAATGGTCTGAAAATTGAAGAGCTGTAACAAGAGAGCAGTCACATGGTTTCTGTTGTTCAGAGTGAGAGAGAGAGAGAGAGAGAGCATATTGGAAAGCTACTGTCCTTGATGATAGATTTTTTTTTCCTCAGTCAAAAAGATTTTTTAAAAACCCAATTCCCGGCAAAATCCCTGAAGCCAGATGCTGACAACGGCACTCGTCATTTTACCTGTTTCTGAGCTGTAGTGCTCAGAAGTTTCATAAAAAGGTCATTGTCAGCAGCAGCAGGTTTCATGGTAGTATACTGATGTTAATGTTTTAGCATGTTACCATTAATATGAAATTACAGCCGGTGCTGATGAGAATTTGGGTGAGCCAACATTTTCAGATCTAGAGACAAACCGCCAGTGTGACTGAGAGTCTCAGCACCATCACAGGAGGTTTTTAGTCTGAAAACAAATTCTCTCACAACAGCAGGTGATATCCATCACCCAGTCTGTGTGCTCAATTGATGTGCTGGGCAAAATTCCACATTTTATATTATGATATTTACCCTTGCCGCACGTTCCGTCAACAGTCAGTGTGATCAATGTTTTGGTAAACAAAATGGCTCCCCAGTTCCCAGTCAAACTCTGCTGTTTCCAACCTTACAGTCAGTTGTAACGCTGTAAGACTCTTGTGGCGAGAGCTACAATATTTTGCCATTGTTTTAGATATTTGAGATGCCAGATTTTCACCTTACAACTGCAATATGGTATTTAAATCTCATGGCCAATGTGGCGTTTTCATTGAGCAGCTGTTTGAACCACAAAGCGGTGTACTCGTTGGAGCATCTGTTGTACTGCTTGTCCCCTCACATGCACCAAGTTTGCATTGTGGCTTCAAATGCAGATTCAGGGGAATAAACATGAATGAAAAGGATTCTGTGCTTCTGTACCTGCTAAAGCTGTTTCAACACAGCCCATATGTGAATCACAGACTCTTTGTAATAGCCTGCCTCTGTCAGGAGAGAGGATGTACCTGTCAAATCATTTAAATTACTACAACCGTTTTTGAGATGGAAATGCTTGGATCAGCGCTTTGACGTTGTGGAACTTCCAAGGCCCTGAAAGTATGCCTCGCTGGGTTCTGATGTCTTTGCAAAACAAAATTATGCTCTGAGAAATGTCTCTGTCCAAACTCATGGGATTGAATCAAAATCTACAAACTGAAGTTGAGCCTGGCTGTATTTCATAAACACTCGGTGACTGCGCTGCACACAAATGCAAAGGCATGAGCCTGCTTTGCATTTTCTTCCTCCGAAACACAAACACAGGCATATAATCTCCACACATACAGTACTTTAATGTACTGGATACTCGATAAATGATTGTCTTAATTTATGTTGTGACCATTAATATACATGCAATGTAGCCACTGTGTGTCGCATAATCCATTTCATACGATATAATGACTTTTAATATCCATGTACAGTCTACCCTCCACTTCATCTTTCAGGCTTTGAATATTTCTCATGCCAGCAAAACCCTCATGACATAGAAACTAAAAGTTACAAGACTTGTAATCTTGAATTTTAATTCAATTTATATACATCTCACTCCTCCGTGTCCCCTATAGTTAATGGCCTCTTGTAGATCCTTGACTGTTCATAAATCAGAAGTTCAGCTCTGGCGCTATTACAAATTGAATGATCTCGCAAAAGCTGCTGTATCCATGAATCTTCGGAGCTGAGTGTTGGGGAACAGATGGGGAAACACAAACAGGAGAGCCTGCAGTTTTTCCACGCCATTATTCCACGTCAGTTTCATGGAACAAAGACGTGACATTAGCAGGTCTGATTCTGAGTCTAGGCATAAGCACAGCCACGTCTCCTACAGGGTCTCCTACAGGCTGCTCTCTGAAATGGTTTTCAGGTGGAAAACCTTTTCATTTTGACAAAACCAGAACAAGAATGACCAGATTTTGTGCCTGACACCAGGACGTGAGCCGTCCGTCTTCTGTTCATGAGCAAAGACATGCCGTCACATTTAAAAGGGATGGATATTATGAATAGGTGCACTGCACCATGAAAGCAAGCATATGTACATTTATACAGAGATTTCTTATTGTATTGAATAAAACATAATCTTATTTGTCATGGATTTCTTTCAACAACCTTAATAATAACTAGGTATTTAGTGAGTGTTTACCCACCTGCATAATAATATCAACATAAATTATGATAAATATTATTATTAGGTATATTTGCTTGGGTATAAGATAAGGGGAAAAAAAGACAATGCAACATTGAGAATCTTGAAGGCCACTTTGGGACTGATGACCAGTCTCCATTAGAAAACTATAGGCATCTTCAGTGTTCAGTGTGGTGGGTTTTTCTGTTTTGCTTGTGGTTTTGTGTATCAACTGCAAAGCCTCTGTGACTTTTAGGATCATAATGGGATTGCGAAGTCACAAAATACCATTGTTCTCAAACAAATTCCTACAGCACGATTACAATCCTGCAGGATTACTCAACATTGCTCAAAACAAAAGTTCACGGCTGGCTCTGTGAAATTTAAATTTCACTGCTGGATCATGGTTCGACAGACAGGAGCGCCTCTCTTACCTCTGTTTCACAGTCAAAGGTAAGATTTTAATGATTGGCACAACAGAAAGGCACGTCTGCTCTCAGCGATGTTGTGATGTATCTGAAATGTTTTTATATTTTGTGGGAAAATACAACTGTTGTTATGCACTGGATTCCTGAAGTGTCGTCTGAGCGGAGCCCCGCAGGGAAAACCTATTGCACCTTTTAAAGAAGTGCTGTTGCCAACGTTGTGAAAGAGACATATGAGGCTGTGGACATCCAATTGATTTTCAGTCAACACATCCCTCACGTAGTCTTTTATGTGTTAAATTATTTAAGCACCACAGCTTGAGGGAAGAGAGTTTATATCCTCCCAGAGGAGAGGGTAACTTACCTGTGTCACTGACTATTTCACATCAGGTATATCACACAGATTCAACTGTATTAGTTAAATGGGTTTTTTGGATTGGCCTTTTCACCCATGGGTTGAAAAGGTCTTAAGCGGGTGCCTCGGGACACTGCACATTATCATCACAGAGAAGGTCTCAATCATTACCAGCATGTATTACTAAATGGTCCATTCCAGCTTACCTCTCCAAGCATCGTTTTATCATCACACAATGAACTTCCCCCTGCAGCGTTCTTAGTAAATGACCATATTCATTATTCATCAAGGATTAGTGTCATAATCGATTTTGTCCAAACGGTCTGAATTCCACAATGTGTTCTTAATCCTATCCCCAAGAGATGCTGAACTTTGTCACATCTAATTAGGTCGCACGAGTCAGCTACACCGAGACAGCTTTTACAACTTCTCCATTACATGCTAGATAATTGGCAGACAGCTCTTGGATTTAATCAACGTCTCTATACGTCTGACACATGGCGGCGTGTTGCTCCATGTACAGAAAACCAAACAGGTGCGGACGTGGCGTGCAGCATACTGTTTGAGACCTACTTTTACTGCAGCGTAGTTAAAATTTGTGTGTTTTGACTCGATTACGACCCACGTGGGGGGATTCAGATAGGACGCGTGTTCTGCCTTTTAAGTCAGTGAGCGTCTCCTTCGTGAGGCTGCCCTGTGTCTCCCTCTGGTGATGACCGTCCTGTTCTCCATTCCCAGCTGCGAGATGGACCTGTGGTGCATGTGACATCTGTATCTGCCAATGAATGTGCTAAGCCTGTCAGCTCCACGGCGCTCGGCCTGTCAGTCAGCCTTGCCACGAACAGCCTGGGACCACAGCTGTCATAATGATCCAACAATAGAAAAGAGCAATCTGCTGATCTTCCCTTAGCCTGACTGAGACTATGGTTGTTCTCGAAACAGTCGTCAGCTTGTGTTTTTCAGATGATATAGACCAGATACAGATTGTGGTTTACTTCCCTGTTTGTCTTTCTGGTTACTCCGACTCCTTCTACTTCTATTTATTATGATAATGATGTTGATGATAAACATTTCACAACAAACAATTTAAGGGGTTGCATCTGCAGCACCCTGACAATGACTCTGCACTCATTAATTCACTCCTAAGCATTGATTAGTTGGTTGCTGGAGGGTATAAACCAAATACAGCAGATTTACATACTCAACAATGCTTGGGCTGGACCTTAAAGGGGTGTCCCTAACATGTACAACAGAAGAGGAACGCAGGCCCTTCATCGCCTGTCTCCATTCTGGGTCTTGTTCTTGAGTTGTCCAACCCCCTTTTAGCCCAGTGCTTGAATTTACTCGGACACAAATATAGTCTTCCTGGTCCTGTACTGGCATGCGGTGCTATATTTAAATTGCAAATCATTCTGTCAAACTGTCAAACAAAAGGAACAAAACATCAAAAATAGCTTGCTAAAATAAATTGAGGACTTGCACAGTTAAAACCATTAACACTCATATTTCCCCACGGTTGGTTCTTGACAGTTATTCATTACAAACAATACTGGTCCATTGGGTCTATCACCTTTATTTTCAGTTAAAGCTAAATGAGTTTTTAGCAGTTGCTTTGTAATAAAAAAGAGCATTTAGTCAATTAGTTCTATTTCAGAGAAATGTATTACATCCCTGGTCTCACTGTTCTAGATGGAGTATGGCCTGAGAGGGATCTGTTGGTCACAGGCGTTTATTTGCTACAAGAATATATAAATCAGACCCAGAGGTAGATTGTTCAGTGACTCCCTCTTTTTTTTTTTTAATCTCTTGCCATTTAGAGACAACTATGAAAAGGTTAGTGTGTTAGGCATTCTGGGAGGGCAGTTGATGCTGCGGTGGTATGAGCGAGTGTATGAATAGAGCTTACAAGAATAGCCAATTATATTTTAACAAGACTGCTCTAGACTGCTGAAACTTCATTGATGTATACAGGTCTAAAGCCTTGAATCCCTTGGGAAGATTGGAAAGGTATAACGAGCCAGTTATTCAGACAAGATCAGTTCTGCCAGCCACTCATTACACAGACTGTCACTGCAGATAAAACCTGATGACTTGTCTTCTCTGATAGTATTGACTTTGTTTATGAAATGATGATGTTTGTCAGTGTGTTGATGATGCAGATCGGGGCCTGTGAACCTGTGCACCTGTACATAAGAACCATTTGATTCTTCCAAATCCAGAAGAAAGAAGGCTGTGCCTTAAAGGCCTCTAAAATTTGTAATTATTGCAAATGCTTTCTCTGCAAGATGACAATGGAATTACTTTTATCTGCAAATATATGGTTGCTGAGAGAGCTGTAAGTGCAGAGAGCATGAGCAAATACACAAAGTGCAAACAAAAGAAAGATCTCTTCTTTGACAGCACATGTATCACACTAAAATTAAATAAACAAGTAAATTAAAAAATCTATTCACCAGTTTAATGACACATTTGTGGCATATTGAAGCACAGGAAGTAATACACATAGAGTTTTGCTACAAAGTAAACACGCCGGCAGAAACAAGCTATAATCACATAAACCTTCTATACAAAGGGCCTTTTCAAAACATTCAGCAATGGTTAGTAATAAAATAAGATCACAAAGTGATATAATGTAGGAGGTAAAAAAAAATGCACAAGGTATGTGAAGAGCTCACACGTTTGAAAAAACCTTAAAAGGATGAATAAACTAATCATGTTTTTAATCCAGCATTTTAGCAAATTATATAAACACATAAATGCATAATTATGTCCAGTTTGTCAGCCATGGCAAATAAAGAGGGACACACAAAAATGGGACTTAATTAGTTTTAAAAACTGCAAAATAGATATGGAAATCCGAGATATCAGTGATGTGAGTGAGTTGATGTATGAGGAACGTGTCAGCTGGATTTTGGTTGGGAGAGGAAAAAAATGACAAATCCAAACACAGTACATGGACAGAGTCTCCCCAAAGGGCCTGAGGTGGCAGCTTTTGTAGTGGCTGGCTGGAGCCCTGGGCCCATGTGCTCCCAGTTACCTGAAGTGACCGGCCTGACCGCCAGGTACTCAGAGATATATTTGCTTTTGAAAAAAAAAAAAAAAACCTCAAATTTGATCAGCTGTGACTTACTGCTGCACAACATATATACATTATATACACACATATAGTGTGGTAACAAAATAGAAATAGTTTGACTCATCTAGGTTGCAGTCTGTGCGCAGACCTCACTGTTTACATACTTATCGCAGTGGAACATGTTTTCATTGATCCAGCTGGTGCTAAGTTGAAGTTTCATGAGGCCGAGTTGACTTGTTGTAAACGAATGAGAAAATCTTGCAAAGGGCATTAAAATGACAGTTCACATTTTTCTCCACTGTTAGTGTTCAACAAATGCAGCAAGGGCTGTAATGAGGCTATGGGTTGTCTTTGCCTCCTGTTACCCAAAGCTGAGTTTTAACAAGGGCGTTGTGAAGACATTGCTGTCATATGGCTCGGAGTGTGAATACAACGCCGTCTGCATTCAGATTGCAGTCGCTCTCACTCCCTCCTACCCCACTGCTCAATGAATAATGCAAAGCCAGCTAGTCAGGTGATAAATTCTCGAGTGTAAATCCACAGAGCACGTCAGTGAAGTGACTGTATTTTGACAGTACATCGTCAGATGGAGAGGGTTCATACCAATCTGCGGAGAGCAGAGACAGGAGAACACTCCAGTTAACAGCTCCACTGAAAAGGTTTGACGTCGTGAAGGATAAATGATCGGGGATGCTTTGTTTCTAATTTGCTCCTTCTATGAGTGATCAGATCAAAACATAATGACATTTCATTCAATGATAATGTGATCACAATGAGACAGGAAAATTGCACTGGTGGCTTTGGATCATGGACTGCCAACCACCAGTTAGTTTCCCACTTTATCTTAGCTGCCGACTTCAAACATAAGCCACTGGCAGTGGCGCAGGTGCTGATGGGTGCAGGATAAAGGCACAATAAAAAAACAATGAGTGTCCTCTATGCCAATCATTTACATTTGAAAAGCTGTTCAAAGCTTTATCTCCAGTAAACCTCAGTTAAACTTTATATTATTTTCCAACACAGTTGTGTGTGTAAGACAGTCCTTCATTAGTCCCACAGGGAGGAAATATGCAGCGTTACAGCAGAAACAAGTGCACAATGTGATTAATTAAAACAAGACTGATAATAATATGATATGTGTAATCATACATGTAAATCTAGCAAAACAAACAGAAAATGTATGTTGATGGTTGCACATTGCAAGTTGCCTTGTAGCATTGGAATTTAATTTTTTTTTTTTTTTTTTTTTTGGGAACTTTATAATCACTTTACAGTCTCAGGCAATCACAAAAGATGAAAAAGGTGCTTTGTTAGATTTCATCCACCTGACCTTCATATAACAGTTACAAAGGATATTGTTTGAAAGCTGAAAAAACTCTTGGTTTCTTTGACAAAATAACTGATAACATGATTCATATAAACATATATATATATCTTAAAAAACATGAATATTGTGTTAACAAAAGTTGTAAAATAGAAGTATGTGGTATACTCCAGCATTTAACTGCCCTTACCTTTATCTTTAACCAAAAAAAAAAGAGTTTGTGTTTGCAGAAAAAGAATCCAACCTGAAACAAGGCTTGGAATAAATCTCCATAAAAATGAGGTTGGATGTTCTGTTTTGTTCATTGTTAGTTGTTTTTAATTAAACTGCAGTGACATTCATAGTTTTTTTTTTTTTGTTTTTTTTTTTTTGTTAATTTTCCATTTAAACTGATAATAACTACACAGATGAGAGATTGTCACAAATCCCTTCTCCACTTCCTCCGTCCTCACATTCATTAAAATAGATCAAAAATTGTTTGCTGCTCAAATTAGCATGTGTCTTTTAGTACTTTGAACACAAATGATTCACTCTCAAGTGCAAACTGAAACCAGTGTACACATTCAAACACTAAAACAAATTAAATGGCGCAAATATCAGATCATTACTTGAACGTGTTTTAGAAGCAATAATAACTTTCTCTTTTTATTTATTTTTTAATGAAACCCGGCTCACAATATCTGACAGTGTCTGGGTTGCTTTGAGGACTCCACCACCCGTCTACTCTCACAGCAAATGCTTGATCATGAAGACTGTTTGTGAGAATCCTGCAAACGCTGTTATGTGATCATTTAAGACGCAGAGAGCTCGAGTGGAAAGTTATGATAGAATATGGTGAAGCTGAAATACTGACCAAAACATTTAGAGGACCTGAGACTATTACCACGCTCCTGCTTCATGTCTCACACCTATCTCAAGCTGTCAAATTGTAACTCATGACAAAGAGCGAATGTCACAATGTGGAGAATTATTGCTTGAAAAAACAGAAAACATCCCAAAATGTCCCTACTGTCTTTCACTTTGACAGCCACATTTGTCCTGGTTGGTTAAATCTGAGACTTGTTTTCTATTCATTTTCTATTCATTATGTATTGTGTTTCTGTAAGGGCTGGAATCTGTAAATAAATAAATGCTACATCTAGTAATAGCATGTTTGCTCAGTGTGGAGTAAAGTGTGGCTGACAGCTTATCGATATTGTGAAGTTTGTGTGTGTGTGTGTGTGTGTGTGTCTGTGTGTGCGAGGGAGAGAGAGAGACAGAGAAAACGTCAGAGGTACACAGTTCTGTAGTGGAGGCGAGTGCAATTGATGTTTTGCCTACTTCACCACAGGCCCTCCACAGGCTCATGCCTCATTTCTACAACCGCTACAACCACAAACATCGCCGCCGCAGACGCTGATCTGCTGGTTTGATTTGGGCCTACTCCAAACCAGTGCGCACCCAAGTGATTTCTAATTATCATCAGCGTAACACGTGAAGAGCCGAGTTGACTGCAGCACGTTGGTAGCTCTCTCATTAAGTCCCAGAGCAGGAGAGCAGCTTTATATGCAGGCTTGCTCAAAGAGCAATTAAGTCTGGATGCCACTGCAGACTGTACTCTTTTCCACTAGTTTACATCATTAGGGCTCAGAGGTGCTTCACTCTGCCTATGGGAACTAGATCCCAAGTCCTTGGAGCCATCTCGTAAATCAAAAGGATGTTTGAATGCGCTTTGATTGCTAGCACAGTTTCAGAACAGGTGCAGACATAAAGCTCACGATCTGCCATAAAATTGAAAATCCGTTTACTGTCTAATGTGCCATTAGGATACTGAGTGTCAGCTGCTCACCACATCTAAACTTTAGGGTGCAGCTATTCTTAAAAAGTCTGAAGCCTCAGTGAAAATTAATGATAATAATGGCAGAATATTTGCAAAGTAGAGTAAGTGGAAAATCAGTTTCAGGGACATTTTGTAGCTTTCTTACACTATTTCTATTTTCTGAGCGTTTTGTTAATTTGTGAGAAATTTACAACTTCCTTAAAGGCTACTTGTTCCATAATACGGCAAATATAAAAAAAATGACAGTATGTGCTGCCACCTGCCACCTAGATGACTGATATCATGGATCTCATCTAGTTTAAAAAATATATTAAACCAACAGAGATCCTTTAGATAAACAAACCATTACCTTCTGCTCCTGACAGAAATTGTAGGAGAAACATTTGCTCCAGTATCCTAAGATAAGAAAATGTGCCCACTGTGGTGTCTTAGTATCTCATTTCATGAAGTGGCTTATTTACCCAACTCCGGCTCCGTGTGCATAAAAATAATGAGCCTACATGTTAAATTTGTTATTGATTATGCTGAATGTCCTCCATTAGAACAGCAGGAGATGTGTCTGCATGAGGAACGAGAAAAGTCTCAACATGTGGTGAAATGCATTCATTCAGAAAGTTAACAGTTTTATGTCATATACATCATTCCTTTACTCTTACTATATTTCTGTTGTCACTGAGCATATCTGACAGGGTGGAGTACTTTAGAGTGCACTAATGACAAAATAGCTATAATAAATAGTTGTAGATATTCAGGCCTTACCTCCACTGAGATAAACTGTTGACAACACATTATGATGACTATAAAATTAGATTCAAAAATCCGAGTATGCCTTTTTTTTTTTTTTTCTTTTTGACTGATACCCAGCCAATGCAATTTTCAGCTAAGGAGTCCAAGTGTGACAAGAGGGGCAGTCCTGCTGAATCCAAATCAAAATATATGTCCACATCTAAATCCTGCCCCCCACCCCCACAACACCTGTCAAAAGTAACTCCTGAGTTCAGTTACCAGCTTCCCTCCTTCTCCCATTCTCATCCAGAGTTTTGAACTTTTACTATTTGTCATGAACTTTTATCCCCACGTCTCCATTTACATTTTCCCAAACTGTCTTAATCTCTTGGTTTTTTGGCCCAAACAAAGCACGACTGATAGATGAAGAAGCGCTGCGATACCTCAGCCTTTGTCTTGTAAAATATGGAGTTATTAGGTACTAATTACTTACTATGCATAGGCTATATTTCATCTAAAGCCTCAGTCTATATACCTTAGGCATCGGAGCTGTGACCCATCATTTCTATGTAAAACTTATTGGCCTGTTGCTGTGTTTTTAATCACTAAACATATATTCTTGTAAATGATAATGACATAGAGGACATGAGCAGAAGTATAGGAAATGATTATTTAACGTGGTCACGTGACCAGGCATGGAAATCAATTTTCTCTGTGCATGCAAGATAACGTTTATGGGATTGCTTCACATCAAACAGGCCCGAAATGGTCTATGCGTTGAGTTGGCTGGCAATCACTTCAAATCAAAATTGTAAGATCAACAAATGTAGTGCAAGGCAAGGTCACTGACGAATTATTAGCGTGCACTAAGCCTGAACCTTGAGATGAAGGGAAATTAAGATAACAGAGAAATCTCGCAACCTCGAATGATTTTACCTTAGAAGCTGCCGAAGATGCAGAGAACAAAGTAATGTATCATCTTGATCTTTGATGCTGGAAAACAAGTGAAAACAAGGTTACAGTGACGACTGTGAAGATGCAGCTGTGGTATATTTCAGCACTAATTTTTTTTTTTTTTTTTTTTTTTTTTTTTTTTCAGGGGCTCGTGTCATAGAAGGGTAACCGTTTTTATTATAAGGCCTTTCACTCTGTTATGAAGTGGAGCAACTTTTCAGAGGCAAATTACTTTCAGTTACTATGTGTAACAGGGTCTGTATAGTGTGATTGTGTGATAGTATAGGTTCAGTGTCTCAAGGCTGCCTACTCTCAGGAAGCGAGTATGAAGGCTCTGTTCAGTCACAGACACTTATGTCAAGGAGCTGTCCACTGATAGCAAATGTTTTAACAGTGAGATTTGGCAGAAAGGTTTCAGCTGTTTGAGTGATTTATCTCTCCCAATAACCACCTGTGAACATGAAGTTCAACCAAGCAGTGTTAGGAGGAGACTGAGCCAGCGGAGGGAGCTGAGGCAGCAGAATAAATGTGAGCGAGGGTCAGGTTATAATGTCTGCATCATTATGATTGGACGTTATTTGCCACACAGCTGCAAATGAGCCAATCATTGTCAGAATATTGCAAATGCCAATCAGCCAACACACACATGAGTGCCCCACCTCAACTAACCCTGTGCTTCATTTCATTAGACATATCAATGAGCTGGAAATTACACATTACTTTGCTTATTCAAATCATTCTGTTCAGCTCAGTCTCATGACTGTTCAAATTCGCTCCAAGACGTACATCAACATTAGTGATCATAACATGAAAGCTTTGTACGCTGATTCTGACTGTCCTCAGTTCAATAGCACCTTCAGCCTGTTGATGTTTCAAGTCATTAGATTCAGTTCAGTACAAAAAGGGTCTGATACAAGCCGTCTTTAAAAAAGATCAGAGGCTGACGAGTCACAACATCATCATTATTCAGTCAATGAATTGTTATTCTCTAGATTCTGTCACAGATTTGTTCCAAGCAGCAAGATTTTCCTGAGGTTGTTTATCAGCTATAAAAGTGCAAATGCTCACTACAAATGTAGTGAGTTCATACATTATATTGAACAGGGAGGCGTAATGCACCTTTGCTGTGTCGGCAGCAATAATAAACGTGCGGTTAAGGTTATGGTTTGGTTTGGTTTAGTTTAGGCACAAAAAATCACTTGGTTAGGTTGTTTGGATAAAAATAAGTAGTTCCTTAAGGTTACAGGACCAGGTTACAGACTCAGGGTGGGCGACCATCTGCCTCGACCGGATGGGTTGAAAGAGAGAGAGAGAGAGAAAGAGAGAGGGATGGGGGTGTAAAGATGTAAATTATTTATGATAATGGAAATACTTTTTACCTCTAAACTTCCAAAATAATGAAGTAGTGTTCATTTATTATATTTAACCCATAAGAACCCGGACCCATTTCTCCTTTAAGTAAAATTATGGGGGACAATAGGAAAGACTAAATAGAGCACATAGAACACATTTCTGGCATTTTTTTCAAAATACACCCCCCCTTGTCAAAGATCTGAACTGTGACATATATGTTACAATGATATTTATCTATTTAGTGTGTTTACAACAGGTTAAATGTAATAAAGGACTTGTTATGTAAGCATTAGAATTCTTAAATGGTTTGAATCTTACCTTTAACAACAAAAAACAAGCTTTTTAAATTTGGCTAGCTGTGCCTCTTGTGGTGACCTGGCACACAGCCATCTTGGAAATGTTGTTATGGGAAAACAAAGTCACATGACCTGTCACCTGACCTACCGTGATGTTCAGCATGTGGTACTTAGGGACTTCATGAGTTAAGTTTAAGGGTAAAGCTGTATAAGGAACTTTCCAGAACATTTAAAGGGTCTGTGACACCTGTGTCACCATGGGTTCTTATGGGATATATATATATATATATCTATAAATCTATAGATATACATATATTATGTAAGATTTCCCTGCTGAACAAACCATGTAACTGTGATAAACTTTGTTTGGCACAGAGCTTATTTTCAGCTGTCATCCAAATATGTAAAATTCCTATTGTCTTATTGTTAAGGGATCCAGGTTGATCACCGCCTCATCATCTGCGTTGGCCAACAAACATACGTCATCCCTGCGGCCCTCTGTACAAACCTCCTGCTCACGTTGTAGTTACTACAGCCACTAGACGTCGCCCAACCATGTCATAATAAGCTGCTGGCAAAGACGACCTATGGGGTCATATTTTTACTGGAGGACAGTCTCTTTCTGTCTGCACATTCTGGTATTGTGACATTTTAAAATACTACTGCTAAGAGATATGGATGTAAATGCATTTTACAGCGCCAAGACAAATTATAAGATCAACAAAAGTAGTGCAAGGTAAGGTCAGTGAAGAATTATGAGTGTGTATTAAGCCTGAACCTTGAGATGAAGGAAAATTAAGATAACGGGTAAATCATCAGCCTCGACCGATCTTGCCCCAACAAGAATCAGAAAAAGCAAAGAATAAAGAGTTGCATGATTTACCACTTTAATACTGAAACATAACAAGGTTAGAGCGTCTAATGTGAAGATTCTCATATATTCAATCACTGTGTACATGTTCCTTTCAAGAATAGGACAAGTCATTCAAAGGGCAACAGCTTTTCCTGTAGGCCTGATTTAGATGTAGGGCAATTCTTCATAGTATTTCAGCTTCATGGTATTTCAGCTGCAGAGAAATGTGCAGAAAATCAGCTGACATGCTAACACATTTTTATGGACAGCATATCTTCTTTTAGAGTTAAATCAACAATGCAAAGCACGTGCAGCTGGCAGAACTATATGTGTCGCCCTCCAAAAATTCAGTGATGCTACTGTGGATGACGGGAGCTTTAAATGTAGAGTGATCACAGTTGTAGAGCAAGGTATGGTTAGTGTGTAGTCAAACAGGCAGTTTACCATGATGAGGTTAAATTGAGCAAAATGAGGAACAGATTAGGAAGATTGTAGAACATAGGCATAACTGCTGTGGCTGCAAAGTGTGATAGTGTGCGAAACCGTACGCTGACACACAGCATTAGATAAGTGCAGCCCTGCAATATTTTGCCAGTAATGCATATCATAGTTATACAGGGCAGAGCAGGACGGACAGCTCTGCAGGTGGTGAGAAGTCTGCAGTTTGCGTGGGTGTACAATAGGAGTATATGGAATAAATTACTGGTCCTGTTGAGCCTTTTAAAGGAGTGTGTGTGTGTGTGTGTGTGTGTGTGTGTGTGTGTGTGTGTGTGTGTTTAAATTAATACATTTTTGTATTGAATGATGATCATTACCAGGTTATTGCAAAAGGTCTCAATTGAAAATGATACAGTTCTTTTTATAAACATCAAAAATAGTCTTTCCTTGACTTATAAGGACTTAAATCATAAAGGGTTGTACAGCAGCTATATTATGTGGTCATAATTTGAATGTGTGAATGTGTATCACAGTATTGGTTTATCAATAAAAAGAGAAAACAGTAGACAACAGCTACAAGATATAAAGCACAAAATGTAAGCAATGTGAACCCTTCTCAGCTCTGAAAGCTTTACCCTCCCATTCATGTATCTTTCAATATGACAGTGTGACATTATGTTTGCCTCCTCTTTGCATGGAATA
This sequence comes from Rachycentron canadum, assembly GCA_038496675.1. Lineage (NCBI taxonomy): Eukaryota > Metazoa > Chordata > Actinopteri > Carangiformes > Rachycentridae > Rachycentron > Rachycentron canadum. The sequence continues at coordinate 625,595 of CM076649.1, read as the reverse complement.
ATTAATGGTCAAACCTATTAATGTAATAATTGGCAATTTAAGCAACGTGTGATATGCACATTAGCACATCAGTGGTTCTCACAACAAATGATCAGGCATCATTTCTGGTAATAAACGAGGACCACACATCTGTGTGTTTTTGGTTTTAGAGCGGAGTTTCTTTCTTTTTTTTTTTTTTTGAATTACAGAACATAAAGGAAAGGTTTGATGATGACTTCACACTTCAGAGGTTATTATGTTAAAGGTCTGCACTTGTACCACAATGAGTATTTGATAAGATATCTAACATAAAATATTACCTCTAGTAAATCAGAGGTCTTTGAGCCAGAACCACCTGCAGGGTAATAGCCTATTTCCTTCTCGGGCAAGAGGTAACCTTATCCACAAGTTAATCATTTGTGTGTCCCACTCTGAGGAAATGGCTGAATTGCACTGACCTGGTTGTAACATCTGGGTTAAATAGTATATACAGTTAAATAACTTCTTTAGAGACAGTTAAAATGTTTGATGCAAGGAAGCAAGAAACATAAGGCCGACATTAAACGCCACACTTTATGGACACAGACTTAGCAAGTGAAAAGCACACATCTCATTTCAGTGAAGTGTTTGTCCTGTTAAACTGTGTGAGACAGAGAGGACTTTAAGTCCACTACTGAGTTTTCAGCTAAATTCAACCACCACCATGCTAACATGCCCAGGATGCTCACATGATAATGTTCAACAGCCATAATGCTTAGCATCTTAGTCTTTGCTAGCTAGCACTAAAGAGCATGTACAGATGAGACTGATGGTGTTTTAGTTTTAAAGGTAACTGGTCTGGATTTGATTTTTGACCTGATGATGGTAGTAGCTACAACATTTCATAAAATTAACTGTCTATTCTGGGCCACATCTGTCAATGCTATTGTGGCATTAGTGGAGGGTCAGAGGGTTAGAACAGTCATTAGGGTTAATTGTTTGAAAGGCATGAATGTCTTAACCAAAGTTTGTGGCGATTCATGCAGAAAATGTTGAAATGTTACTTGATAAGTAAAAACACTGACCTGCTGGTGGAACTAGATAAAAAGTCAGGAGATCACTTAAGTCTTAGAGATTAATCAGCCATAGATGACTGCGCAAAATTATTTAAATTTTGAATTCAAACTGGATTAAAGAGGTGGACCAAACAACAAGCAGCGACACCTGGGCCTGACTCTTGTGTTAAAATGTCAGACTTTGCAGCACAAGTAAATGTGTACAACCTGAAACAAAAGACATTTTCGGTCTCTACAGCTTACTTTAACTTTAAATAACTTGCCTGTTTAAATTTGACAGCATGGCAGTTATGAGTGGCGACTCAATGTCGATGTTTGTCTTTTAGGTGAATGAAATTCTTTATTTATTAGCACTAATTAGCAGGTATTGGGGTCCGCACCCTCCACGTCTGGCTTGTTAGACCAGCCAGCAAATGAATTAACTTTGGGGTTGGCATTTGAGCAAGAAGTGTAGCTGTGCAAACAATGCTAACGGGAGCATATGATTGCCTTAGTTAGCAAAGTGGCATAGACCAAAGTCTCGGCTTCACATATGCCCCACCTCTTTTCAGATTAGCCAGGAGGTTGGTGGAGTCAGACACTGCCAACATGGCAATTGCGGAGCAACCCTTTCTGAGCTTCGAATCCGCTCTTCAGAAACCTGTAGATGTTGTCACAGAGGCTGTTTCCATCTTTACAGTCAATTGAATAAACAAGAGCAAACAACATCTTATATATTGATATAAATTATACACGGCTAGATCAACTATCCCTGTTGACCTCAAACTCACCTTCACAGGAAACCACCGTGCAAACTTTAATTAAGGGCTAATTGAAGATAGTGTTCTCACTCCAGTGGCTGAATCCCCATCTACACCATTGGCTTCCTGTCCATGCAGAGCTTTAAATAACATTTTTGAAATGCTTTAACTGTCCCTGACACCCTCTCACTGAGCTTTTCATCTTGTATGAGCATTAAACCTTAAACACACCAACCAATTTGAAGTGTATACACATTCTGTCTCCGGCATTTATACTGTGTAAGATTACCTTCTACCTTCTGCCACCTGGTTTGTTGATATCACAATGAAAGCCCCTCAGGGTATAGAATTTATTCTATTTTGCCACCTAATTTCTTGAATGTGAGCTGGGATCCCCGTGGCTGTATTGTAATTCTCCAGCACTACCATAGTAAACTGTTTAGCTAAACTTGCTACACATGCCAACGGGGTAATCCTGTATTTGTGATGAGACCCAAATAAATTAATAAATAAATAGCCACCAAGTCTGTGAAATACAGAAACACTTCAGACTGTGACAGCAACATAATCGCTTCAATAACCATTGGTTTATTTGTCTCCATGGCCCATTATGATGTAGTCTGTGACAACTACTTCAAGCAAAGAGAAACAACCAGCCAGACCCATCTGTTTCAAAACAAGGATATCAAAGAATGTTCCTCTGCATTTATTGTGTTCACGTCTTCAAAAACAAAAATGAAAGCAGTGGGCTGTATATGTATTTTGTTGACAGCTGGTCTGATATTACTGCTGTTTTCATACCTCTCCTATTATGCAGAGTGTCCAAATGAATGGTGTGCCTGTAAACGGACATTACAGGAATCAGTTTGTACTTTGGCAACAAAACTACAGTGTGTTTGACTGCTCGTTCCGAGCACCGTCTGAATCCCTGCTTGTATATTCCAAGCTTGACCCTCTCCTCCTCTGTTCACAGCGCACGCGGGCCGAGGACTATGCTTCAGAAGTGAAGCAGAGTGGGAGTGCGTTTGTATCACGCCTGCGCCGGCTAAACTTACAGCCCTGACAGATGCTTCTCCGTAAGATAAGAAGTGAACAGTCTTTTTTCTTCTTCTTCTTCTTCTTCTTCTTCTTCTTCTTCGTTGTCTTTTACAAATTACAAATTCAGATTAGATAACATGAGACTTTATCGATCCTGGGGGTGGAGAGATATTCACATAAACATAAACAAACTAACAAACAAAATGTTTGTTAAAAGAAAAAGATTTCTTAGGCTCATATTTAACTATTTCTCATTACTAAAACATGTTATGGTAAAAAAAAAGTTTGAAAATGTTTTTTTTCACACAGCGCCAAATCGTAACAAAGTTACCTCAAGGCACTTTACATATCGAGCAGGTCCAGACCAAACTCTTTATAAAACAATTTAAAGGGACCCAACAAAATGAGATCTTTTTACTTTTACTTAAATGTTTGTCTTTTGTTTGTTTTTATTCAACAAAAAGCCAGATACAGTTGTTGTTTCAGCGGCTCCATTCATGTGCTGTAATCTGTTCTTGCCACTAGGGGTCAGTGTGAGAAATAGCAGCGGAAATACAACAAAGTTTTTGTCGTGATACCTAATCCTGTTCTCTACAGTTTTACCTGGCTCATTCAAATCACTCATTAAACATTGTACCAACTGTTTGTGTAAAAGTGTATGGTCGTATCTTGATGCGGTCAGGATGGTGGTGTGTTAATGTTTGTGCCTTAGCTTTGTCCCACACTTGTAAGGAGTTGTGTAAATGTAATGCAAAGCAGTTTGCGCCAACTTTTCTTGTTTTTTTTTTTTTTTTTTAGTTTAATTTAATAGTTTAATTCTTGCTAATTGTGATACTCTCACACACTTGGATCCGATCCATGAACACGCAGATCACAGTCCTGGCATGTGGCTTAAGCGACACACAGATTTATGTTGAAACTATGAACCCACAAGGGGGAAAGTGAAATTCACAGTCCCCGTCCAGAAGATTTTTTTTAGTCAATGGAATAATTATATAAAAATAATTAATTCAAATTATGGTCAAGGTGAATTTTATTATTAGTAATAAATGACATCAGTTCTTCCTGGTTTGCTAACTTGAGTTTTACTTGGCAACATGTGCTCAGTGGCACCACTGGTGGGAAAAAAAGCTGTGTTGCACGATTACTGGTGTATCTCAGCACAGCTGTGATAACTGCCATGGTCCTGTTGTTCAGTTAAATCAAGTGAAAAGGAAGTTAAGGGAATTCTGTTTGTAATGTACCTTAAATAAATGCCTGTGTCTCTTTAGCTTGCTTGATTCTTAACTATCCACTTGTTTGGAGTTTGTGCTTATGCTTAGTTTTTAAATGTATTAGCTTGTGAGCTATTAGCACTGTCAGCTGAAGTGACTTAACCAGTGCAAAATGAGTCAAAACTCAAAGCTACGTTTCATGGGGTCACCATGAAAATATTTCTCATACTATTGCGTTTTAACTTAATCCTCTATCCTAACATTAACGCTGAGCCATTAGCTCATCATCGTGTCTGTTTTATGGATGGGACAATACATGATTTTATAACATATCATGACAAAAAAATACTTGATCATAGTGAGTTCTCATTAATATCCTCATGAGTGTCTTACGTGTTCAGTCTGGTTCACTAACCAAGGACCAAAGTTTGCCACATCTCGCAGTTCAGTTTGACTCTGCCACGTTGCTAATTAGACTTTGTTTTGTTAAAGAACAGTTCCTGTAAGTGATAAATGGAGCCTGAGTTAAAAAAAAAATAGTCAAGAGAAAAACAGACTCAGCGTTGCTATGTTTATTTACTTGCTTCATTTATACACAGGGGACCTTAAGATTGATAATGACCTCATTTAAGACTGTTTGATAGTTTTTCACTAAAAAAGATGTGTCCTGCATGTGATGCAGTTAAGTTATTTTATAAACTGTAAGAAAAATGATTTCCCTCTGTATTAGAGCCATTTTAACGGTTTAAATCATATGTCTGTGAATAATGTTGTGAATTACAATTATTTTGCCTCAATATAATCCTGAAATGTTCATATCACCCCACGGTTAGTCTGTTCAGAGTCATATTCATTTATGTGCACTGCAATGTAAAGGATGTGAAAAGTATCCTCGTAACATACAGATAGTTACGACTCGTTAGTAATGTCCAAATCACATATTGTTGCTATCCTATAATTTCAAACAAGAATATCACAGCCAACTGCTGTGACAGTGTTGGATTTCAGGATTTCTCTCAGTGGAGTGAGAGGTATAAAAATAGAAACTGTCATCGCCGGTTACTGTGAATGTCCACCCTATAAAACAGACAGCGTCTAAGCTGCCAAGCTTCCTGCAAAGCCAAACCTCCTCTCCTCCTTTTTATCAAGAGAGGGAGTGCATTTTGAATAAATATCATACCTGCCACCGCTGATATTGATTTTCTATACCTTTTGAAATTGAAATAAGAATTTTAACTGCTCTATGCATGTGGTCGTCAGCTCTCATGCCTTGTGGAGAAAGTTCATTACCTAGTCACACACACACACACACACACACACACACACACACACACACACACCCATCTGTGAGATCAGGCTTGATGAGCTGGTGTCAGAGCTGCAGTTAAATCCATCTTTAACTAAATGAGAGTGTATGTAGTAAAACCTTATGCATTGTAGTACTGTATACACTATATTCCACAAACATAGCTGTATTATTTACCATAATACAACAAAAATGTGTTTAATAGGCTCCATCTGTCATGCAGAGGACAACAGCACTGAGAGAAACTGTACATCTCTTCCCCCAGGGAGGACGAGAGGCATGTGAGAGAGGAAGGAAAGGAAAAAAAAGAGAGATATAGAGGGAGTTGTTGTAGAAAGTATAAGAGTCAGAGCATGTTGGAAAGGTAGGTAGTGAGAGTACTAAACTGGACCAAACTGCTGTGAGTGTAAACACAGGTGATGCAAGCGTTGCAGGAGCGTGTCAGACAGGCAGACAGACAGACAGACAGACAGCGAAAGCGAGGATGAGATGTTGTTGTTTTTGATGCCGAAAATGATTTGTCTTATTTTGCTTCGCCGGGGAAACGCATCCAGGTAACGGCCACGTTCAACACGTTATTTGCCTCTGAGATGTTCTCTGGCTGCCGTCCAAATTCAAGAGGGATGGCAAAAAAATAAATAAATAAATAAAATAGACGGAGTGGACCTGAATGCTAACGTTCTCATTTTGTTTGAATAGTCAGAGGAATGTTGGCATAAAAGTGACTTGATTCACTGTGAGACATAAAAAGAAATTTTTATCTTCTCCACAGAGGTCCCACTGAGATAGTAGCAGAGAGTTATAGCAATAGATATATGAATTGAAGGTCACCCTTCAAAGGCCCAAATAGTCTTCGAAAATAAAACACTGCAGGACAGAGAGAAGTGCAGAGCATGTAAAACTGGCATGTTTATACATATAACAGTAAATAAGAAGTGGGAATAGGAATATTGGATCTGAGACATTATATAAATGTGTTTGGAGGAAATTGCCTATAAAACCCCTCAGCCGCACATCACCTACTCTGATTTTACAGACTGCAAAAAAAAAAAAGAAAAAGAAAATATGATAACATCATCACCAAAATATGGCGCACAGATCCCACTGTCACGAAGCCACTACATTACACCACAGCCCCACACAAATAGATGGATTCAGAAATAAATATTGTTGAAGATGTTAGCTATTCAACACAGGCATGGTGTCATGCCAATAAGCAGACCCCTCTCGAAGGGGACAAGTTGAATAATGTACACCAATCAAAATTTCATTAATCTTTTGCATGATTAAAATGTGGTAAATAAAATATATCTGAGCAGCAGTGAGAGCATTGTAGAAGACAGGCCGACATAAAGCGATGAGAGATTGATGGGTCTGAGCCCTGAGCAGGCAGTGGGGGAGTTATGTTCTCAGATCTACAAGTTTGATGAACTGGAAAACAATATCTTCTATTGAAATGGAGAATTTTTATTTATTTTTTCCATATAAGGCTGATTTTGTCAGGGGAGACAAACACATCTGACACCAAGACGTGACCCAGGCTCCGTCTCCACGGGGCCACACTCGCCGACAGCCATCAGCTCCAAGCGTTGATGGAGAGCGATAATGACGCCTGAGGCAGGCCCGGCATGCACGGGCCTTATCCTTGCATTCTCCATATGCAAATCATTAGCTACTTCCTCCTTTGTTAAGAAAGGTTTGTACAGTGTGCTGCTCTTCCTTTATCATCCCCACTGCCAAGCCGGTGGAAATGAAAAGCAATGCAAATACGCCTGGCTTTTAGGAGTCGGCAGATAAAGCGGGGAGACCTTCAAACTGCAATGCTTCATCCGCTTCAGTTTAGCCTTGACCGAGGCATGCAAATTATACCTGAGACGTTGGGAGAGTGACGCCGCCAGCTGCACAGGCGCAAAGCTGGGGCTCAAGATAGGCAAATCTCTCCTGGAGCAGGGTTAATTGGCAGAAAATATCTATAGAAAGGTTTTGGGGGGGGGGGGGGGGGGGGTTGTGAAGTCTCACCAGAAAAAGCACACATATTTATGCCCCGTACTGTTAGAGTCTTGACGGTAAAACGCTTGCGCAGCATTCGGGCCTCTCTCATTTTGTCATTTTGCTTGCAGGCATGGGATGTGTTCTGCTGCTGACCCAGGTACAAGGTGCAATTCAGCAGCGCTTTATCAGATCAGTGTTACAGTCTCCATTCCCACTGGAGTTTTATGGACCCTTCCTGGAGTGTGATCCTCGTGTTGCTGTATGATGGTTTGAGTATCGGGATGTTCCCAAGATAACATCTATGAGCCAAAACACATTGAGCAAATGAGAGCTTGCGGCAAAACTGAAAAGAGTGCAAGTAAACAAAGCCTAGATTATACACATCCACAGAGGGTGAGGAGGCATATTAATGGCAGAGGATGAATTTTTTTTTTTTTTTCTGACACACAGGTTATGCATATCAAACTGAATCATTGCACGACTGGGGAAGACATTACTACGTTTAATGAGAGAAAAGAAAGAAACATCTGTGCTTGTTTGTATTTATATCACATTTTTTTCATATTCTAGTTGATCTACATGAAGCGGCAGTATGTTTGAAAGCCTCAGCTGGCTGTGATCAGTTCAGTCATGTACTATAATTATCTAAATGTTGCGATACACACCTGAACCTCCGACTGACTCCTCTCATTTAGCCCGTAATTTATGGTTCGTTTTAGCTTTGACTTTTCCTGCTAATTTCCCGTAGCTCACGTCAGTGGATTTGTAGCCCCACGTGGTTGGGGTTGAAGGGGAGGGTGGGGCCTTTATGCGGCCCAGCTTTTCCATGTGGAGTTCGGGGAAAGGCTGTTAATATAACTTTGAGGTCGAAGGACGGCGGCAGATGTCGACCTGAGGCCAACGCTTCATTTCCTATCTCGATGTATGTTGGACGTATATTCCACACAGACGTCTGACACTTGTTGAAAGACAGAAAGATAAAGGACGCAGCCAGGGAGGGATTCAGAGGAGGAGGAGGATGGGAATTGGTAGGGGTTCCCCTGTGTGTTTTCACCTGCAGTTTGAGTTGGCTCGTAACAATCCTGCCTGTCTCCCTGAAGTGCTGTGCTCCAGCGACGACATAAGCCACTGGCACTGCACATAGGATGAAGGTGAAGAGGCATAAAGGATGTGACAAAACCGAGTCTCAGCGGTGATCATTTCATTTGGAAGTTTTACTTAAACAACACTTTACCTATAATTGGCAAAAATTGAATTCTAGCAACTTTTTCCCTGATTTTTGTTTTGCTCTTGAACTTTGACAAAGAAGATCAATCAACGTGTTTTTCTAACATTCAGCCAACTTGTAAAACTGATCTTGGACAGCAATGCTCATGAGATCAACAACACTCAAATAAACTGAAGTGAACCTGTGATGTGACTAGAGGGTAGACGATCGAGTCCAAAATGAAATGGCATTACATCAGATTTAGTTTTCCTCCTCAGTCTCCGTATTCCTATTTTTACTCAACAAAAAGATTTGTGTTTACTCAACAAAAAGATGTGTTGTTTTTTTTTTTCTTCGTTTTTTTTAAGCACTGGCTTCCAGTCGACGTAGAGGTAGGCTCATTGTAATTTGAATAACCAAACACCAAAAAAGTAAGAAGATAATCCAAATGATATGATCAAAGCCAGGATTTTCTGTTGCTGAGTCACAGAGAAGCAGGAAAAGTATAACTTCATTAGCATAATAATGCTGTAGATGCACAATATATCCCTAAAACTAAAAGTCCCGTAACATCAGCTGCCTTCATCCTCATTCTTAATCAGTCATATAAAAAGATCAAACTCGCACTCATGTTTAAACATGTTTTATTTTAGCATAAGCTTGTTAGACAATGTTTAGACATGTAACATTAAAGTACTGTACCAAAAGGAAACGAGCACAGTTGTTTCCTCACGCCTGTGAGGGCATCAAGTGTAATACCTTCGCTTCAAGGTCGACTCTGGCTTATTGCTTTACTTTTGTTAAGTATTTGGTTTGACCATCAGTTCTGGTGATGTCACACTCGCCACAGTGAGACCTGGTAACAGCGTGATTAACAAACACGATTGATCAGGTGATCACACAGGGGAGAAACCTTTATAGGAGGAAGAGCTACAGGTGAACCCACCTTCTACGTCACAATGTCTGATCGTATTTATGCGCTCGACTGCAGGTAGTACAGCAGGTCAAGTAATAATTTTAATGTTTGCTTGTTTTTTTTCTAATAAGACTGATCAGTGTTGGTTTAAAACCTGTATGATCATCTGACTGTTTTTCAGAAAATTACCATGTGGAGTACATGTCATAACTGATGGCAACAACCAAATCTACAAAAATAAGATCTGATTTTTGATAAACCGCACTAACCTTTAATACTGCAGGGAAGTAAACTGTCTCATCGTCAATATCAACACTGTTGCAGTCGTCTTCACGGTTCAATCAGTACAGTAACAGTTGTAATTAGTAGTACAGTACGTTCTTTTGAGAGTATTAATATTCAGTGTATGTAGAATACCTGCACACATACAAGCAAATGAAATGAACTGAGTCAGTGTCCATCAAAGGTCATAACATATCTCTGAGATTAAATCTCAGTTGTTAGCAGATAAGCGAGTGAAACAGCTCAACAATGCCGACTCTGTGGCAGCTTTTGTGAAGGAATCATGTACATTTCATCAGGCTACTCAGGCAGGAGCACACGCTCATCCTCTGGCTAAGGTTGAACAAACAACCTCTATACTGACCATGAGGGGGTTGTGGTTCCGCCAGCATTGAATCTCACACAAATTTGAGTATACATTTCTGAAGTGACATTGAGATTTACATTTAGATGACAGCATCTGAGGACAGTTTACATCATCTTATTTATTTATTTTCTTTAATGACTCTGGCTGACGGCAGGATGTTTAAATGCTTTTGAATTTCAGTTGTGAGCAGAAGAAGAAAGGGGAAAATAAACCTCGATGTGCCTCAGGGAAATACAAAACATGAATTTTATGCTTGATCTGTGATGGAGGGATAAGACGTGAATCCATGTGTGGAGGGAGGGCTAGGTAGAGACAGGTGGGGGAGAATGATATACCATAACCTTCACCATTGCTCGGTCTACTGACAAACCACAAAGACATGTTCATAGTTGGATACTTGTGCAGCCTCCACCTACTGTGTCAACACACTGTGAAAGCTGTGGCCTGTGAAGAATGTGCTTCTTGGTTTTCTCTGCAAGACAAATGCCAATGTCAATAGTCCATGTTTGCAAGCCTACCAACGCTGCTGTAACTTCCAATTAAGAAGCCATGAAGCAAAAACTTCACAATATTACTTAGTACCACTGAGTGCTTCTCATACCAGCTCAGATTCAATGTACTCCAGGATAAACACAGTGTATTTACAAATTCTCATCCTTTTACAAGTTGAAAAAAAAAAAAAAAGAGAACAACCTGTACAGAGTCTAACAACAATGTTTTTTTTTTTTTTAAATCATTCAATGGTTTCAAACAGGTTTTATAAGCATATCAGGTTAAAGACAGACTGAAGATGTGATAACCACCAAAAGTGGAGATGTGAGGTTTCCACAGGACAGGAATGACAAGTTGTTTATTTGCATCTCTATATCCTGGTTGTAAAATATTAATATTTTCATTAAAGCCCAAATATTTACATTATTTATATTAGCAAGGAAAACAAGTGTTGATAGGACGAGGTTTACACGACTTAGAGTCCTAGTTAATATCACAGATAATATACATCAGTGTTAATTGCAGCACAGATTAATGCTATGTGTTGTAAAACACCACCTTTCATCAGAATCATCATGTATATTCTCTAAAATGTGCATGGAAACACGCTCATTACTGTTTCTCTTCTGTTCCCTTAGTTGCTACATAGCCAATAGCAAAATGCTGCAGATGACTGCAGCATTTTTATTTCATCATTCATTAATAGTTGTTCTTTTGATGTGTAACTGGGGTCTCCAGCTAATGCAATCTGTGTATTAACAAGACTGTGTGCACATTTGTTTTATCTGGCTGAGAAATGACAGATTTAAAGAGAAATCTGCCATTTACAGTACTGATGCTAACATAGTTTCCTTATATTAATCTGTCATCATGACAGATTTTTTTTTTTACAGTGCAAACATAGGTTCTGTCATGTTGAGTAATAACATCTTTCTCTCGTGACTTCTGTTCTGCTAATTTTAGTTTGTTTTTACAACAATCAGATGGAAGCATCTAATTTTTCTGAGCCAAAATTTACAACAGCTGCAACAAAACAGGAAAAATGAAATTCTTTCTGTCTTTTAACAGAGCACAGATTCAATTTTGAGACACAATAGAAGGTATCTTACATTCACATTGTACGGGATGAGAGAAAGGCTGGCAAAGCTAATAAAGTGATGCTAATGTACTTTGTGATGCAGTGGTCGTCCCCGGCTTTCAGCTGGAAACAGATGGGATCTCTCCCACAGGATCAGATAAAAGACGTCCATCTCTAACTCTGCAGAGCATGGCAGATTCAACAAAGGCTGCCTCTCAAAGACGTGTTGTCCACGGGTGCTCACACTGAAGTCCTTCACATAAAGTAAATGTGGCAGAGCACACCTAGCAATGATGAGGTTAAATTGCAGCATATCAATCATAACTATGGTAGGAAGAGGAACCAGATCAAAACAATCACATGGACCTAATCTATGGCAGCAGCCGCCACAGCTGGGAAGATGATGACGCACAATCCTGAACATTCAAAGCATCCTATGGGCTGATGGTTCTTCTAGTAAACAGCATGTCTTGGTTTTCTTATTCCACAGGCTAAATCATAAGATGTCAAGCTCGGTAACAGTGGCAACACCTTCTCATCATATATTCAAATCTTTTGAATTTATGGAACAGGTTATTCAAGGCTGAGCTTAAAGCTTTAAGCAGACCTCTATAAATACACATCACCTTGCCGTACATTTTCCATATCACACTGTCAGTGGAAGCTGCCACACCATAAGAATATTCTCTAAACCCTCCATACTTGTCCTAGTAGCAGCTGGAGCACCTTCCTTCAGTCTGCGGAAGCCCTTGCCTCCAGAGATAACCGCTGCCGAGATCACCCTGTCCTTGCGTCCCCCATCCCTCTCACAAGGACGCCCCCTGACCCACATTTCTGGGTCATCACTGAGCTCATAGATGGATCCGTCTTCCACGCTGTGCTCCAAAGACTCCAGAGAGGAGTCCAGCGCTTCGTCGCCCAGCGCTGTCAATGGCCGTCCGGGTAATCCCGATGTGGAGCGCAGCTTGTACTGCAGCAGAACACCGCGTCCTTTGCCTCTGCCCTCTCCCTGATAGGAGCTGGACTGTTGCAGGGATTCCTGAGAGGAGGTGTCGCTGCGGTCCTCGCCTCCACAGGCAGAGTCTGGGCTATCCCCGACAGAATCCCTCTTCAGTAGGTCAGGGGACAGGGTGCTGGTGGTGGCTACCAGGAAGTCCACGGGCCCACAGTGGGCGTTCAGGGAGATCATACCCTTTCCTGCAGCAGGCAGAACATTCAAATGTCATCTACAGAGACAACTGATACTGCTCCTCTTAGGGGAGTTAAAAAAGAGGTTATAATGCAAGTTGTAGCTTAAATTGTGAGAGGTGAAAATAACTGTAGCCCAGCCTTGGATCATAAAGTACATCAACAGTTTTCTGTAAATAATTATAATTTACTGCTGTAACTGTAATGACTGTAGCTATAGTTTGTAATGTATTTACATATTATTCAATAAACTCGCTTGGAATAAGATGGTCATGAAGTAAGGTTTGTGCGAGAGGGAAACTAATGACCTCATTCGCTTGGTATAATAAACAAAATGCTGCCAGGCAGTTTTTAAATTACCCTGCAAGACTATATATACAATATGATTTGTGTGTTGCCTGCCTGGTAATATTTGCACTGATTTCCAGCGCCAGAAGAAAAATGTGAAGTGTGACCTCAATAATGGGCAGTGCAGAGTAATTTTCTGTCATGGAAAAAAAAAAAAACCTCTTTGCTTTTCTTTTGACCTGTCAAGAGGCTGTTCAATCACAGTCATCCGCCCCCTCTGATCCATACCTGTTATTTTGGGGATGCCCTCCAGTTTGGGAACAGGAAGAGTGATAATTAAGCCTTGGGCAGTGCCCACCCACAACAGCCCCTGGCAAATTAGGAGACTCGTGACTCGCATGCTCTTTTGACCTGCAATATTGGAAATGACAGAAAATTGCATTGAGTTTTCTTCGCCACCTATTGTAACAGAACAACAGGTAGCTCAAAACCACAACAGATTATGGTTTCGTTTGAAAGAATAACAGAATAACATGAAATCCCTGATAATAAAATTATACAGATAGGTTTGTAAATGCTAGAGGCTCTTGGAAGTATATGGTTATGTCCTAGCATGATGAACTTTTATTAATAGCTTTATTGTTAGTTTTAGGTAAAATTTAAGATCAGTCATCAATGTGTGTGTCACAATCTTAACTTATGGATTTATTAACTTGCTACTGACCATTTGAAAACAGGAAACAACACTGGACTTTGTTTCCGATCTGAAACAGTATTTTCCTCTTACTGTGCATAGTAAACCTGATGTGCTCTGTTATTGGTAAAATGACAAACACCCACAGAGCACCCACACAGGTGCTTTCAATCAGTTTGGGTGACTGGATCAGACCTATTCTCAGCCCTGTGTGAGCCAATCGACATCGCCCTGACCTCATTTTTGTTGCAACTGCTGCAGCTGAACAGAAAACATTTTCTTTTGCTTTAATTCTTTGAGGTGTCCAACAACAAATGCAGTTAAAACAAATCAACTTGCAGAGTGAAAACAGGTCAAATCATCCAGAATAATTGGGAACTATTGATGATGTACGCAGTGTTTTGAGGAATTTGAAACCAGGTTGAAAATAGTGTTTTTCTGCTCTAGTGGGCAGTTTCAAGACCCTCGTTTTGCCTCTGGGTGTGCTTTGTTACATGAGTAACCACACCTAACAGCGAGGTAACACCTGTACATCAGAAGTTAAACCACTGAGGTCAGCAAAACACACATTTTCAAGGGGTGTTAGTTCAATTTAAATAGAAGTCCCTTGTATTAGACGCTTGGGAAAGATCTGCAATGACAATAAAAAGTTTAGATTTTGCACATTATGAGTTTGCAACTCAACTTTCAAACAAATCACTATAGGGCTGCAGGCGGCATGAACATCAACACTGATATTTATTATTATGGTGAAAAAGACAGCTGTGCATCGGAACTTGTGATAATCATATTAACACATTTAGCAGGAACATAATGTGTGAGGTTAACCTGCTGAAATTAATTAACAAAAAACACTGCATCGTTTGTAGGTTCGTTTGTTGATTCGTGTCTGTAACTAACTACTCAGAGCAGATGAGATACAGCAAGTTGGCATTAGTGCTTATGGAGGCTCTCTGTTAGTGTGACAGATGATTATTCCCTTACCAAGTGTGTGGATAATCCTTGGGGTGAGATTAAGCAGCGATTTTCTTTGGTTAAAGTTACCTTGTTACACCTGTGATCTTGTATGATGAAATTAACACATTTTCTGCTGTTAAGTTTTCAATTGCTGACCTGTTTTTGTAGCACTGCATTAGTGACAGGGAGAGGATAATTGCAAGCTCTTATTATACTGTACAAGCACATCCTTTGTTTCCAGTTAACAAAGGGCTGAAAAACATTGTTTATTTTGAATTTATTTCTGCGTTCCTTCTGTGGTCCCTCAGCTCTTGGCTCCCATTGTGGCCTAGTTATCTATAGAACCATTTATCATAATATCCATGGCAACCATAATTGAATTACCCCAACACTCATGTGATCACAACTAGGAGAATACTCATTTACATGTGTAGCTGTATTTACATGTTTGTTCTGTGTCATGCTCAGATTATGATGATTTGCATGAGTGGCTCAACAGTGTCATTAATTAATTAATTTCACTGTGTAGAGATGAATCGCGCCAAGTAGGAAGCTGACGCTGTGTGTACAAGAGGAAGTGGAGGCACAGCAGAGGAGCACATTCAGCAAACGGAGAGCAGAAGCCTTTAGGTGGAGACCTTGGTGGGTCACAGCAGTGAGTTAGGAACCTGCAAAAACGGCTTTTATCTTGAAACTGTCAGCCACCTGCTCTAGTTGCCTCAGAGTCTATTTGTACTTTGGTTCGAGAGCTTAAGCGAGAGAGTGGTGCTCATGAACACCCACTTTTGGGTTGCCATGAAATCTGAAGTTAAGTCGGAGATGTGGGCACCAGGCATTGTCTTTAAGAACAGTGATAAAGAGGGATAATGACAAAGGCACTTGAGATTAAGGAGGTATAGCTTAACCTCGAGCAATCTTGCACCTCCGATTTTTGCAGCAATGCACACACTCCACAGTGTGTAGTGGGTTTATCGTGGGAGCCGGTATTTGCCTTAAAAAGAAGATGTCTCCAAAGATAAATGTTTCTCTGAGATATGTCACTGAGGACTTTATTTTGGAATATTATTTTTTCACCCTAAGGATAGAACTATTAAAGGCATTAGTAGAGAAGAGATCAGCAGTTTCCTCTGCCTCAAACTTCTCTGTTGTTTACTGCAACTGGAATTCCCCATTGAGTATAAATCACATTAAGGGGAGAGGATTAGAGGGTATATCATTACTGCATGTCCTAGCATAAGTCAAGGAGAAACCTAAGGGAGCAGAGACCTATTGACAGAGAGAAACTATCAGTATTTCATGTGCAGTATCTGTTCGTAGAGTATCAGGGGACGCTCTTTTCTCTTGCGAGCTCAACAAATCACAACTTAAGTCAAAGATCCTCTTCCTTTTGTGGACCCTGAAGACATGAGGCGAGCAACTCTCTCTTTTGACCTTGTAACTTCCCCCAGGGCCAAGCCTTGAGGCTGTCACCCTGCCTAAAATCTGCTGCATATTTCAAGGGGAGGCCCTGGTGCTGGGTGAAAATGACCTGCGGGTCACCAGCTTCCTCTAGATATGAGGGCCACAGGAGCCTGTTCTCCTTAAAGTCTCCTCTTTACTTTGATCTGAGTGAGAAAGTTTGGCATCTGAAACACATGCCTGTTTTTATTCTTTACTCAACTCACAAGAGAAAACCTTTTTTTTTTTTTTCCTGATGAGATGGAGTGCTACCAAAGCTTTGAGTATTGCTCTAAATACATCAATCACAGTCTTGTGTGACTCAATGAAAAGGACAAAATTTTCTAAATCCAGATGCATTCATATCGCTCCCTGAAGCTCAGTGTGATCTTCACATGTATTGAACGAGCTGATGGCCCATGTGCCACAGTGCAGAGACAAGCTGGCACTGAGTCGCATGTGCTGTACTGTTATCACCATTCCACGGTTTTAGGTGTGCTTCATTTCTATCTAATTTGTTTACCATAGTTCTTCCCTCAAAAAAGGGAAAACACCCACACTGGCTGATAAATATTTCATCCATCATGCAGGAAGTCACACAGGAAGTAACGCGCTATCTGCAGTATACTAAATGGACTGCAGTGAGAAGTGAAACGGGGGTGAGTGGATTTTAAAGCAGAGCGGATGAGATGAAACGGGTAGTGAGAGAGAGAAAGTGGGACAAAAAGAAAGCAAAAATATTAACTCAAAAGGGAGAAAAGTGGGGAGGTACATGCAGAGAGACAGAGGTAAACTGGGCATGATATCAGAGAAGCATGTGCATTTAAAGAGAGACAAGAGTGTTTCCATGGGAACCCCTGGTATGAAAATCTTTAAGGCTGCCAGTTAACTGCTCCTCAATGACTTTATTTCTTTTTTATTAATCCCTGTCTCTCACCCCATGGCTCTATTATGGCTTTGTGAAGGCCTGAGATGGATACTTATTCAGGTCAGTCCCCAGAGTGCAGGACCCAAGGAGCAACTTGGACATGACAAGAATATCATTCTGGAGAGGAGAGCGTCATCTGTGTTATATCGGTGCTCTGTCATTGCTCTTATATAATCAAGACCAAAACGTGTCCAGTACAAATAAAATAAAATTTGGTGGCAGAAATTTTGAAACTTGAAAAATCAATTTTATGTTTTTTTTCACACATAAAAGAAAAATGTTCTTCCAGCTGCACTGTAGGATAGAGGCTGACCTCTGTGTGGAGGTCAAGATTGAGTGTGATGTGTGATGTTTGTGTACCGGTGTTGAGCAGTGTAGACCGTGTTGAGATGTTAATTTCCTGCAGGAGCTCCAGTGTTTCAGTATGAAAGAGACGGATGGAGGAACCCTCGGAAAATGCCATCCACACCCCTCCGCCGGCGCATGCCATGTGTGTGACGCTCACCATTGGGTCTGGATGGACTTCAAACTTCTGCAATGGAAATAATAACACTTCTAAATAACAGCAAGCACAGGAAGAAAAGGCAATCACCCACATCACCAACAATTGACATTGGTTCCATAATAGAAAACAGAACATTTCTACAAGTGAAAGGTTAGCTCTCTCTGGAATCTTTTTCTGGTCAAAACTGACATTTTGAGGGATTTCCCCCCCCTATTTTTAATCTCTGGACTTCAAGTTTTGTAAAAATTGCACTGAGAACTGTTTTGGTCTTTTTCAGTTTAGCCTACAATTCTGTTAGGCGTTTAACAACACATGCACACACAGCTATCTTCCCCTCTTCACTCATTAAACAAGCATGTGGTTATTTTTCCAAACTATAATTCACAAACAAAAAGAATAAGAATAGAATCCATGAAAAAAAGGAAACTCAAAAGGGTGGAGGAGGACAAATAAAGTTATTGCTTTGACTTTATATGAAGATATCAAGCATATGAAATACAGACTATGTTGTCTGTATTGTGCTTCATCTAAGGACATTTCTTTTTTTTTTTTACATTGCTCTGCCAATTATTGATTATTGTGACAGTTGTCGATTTACTGTGGTGTTCGTCTTTTCAAAACATTATAAGGTAACCATCAACTGCAATTAACTAATTATATCAGGACATGATGAGAAGACGTCTTGCTTGTTTAGTTGTTGCTCTACACTTGCTTTTCTGTAAATAAAATCTAACTGTGCCTCCTAATTTTGTAATTTACAGAGTCCCTGACACATGGGGCATGTTTTTGCATCATTCCCCTGGCTTCTATCTTTTTAAGAGCACAATGGAAAAAGAGAGTTTCAGGCACATAGTCTTAATGAGTAGCTTGAAATAAATGCAATGAGCCTTATCATAGCAACACATGCAGCCCCTGCGGTCCAAGGCGTGACAGGGGCTGGTTTGGGCATCATCTTAGAACTCATATCACTGTCAATGCATGAGTTGCATGAGGCTGGGCAATTAGTCAGTGAGAGCAAATGAGTGAAAATGAGAATGCAACCCCCTCCCACCCCAACACCAGTGCACCGGCGGACAGGGATTACCACCTGTTTGTGTGCCCTTGCCAGTGGGCCCCCCTTTGTTTGAAATTAGGGGAAAGGAGAGAAGCCTTTGAAGTGTTTTCTCTTTTAATTGACTCCTCAGCAGTGGGTGCCTGCTCCGCCTGGGAAAGGATATGCAATACAGCTCTTCGTTTTTCAAGTGCAGCCATCAAAAAATTAGATATCCATAATAAAAAGGCAAATTTCACCTTCAATAACCCATTCGAATTTAAATAAGTTGACAGGCTGTAAAGAAAAACACAGGCCTACCGTACTGTATATGCTACATAATTATCTCATTTATCATTATCAAGCTTGGTGGCTCTAAAAGGGCTTCCAGCTAATCAATGGCCATCATACTGTAATTGTTGAATGCCATCTTGCTTGCCATATGTTTGAAACCACCTGGAAGGCATTCTGGGTAACTGAATGTATGTAAGAGTCTCATTTGAGTGGGATACACAGGGATCTGAATATGTGTTAAAAATCACTGAGTTAACGTTAACACAATGTTTTTACGTCAGTGTCAAAGGTCAGCATTTAAGCTAGTACTGATGAATAGGATTCTCCAAATATTATCATGGATATAGACCAAATATGTTGAATGTCTGCTGCGCTGTGTCAAATACGGGATAAGTAGGAGCCACAACTGTTGCCCTCAGCCAACAACCTGGTATTAGTCTGCTGAATCCAGCATTGCTTCCAGAGATGAGGTGGTCAGTGAAGCTTGACAGTAGTAATGTGCCCTTTCCACTCAACTCGGCAGTGTCACAACAACATCCCTCCCATAGTCCTCTACCAGCTGTGGGAAAACAGCAGAGCTAAAGCTGCCGACGCTACAGCTGATCTGAACAGCTCATTAGTCCTTCATTACATCAGGTGACGAGGTGTCTTTGTCCTTCGCTGAGCGCCAAGTCTGCGACTCTACTCTGAGCTATGGCGGGGAGTCGTAGACGTGAGTGATAGAAGTAAGCAGGCAGAAAAAGAAATAGTAATGGGAAGAGGAAGGAACAAGGCCTTCCAGTCAGTATTGATCAAAGCTTGTATGTTCATGAATGTCCTACTTTGTTAAGGTTTGGTTTCATTCCAGGTGCCCGGACCTGTGGAGTGCTAAGGTTTCTGGAGGTCTGCACTTAAAAAGCTGACAAGTATCTGAAATCATGTCACATATATTGGCAGGTTTGAACAAAATGGTATTGTGTAAAAATCAAAGAAACTCTAAAGTACTACAGTATTGTCAGATTCAAAGCCCCTACTGTGTGACTATCTACAATAGAAAAATTTGATTGGTAGAGTTTGCCTCATTTTCCCCCTCAATTGAGTTATTACACATTCCCATTGTGTGCCACGATTCCTGCTGCGAGCAGGCCTCTCTACTTGGCCTGATGGAAAATTTAAGTAGGGTTTATCATTCTGTAATTTTACTGCCATTGACAGATTATTTTTGCTAGAAAATAATTAATATAACTGATATACTGATATAAAACCTGACATTACATCATTTTCACATGGGACCTGGTAAAACACTGCTGACCACAGTGTCCCTGTAAACAGTCCTCTGGTGGTAGAGTGAAATAGATAGTGAAAGAAAACAATGGGGAGAGAAGGAGTGACAGATGGAAACTCATTTTTTTTAGCTGCCGGGGATGGTTTTCATTGTAGTACCTAGGTTGGACATTGGACTGACTAACTAAATAAATAAATGAGATTGGTGAATCAGTCCCTATCCAGACATGTAAAATCACCATCAGGTTAAAATTTCAATGTCTTCAATACTTTCGTTGAGAAGTAAATATTAGTTACATTCCCATGATTCTAAGCAGCAGTTTGTGTTTAGTAGCGATTGGATCTGAATCAAATGCGATTGGATCTAAATTACTGAACTAAAACTGTGAATTTTAGAAACATTATAGCAGCTAAAAAAATCATCATGTTTCACGGTCATTGTGAGCATGTTAGCAAACTGCCGTTAGCATTAAGCTAGAAACATCAGTATGCTGCTACCTTGACTGAACTGTTAAGTCCTGTTCCAAATCAGTCAGTAATTTGCTTTGTTTAAACTTTGTGGTAATATATAATGTTCAGAACTATGGGAGGTATCACCTAGAGCCTTTGTGAGCTAGTTACAAGACATCTGCATTTTAAGACAGATGAAATGGCTCATAAATCAAAACTTTTCTTCCGCCATGTTTGTCCCTCTCTCACAGTCACTGTATTGCTTAGGTTTTGTCAGCTCTATAATTTCTGTCTGTCCCCACTGGGGTGGAGTATAGCCACACAATTCAAACAAATGTTTCAGTGGTGATGATCCTTTGGGTTTCTCGTGCAGGCGATTTCAACACCATATTAAGTAGAATATATAGCCATGTGTACCATAGTGAAAAGCTTATAGCTGAATAATAATGTATTGTTAAGGCACCAAGGTGAAGATTGTAAAAGAGACTTGTGTCAAGCAGCACATTGCAGGGATCAGCATTGTCAGATGAGATGGGCTCCAGTGTCCACCAAAGTCATGGATAAATGACTCAAAAGTGCAGTAAATCTAACAAAGTGGTGAATGTCTGTAGGGGAAAACAATAGAATGAAGCAACGTGACTATGAGTCCATGACCCCGTAACCTTGCTCCATGTCATATGTCTTTCTACAGGTGCCAAGTACAGCTTCTCCAGATCCTGGATATGCACCAACACCCCTGTGAAGTCAGGCCTCTTGAGCCCATATTAGTGAGGAAGACAAGGTTAGCAAAGAGGTAACCAGAGCTGACCCGTTAAGCTCTGTGGGAGATACAGTGAACCAGAACTATGCCTCCATTGCATGGCCATTCAGCTGATTAAGCTTATGTCTCTGGAGGACCAAGGTAGGGAAAAGAGGTGAAGGAATAAAAGGAGACATCCCTGGCTTGGCTCACTCCTCATTATGTGGATCTTAAGACAGACCCAATAAGCAGCTGTCTCTGCACTGATGGTCTAAAAATGCCAGCTGCTTCTTCTGATTTGTTGCACATTTTAAAAGACAGAAATGTAAACACATATTCACTTTGTGCTTTACAAAATGAAGATTTTTTTTAGCTCTTTTGTCAAATATAAAATATTCAGATATACAATATGTTGTAATGTACAAAGTCAACTAAGACATTTGTAATTTTGGATGGAATAAGTCAAGTAAGCTGGTACATTAGTAGTTTAGTAGGTTGTATATTAGCTACTTTACTACTTCAGTTTTTTTTCTGGAAATGTAAAAACAAATTAATATGATGTGAGCAATGAGACAAAGCAGTTTTTTTTAGTGTTCAAGTCAAATTCAGCATGATAATTTTATATGTCACCAACTTCTATTTGTCCAGGGAAGCTCAGCACACATGCTCTTTTTCAACAAAAGGCCTTCTAGCCATTTGTACAGCTACACACATGCGCATCTGGGAGCTATAATTAAATAGTAATGGTTTGCAGTTCAGCATCTGAATACCATATTAACATAACCCAGAAGAGTTTGTTTTCCGCCAGCCATTATTGTCTACGACAGTTAGAAGTCATCCCTCCATGAACCTCTAATGGCACATAGTACAGATAACACCTTGATGAAAGACTACACAAAAACAGAAAGCATGACAGAGAAAACACCCACAATGATTTTCAGGCGATAATGGTGCACATTCCTGTAACACAACTCAGATCTCAGACTGCTACAGCAAAACAAAGCTTATTTGTGTGTAAAAACCCCAACAAGCATTGTATGAATCTACAGAGGTTTTGACTCGTTGTCCGCGCAGCAGGTCCAGGCAGTAAATCTCGATGACATCACAGATTAGGGTGCGGGCTCTCAGAGGCTGTGTGCATCAATCTTTTCAGAAAATGAAAAGAGAGGAAATTTTCCTCAAAGCTGCAAAAACCCAAAACAAACAAATAAAAAAATGCCTTGTGTAGCAGTTTCACTTATGAACCCATCCATTAGGTCTTCAAACAATGTTTTAGTGAAGACAGAGAATATTTATTCGTTAGGGAGGTTGGAGGAATTGAACTCCAGTTGAAGTCTGTGAAGGTTCTCAGTCAACCAGGTCATAGTTCCCTGAGAAAGTTGAATCTAGGGCAACTGGACTTGGTCGTAGATTCAGCATATGCATAGGTTCCACAGTAAAGGGTCATAGAGTGGAAAAGATCTCAGAAATGACATGGAACCAGCTACTTAACGAGAGAGTCAGACAGGTCCATTTCACTATTAATGTCTTGAACAAAAAGGATGATAATTTACTCCAGAAACCGATATCACATCTGCCTTGTGCAGTCATGGAGTAGGTCTACGACTTTGTGCAGAAGGCACAATTATGCCTTCTGCACAACACACCAAAGGCAAGAAAAGACAGAAAAGAAAATTTCAGAACCTACAATCATGCTATAGCAAAAGTAGGAGAACAGAACAGAACTTACCTGGAGGTAATAGACAGATAACATCACACAGGAAGGAACTTCCAACAGATGGGTGAAGAATATGTCAGACAGGGAACTCACCCAACCAGAGAAAGAAGTCTTTACTAAAGGACTAAACTTCGCCATCACACCAAAACATCTACCTATAATTGACCTCATCACAACCACAGAGTCAGCCATAAAGAAAAACAACCTCACAGAGACTGAAGTGGAACAGCTCAGGTTGAAGATATCTGTGACCCTATCCAACCCCAAGACACCCTCTTCAAACCTCTGCACCCAGAAAAGGAAAGCTGTGATATCACTGAGCAAGGACCAAAACATCACCATCCTCCCAGCAGACAAGGGAAGATGCACAGTTGTCCTTAACACAACTGACTACCACACCAGGGTCACCACACTCTTGAGTGGCTCCAACACATGCGAAACACTGAGACAAGACCCTGCCAGTGGGTACAAGAAAAAGGCCATAAAGTGTCTGCAAAACTTACAGAAGGAGAGAACAACAGACCAGCTACAATATCACAGACTATATCCTGGGGAAATCATCCCATCCCCAAGAGGGAGCCCCCCTCTCAGGTCTATAATTAGCAGCATCAACTATGTGACCTACAACATTGTCAAACATATAGCCACCATCCCAGCTCCACTAATTGGCAGCACTCCTCACCACATCCACAACTCTATGGACTTTGTAAACAAGGTTTGAGGACTGAAACTGGACCCAGATGAAACCATGGTTTCCTACGATGTGTGAGAAGCAGTGGAAACAGTGAGACTGACTACTATAGGACAACACCTCACAAAACAGTACAAAACTCAACCCCGCCTAGATCTGCACCATACTAGAGCTCTGTCTCAACACCACCTATTTCCAGTACAATGGGGAATTCTAGCCACAAAAGCATGGCTGTGCCATGGGCTCACAGGTATCTGTCATTGTAGCCAATCTCTACATGGAAGATGTTTAAAAAAAAAA
The DNA here is from genome assembly GCA_038496675.1 of Rachycentron canadum. NCBI lineage: Eukaryota > Metazoa > Chordata > Actinopteri > Carangiformes > Rachycentridae > Rachycentron > Rachycentron canadum. The sequence goes on along the minus strand of CM076649.1, from coordinate 601,448 downwards.
AAAAAAAAAAAAAAAAAAGCAAGCTCTGAACTCTTTCAGAGGAACAGCACCCAGCCACTGGTTCAGATATGTGGGCAAATGGGTCAATATTAAAACCAAGAAGGTGCAAGCATTCACTGAACACATTAACTCGGTCAGTAGACAGAAACATGAAGTTCAAACGAGATGTGATAAACAACAGCTTGCCTTTCTTGGGCCACCCTTTTCCTACTCAGAAAAGCAATCTGTTATATGTAGTTCAATGCACGAATTTGGTGAAACCAAACAGCCACTAAACACACACGCTCAACACAGGAGGACCAACTCATCATCACTAGAATCAGCAGGTTTCCTACACCTTAAGGACAAGGGACGCCAACATCCACATTTTGGATAGGTGGTTTGAAAGAGTGAAGGAGGCCATCTATGTCAAAGTGAAGAAACCATCCCTCAACAGAGGATGAGGCCTTAGACACAAACTGTCCTGCACATTCAATGCTACCCTTTCATCCTTTCCCAGGAGACTAAACCAGCCACTCTTGGCCCCATGTGACTCCAATGGCTATCATTCACACCTGACCTCAGGTGACTTTAATGACTGACGACAGTCGTCACAACAACCAGGAGCACTATTGAACCAAGTGGTATCAGTGACCTTGTTATCGAACCCACTAAGGCTGAGGTGATGCTAAATGTTTTTTTGTTTTTTTTTTTTAGAAAAACGGCTTAAATCGCTAAATAGAAAAAGTAATAAATACAACTCAAATAAATACTAGACATAGACTAGACAAACATTAAGGACCATATATATGTATATCGACCCATAATGTAAATGACTCAGTATTTAACAGAAATTTTCAACAGTGGATTTTTCCAGTTTTTCCAGTAATGATGGAGCGACAGTACCTCAAGACTTATCAACTATTATACGAGAAAATACTTTAGATTTTGTGCATTGCGTCTATATTTTCCCCTTTAAAGCAGAATATCCAGATAAATAATGCACAATCCCGAATCTGCTCAGATGAAAGCACTTTCCTCTGAAGAAAAATCACTGTGAAATGTTTTTTTTTTTTTTTTCTATCAGCATGGTAAACTGCAACATTATGTGTCCAGCAATGATTTAGTTCTTTACCTGAGTGGTGAGGCTGAAGACGTCTATGACTGTGACAGAGTTTCCCCAGCTTGCCCACACTGAGTCATCTAACACTAACAGTGTCCGTACTGGTTCTGAGCCCAGGTTTACACATCTGCAGGTGTCAGGGTCCCAAAGATCATCTGAGGGGAAAAAAAAAATCCACACCACTCAAAAATACAACCAAGCTCTTACAAAGAAAAGTAGAAACCATCAAAATTACTGGCTATTATCACAGCTAACTTAAACTCTGAAGGCCCCACTTCCATTACAACACTGTCATATTGAGTGAGGCAATTCAATTCAATTCTTGCCTCTTGTATCACAGCAAGATACCTTGGTGTTTATTTAAAAAAAAACTCTTTAGCTATTTAATGTTGAGCAATTACCCAGGCATCAGTGGAGAGAGATCAGAGTTGAGGCTCATTTTATTTGACTGTAATGAAAAAACAGTCATGTGAGAGAATATGAACTAAATAAGACTATGGACCTCCATTTGAATCACCACACATTGTGCAGCACAATGTTTACACCTTTGCCACCCAAATGCTAATAAGTCTGGTGCACACTTTCCGACTTCTTCACTAGCTCTTTTATTCTCTCTGTGTCGCTCACTCTTTTTGCTTCATCAGTGTGAAAATGAAGCAGACCTTTTTTCTTTGAGTTTTAATCACAGTGCACACGTTGCAGCGACCACAGTAGCACATTATAAAGTGAATTACATAAGCATTTCCTTTGCTATGCGTTAATGAAGCAAAATTAGAGAAGGGAGTGCATCCAGCCATTTAATTAACATTTTGAGTTGTTTATTTCTGCCTTTCATAGCAGAATAGCTTTACAATGCCTTCTGACTTGCACAGGTTAATTGCTTGGCATGTTATAAAGGTCATTTTTCCACCTTTTCAAAATTCACTCTTGTAAATGTCCCTATGGCCCCTTTGCACTAAGAAAGACCATGCTCATAGTTCTCCCTCTTTAACATAGTGGAGGAACAATCTTGTTGCACTAAATCAAACTTTTCTGTCTCAGCTTGTAAAATATTTCTGTTTAAAGATGACATGATGTTTGATGTGCATTTCTCAGTGAGAAAAGCTGGAGCACATCATTCACAAAGCAACAATATGTTGTGTGTACTCATACGCCTTTTGATAGAAGTCTCGACTGAAACCTTGGCATTTCCTGGCTGCTGCAGACTTGTTTTTCAACAGTAGCACGCTAGTCAAGGGCATAAATCTTTAACAGATGTGCAGAATCCACAAACATTCCCCGGCAACCTCCAGAGCTTTTCTCCTGTCCTTTTTTTATATACAAAGCATGAATAGTAATATTTAATCGGCATGCAGCAGCTTGGTGTAATTAATCATCCTTTCTGCTTGGGCGGAGAGAGGAGCACAGGAGGAAGGCAGGCGCATTGACATACTGTGGCCAGGTAAGAAGAACCCAGTGATAGAGCTATTGTGCTCCCGCTGGCTGTGAAGACTGCAACCCACTGCTGAGATGGTGTTAAGCCCCCCCCCCCAGCCTTGTGCAATGCCTGACTAAACATGGCATGCCATCTACCACATGGTGAGGTGTTATTTTCATACTTAGGCTGGGTGTGAAATTCACCAGGAAAGGGAAGTATAGCGTAAACGTAAAAGTGATTGTAGTGCAATAATTTGAAATGCAGTTAAAAATTTTTATCATTTTACAAATATTATCTAATTCTGAAAATGGGTTTTCTGAAAAATATATCATACAGTTTCTGTGTATGACACATAGCACAATTATTTATAGGCCAAATTAATAAAATAATTTATGTTTGAGCACAGTAGATGTTTACTACAGAGCTGTTTCATAAATATATAATGAATGAAAACAGGAAATCTAATTTGTAGTATTGTAGGAACAAATGATTTTGTTGATTAACAAGGGTTTTTAGGAATAAAAAAGTCAGACTTTATGAGACATGAAATGTTGGATGTCTTATCAGTAAATAACCAATGCAACTTATTAAATAGTTTGTTGTGAACTGAATGAGTTGAAAATAGTGCACACTGTAAATGCAGGAACTCACACACATCTTTCAACAAAAAAGCATAATTTACAACTATATGATTTACAAATTCATTAACATTTTTTTTTGTCTTTCTAAAATGTTTTGATTCACCATAGTAAAACATAAATGGACAACCAACTACACTTTGTCAATTCTCTAACAGACCACACTCAGGAACAGTCACCCCTAACACAGAGTCAACTGCAGCCATCCTCCTTAAAACAAAACAACTGGCACCTTACCACTGTTATTTCTTCCATAAACCATCACAGTCCCGTTACGCAGGCCTGCAAACAGGAAGCGAGAGGAGTGCTTCAGGCAGAGCACAGGGCAGCCTTCTGGGTTATGGAGGGTCAATAGGCACTGTGCTGCAGTGTCCACACTGCCATAGACCAGGATGCTGGAAGAGCAAAAGCAGCACAAAAATGATAAATGGATGTCATTTAAAATGACAGAGTGCCTCGTTTTCATGCAGTTTGATTTAACAGTTGACTTTGGAGCAAAGCATTGTGTAAGTGCAACCACTCTGTCTTTCTCATGTTTGAAATCCCATCTTAACTTTGCTACATCTTGTTGTCTTCTTCAGAATGACAAATGCACACTGCTGTTTGTTTCTCTCTGTCAGAGAAGAAGCAGAAGAAGTAGAAGAAGTAGCATTGGAGATGACAGTTATTTGAGTGTGCTGAAATGCAGAAATTGAATTTTTTATTTTATCTTTAACTGAATGTCTTTTTTCCCTGGACAGACACTTACATTGTGAAAGAATGAGTCAGCATAAACAAACTGCTGACATATGGTTTAGGTTATATACAAATGATGAGACACTACTGTAAATGGAAATTACAGAAATGTAATAACATAATGGGTACATTTGTAATTCAATAATATTCTTTGTCTTAAAAAAAAGCTATTTATTCAATGTAACTGTGGCAGGAGACTGAGATTAAACCCGTCCTCTATAACACAGTAGGGATCAGAAGGTTTATTGGATTTGAAAATGAAACTGATCTTAGTAGCAGTATTGATGCTATGTTGGGTATCAGCTCTGATTTCTTGCTTTGATGGAATATTGACAAGCAAATCTATGCTGCGAGAAATCTCAAGGGGCCTTAAAAAGGATAATACAGGATATTATTTTACAGACTTGGAGCATACTGAACCGTATTTGTGTTCTTGTGTTTATATTTGTGTTTCTTTTAAAAGATAAAACGCACTTCCAGTGAATGTAATTTGATGATTTGTTCTCATTCTATATCAACACAAAAGCTTTTTTTTTTTTTTTAATCTCTTTTTTTTTTTCCTCAGGCATCTGTTGCTTTCTGTGATGTGAGTCTCTCACCGGCCATCGTCTAATCCAACACAAATGTTGGCACCGATCCCCGAGGGTGCCTTGTGAACTCCAGCTTCCAATTCCTCAGCCTGAGACGGTTCTGGTACATATTCCAGACATCGGACAGCAGAGCCTACCTGAAGGCTCTTTACAGCCCTTGGCATGGGCCTGTTGAGGGAAAATATCTCTATCTGGCCCTGGGAACCTTCTCCTCCACCAGCCACCTGTTGTGAGAAAAAAGCCAGGTTGAAAGAGGTCGAGACCCCATGTTAAGCTGTACCAATGGACTGAATCATAATGCCCTAGGTAATAAACTATTCTGCCAAAATAGAAAAAAAGAAGTAGGAAGAGCAGAGTGCAGAACTGAAAAAGCTTTTCATGTCATGTAGAATTTTAAACACGTTATGTAATGTATTCATGTCATCTCTAGAACATCAAACAATTCATAAAACTGCAACCTTTTCACCAGTGCAGAACGGAGAGGCTCTCCACAGTTTCTGAAGGACTGAGCAGCTTACACAATGTTGTTTTTGTTTTTTTTTTAGTTTACAAGATCTAAGTGACTAATCAAATGCTTGAATCAGTTTATGAAAAAATGAAAATAAATTTTTTTCAGTTAATTGAGCTGACATCTGATTTTAGCATATCCAAGGTCACACTCAACGCTTTCTCAGTACCAATGAAGGAGCGCACACAAGTGTACAGAGCTATTGAAAGCCAGGAGCTATCAGTAGCTCAATTTGGAGAAAGTTTCTACCAATCAATGCCTGTATATGTCTCTGCCTTTTTAAAAAGAGCACAAGTTTTGGAAAAACCTCCCCAACAAACAACCAATCTTAGATGTTACTAAAAAAGGTCCAGCAATCATAATAAGCTTCCCAAGGTGATTCATACCCTACAGGCTGACTGTCTGCCCAATAGAGACTTGATTTCCTATGTATCAAATTTGTACTGGCCTTTGTGAAGGCCTGTCAATGCTAATGCTGAGAAAACAAAGACAGCAGGAGCCCCCCAACCTATCCCTGATGCAATTCCAATTAAGGTGGCGTTCCTTCCATTCCCAAACAATTAAAGTGTCACTGTAGGTTTTCAATATGATTCCATTCATTACTCCTGTGTGAGGCCTAGGTGGATGTCCAGACAAAATACAAAGCCCTTCTTTTGGGGAAAAAAAAAAAAAAAAAAGCAGCACGGCTGCTTGGTGCTAGACGGCGAAGATTTATTCTCTGTATGAATCACATTGTGCAAATGTGACATGAGCTAAATATAGTCTTTAGCTCTTCTCCTCCACGCTCACCCTTATTTGCATGCAATCATTTGTTTGATTTGTATCAGCGTGCAGAATCTGGACAGGAGCGATCCTGTGGGCTCTTGAGAATGAGCCAGAACAAATAATGGTCTGTTGCACAGGGTGAAAAGAAGATAGGGAGGACTTATCTTGCAGCAAGGGTCCCAAAAAAACACAGCTTCAAGTGACTCTATTTAACCAAAGCCAGAGGCAAGGACCCCTTTCCTCAGACTCCTACACAATTTATACATTCACACGTCCATCTGTACCTCCAAACCCTTCCACACACACCACCATTACCACTATCCATCCCCCTACAGCCAATACAAATACTGTGTCCTGACAAAGTCATCACTGCTTATTTGGAGAAATAGATATCTGGAGTTGTGCCCTGGACACATCCCTCCTCTCAGCTTGGGAGAAGCAAAAACTTCCCAAACAGTAAATGCCTCTGCCAGCATTAATTAGATTGGTCTGGACACAGTGAGGAAGTATGGGAGAATGGTCATGATAGCACACTCTGCTCAACTATATTTGCCACATTAAGAAGCTAAAACAATGGGTCAGATTGTTGATATACTCTGAAGAAATTACATTTCTAGTTTCCCATCACTGACACTTGCTATGAATGCAAACATATAGAATAAATGTCTAAGATGAGAAACGTGAGGGCAGAGTTAATGGATACTTTATCTAAATATGAGGATATTGGGAAAAGTGGGACAAGGAGGGTGAAGGCAAACAGGGAAACACTGGGGTAACAGCCTGATTAGACACAATGTCATTACTCTGATCAAAGCACACAGAAATCCCCATAGCCCATCTCACTTTAACATGATTAGTGTCATCCCTTATTTGACAAGCCTGCCAGGGAGGTAGAACCAACTGGGGGCGGGAACGCTCAGCCACTAATTATTCTTGCTGGATCTGCAGGCCTTCACGATTTTGTGTTTAGTGAATACCAGTTTTGTTTTTGCTTCGGTTGTGCGTTGCACTGTGCAGAATGTAACACTGTTACAATGTTACATGTGCCGAGTACCAAACTGAACTGTCCTGTTTGAAGGGTTGGTTTGTAGTATATATTCTAAGTAAAGTCACTCATTAGATTTGAATTCTATTCAACGATATTGTCTGCTAAATATTTAGACTCTTAAGTGATAGACCTTGGATGTCAGTTCAGACTCCCTTAAAGAAGCATTCCTCCTCTAAGATCCAGATCCAAACTCATACTTCTTTTCAGGCAAAACTAACTACTTGAAAAAGCACCTATGAAAAGACTGCTGCCAGGCAGAGCTGGGACTCAAGGTAGGCCTGGCACAAAATGTGGAATTTTAACATTATATTAACTTTTTACTTGAACTTAACTTCTTTAGACGCGAGTCTCTAAAGATTTGACCTATAAAATTTGGAAAGTTTTAAAGTAAGGCTGAACAATTAATCAAAATGTTAATCTGTTAATCTATTCTATCAAAATCTATTAATTTAAAGCACTAGGTCAAAGTTACTTGCAAAACACTATGTAACTTTAAACATATGGTGTCATTTTGCTGGTCAACATTCAGATACCTGAAACACTTGATTCTGACTTGCCCTCAAGGACTACATGACAGACAACACTATCCAAGTCTCAAGACTCTACTTGAGACATGATGTGAGCTTGTCTCTATGTAAGTCCCAACTCAGTCTTGACTTAGTACCTAACTCTCAGCTCTTTGCAGTGCATCGCAGATGTACTTTAAACTTTACACTCCAGATAACTGCTATTCCCAATGGTTTATTGTTGATGAAATTATGTGGCTGTAAAGGAACTGAAAACCTTTAACACGTGCTTCAGTTTAGACTTCAATCACTTTAGTGGACATATTCTCTACCTGTGCCACACATTACGAGTTAACAACCTAAATTTGCTTCTCCAAATGGCGGAGGCGGACAAGATCAGGGGCATTTAAGTCATCTGTAATAATGAAATCTTCAAATGCTGATATCACAACGCCCTAAATTCCACCTCCACCATACAGTATCTCCCTTTCCCCATCTGAGTGAGCATCCTGCCCTGTTTAGAATAGCACCACAAAAACAACTGAGTCTGAGACACTGTACTCTGTGTCTTTGAAGGCCTACACTTGATTTAGCCACATTTTAGGTCAAAAGGGGATTACCTGATAAAGAGCCCACGTTCTTGGAAAAGGAAGAGGGAGCAAAAATTGAAACCTAAAGATTAATAGCAGATTCTCTGCATTGTTTTTTTTTCTGAATCCCCCCTCCTTTAGATCTGCTAAATTCCCCCAAGTAAAGGGATTGTGATGTGATAGTCTGGCAGCACAATTTGCCCCACTCATCATAAAACACTATGCAGCAGTTACCTACTGCTAGCCTTTATACTGTACTAATTCACAGTTTCCTGGTGACATTTTACAGAGAAAAATGGTCCGTGTCACAATTCTTTGCCTTGAGATACATTTTTTATTCCTTTGTTTTTAATGAATGAGAGCAGAATGTAGAGGGGACGTTCAAAATGTCATGGTAATTGTGTTAAAAGCTAAAATTATCAACAACTGTAAAATATGCATTATTTTGCCTTGTCATTGGTTTTAATTATTTGGCATTCAATTGGGAGTATGTTGGCGAGTGTATGTATGCATGTGTGTGTGTGTGTAAGCAACACGTTACTCACCCAGAGGTAGCCTTGAGGTAAGGAGGTGCTTGCTGCAGAGAAGCCCAACAATGCACAGTGAACCGGATTATGGAGGGCAGCTTCTAGCTACGAGAGACAGAATGAATATTGATTTAATATGTACCCAGGCTCAATGAAGCAAACTTATTGTTTTATTCTTTTGATGTAGTCCCAAAAATGTGACAACTCTTGTCATCATCAGCATCTTTCTGACTTTTTACATGTTACAGGATATCCCTCAATTAATGCCTGTTTTGACAGACACATGTGAGCACCCAGTTCATAAAGGAGTTTTATGTGTTGCTAAAATGCTAAAAATCAATTCCATTAAAAAAAAACAAGCCGTGTACTTATCAGTATATATAGCGTAAATGGTAAATGGACTGCACTTATATAATTATGGTGCTTTTCTCTTCTTCTGTACCACTCAAACACTTTTCTATATGTCACATTCACACACACATTTAAACATCCCATACACAAAAATTCACACATACAGACAGCACAGCCATCAGGGGAAATTTCAGGTTTGGTATTTTGACCAAGGACACTTTGACAAGCAGACAGGAGGAGCTGGGGATCAAACCACCGACCTTCTGATTAGTGGGCGACTCGCTCTACGTGCACCTCAACCTCCAGGTGTTCAACTATTTTGTTTTCTATTACCACTGCCAAGATCAAAAGACCAACACAAAAAAACAACACAAGATGTTTCAGTTATAATGGGAGGCAAACATTTGAGTAGTTTCAGCTTTCTCACAGTTTTTGTTCATTAAATTTGTTTTCAGGCTAGGTTTTTCTCTTACCATTCTATTGTTGTGGAAAATATTGTTGTGTCCTGGAACCAAAGTCCCAGACCACTGGAAAACAATTCTAAGACGTTTTAGCAATGTCCAAATCAGCTCAAGAAAAAACTTCTCATTGTGTCCAAAAAAAAAAAAAAAAAGATTATCAGGAGTCAGAGTACAGGGCAACAAGAGACTTTAATACCGGTACCAAAGGAGAGCTGTTCAAAGTATATACAGGTTACACCAGAAGGACTCTGAACTACACTGACGTGTGCCTCTTCTTTTATACTCGTGGAATTGCTGGTTTACGCCTACTGACCTGCCCCTTTAACATAGACCTTATTACACCATTATGTCTGTCCTTACACCAGCTGGTACTGGGCTTCCAGGTACTTTCCAGATCCCCAGAGCCTCTCTACATGTCCATACATGTCTTATTTTTTAAAATGCCATTTTCCATTCATTTTACACCCTTATTTTCATGATTCCTTTTGTCCTTATTTTTACTAAGTTATTCTTGCCTTTTTTACAACCTTATTTCTTAACTTCCTCTTGTTTTTTTAAATAATAAGGTTTATACAATACAAGTACACTTTCCATCAAATCATACAGGGTGCAGTGATTGAGATTATCTTTAACATAGTACGTGCACTTGGGGTTGCCTTAATTCACATAAAACATTGTGAGGTTTACATAAGACATGATTGGAATAATGCTTTAAAAAAGTAGTTACATATTTCTGCTTAATACCTATCATGTAACATAACATATAATCATTATTAGGCATTGCATTTTTGTCTTCTTCAGCACATCAACTGTCTTCAACAAAAATAATACCACACTATTTCTATTTTTGTTCCCATATTTCTATTTCTTTTGGTAACTGTGGTCCACTCCGTTGTTATAAGTTTACTCTGTATATGGAGAATTGTTCAAACTTTGAAATACAAAAAATAGCACTTTGAGCGTAGCAGATGTCTTAGCTCAAAAAAAAAAAAAAAAAGCCAAAAAGCTGCTCATTTCCTAGTTATTTTCAAATGCACAAAAGATTGTGTGTAAAGATTGTGGTTATACAGTTGATATGGAATAATAATTTTAAGGATGAACAGTGCATTCACGCAAGGGGTTAGTTTAAGTGGTATTTGACATTTACTTTTAGCATTGAAACTGGGAAAACATGGGAATACACGAGGGTCCTGAAGGTTGAAGTCCTGAACTGAGGCAGTTGTCACACTTTTTATTATCAACAAAAAGAGCCAACATTTTACTAAAAGGGAAAAAAATATATATATATTTATATTCCTTACTATATAGGCGCTTGCCTGAAAAGAACTGATGGAGGTTGACATTTACAGTATAGAGCCTGTGGCTAATAGTGCATTAAAACCCCCCACGGTGAAAGCTGCTCTTGTACCCTGCAGTCTGTCTGGTAGGCAATGATTATTATTTTGGTGTGTGACCGCTAAGGGTGGGCCACGTGACAGACAGAACAGCTAATTGTGTGTTGTTGCGATAGTGGGGGGTGGCTGTGAGTGAGTTGTTGAGTTGGTGGGTTTAGAGGGGATGGAGGGAGTGAAGAGAGGGTCAGCAATGAGCACTGAATGTCTTTCACTGTCGTCCTCCACGGTGGCAAGCATCAATCACAGGTAATTTATAGCCTCCCTTGACCAGGACACACCCCCTTTCTCTCTTGCTGGGTGTGTTTGTAAACACTAAACAAAAAAAAAACAAAAACAAAAAAAGCATGCCAGTCAGATCCCTGCTCCCCCCATCTGCACTACAAGGCTATTCCTTCACTCCCCCTGTGTCTGTCTCCATCAATTCAATTTCACCAGGCAGATTCATGGCTCGTCCTCTATATCAGTCTCTCAGTCCCACTTTCCCATTTCTCATTCCCATATTTTTTGTGCCTGCTCTTTTTCCACAGTTTCTGTCTTGTTTCTCCCTTTCCCCTTCTGCTACCCCCTCATCAAGTGCAGTGAAATGTTTTTGATAGGTAATTAAGTGGCAGCCATAATATGTGTCCATATGGAAGGCCCGTGGTGAAGAGACAGCGTGGCTGTGGACCAGAGGGACTGAAGCACTATAGCGGACTGTGCTGGTGGTTCAATAGTGGTTGGATTTTATCAGTCACCTGAGACTGGAAAGCATCGTCGGTCAATCTTCCCAGGCCTAGATTGTTTTGTATGTTAGCACTCTCCAGAGTCAGTATGGCAATACTAGTGGGATCTATCCACTCTATCTGAGCAGTCCCCATCTTCATAAGATATTCAAAGGCAGGAATGTGCACTGGGATCATTCAGATAAAGAGCTGATGTGTAAATGATGAGGTTTGTTTCTTAATGAGATAAAGTCTTGGTCAAAGTTTTTGTCACCCTTGAATTTCAAGTGCATAATTCAGAATATCTTCAGAAGTAAATGTAAAATCTAGAACAAAAGAAATTGAGAAATAATACAAACACAAAAGTCCAACAGACAATTATTGGCACCATTTTGATGAATTTGAATTCGAACAAAATTAAATAAACAAACAATACTCATTTGTGTTTCATTTTCATTGTTCACAGGTCTTGAATTAAACAATGAATGATGGTTTTACTGGATAAAAATTATAGATTGAGTTTATTTCTTATAACAGTGAAGACAAGAGAGCATCAGAAATGTTATTATCAAAGAGCATAGCAACTCCAAAAAACACACAGCACTTGTAAAACCATCTTGAAAATAACTCAATGAGGCAATGAGACATTGGTGTGGATTGTTGAAAAAAAACGCCACAAGACATCTAAAGAGCTTCAGGCTGACCTGGAGCAATGTGGACTGGTGGTTTTGTCTGCCGTACGCTTAATCAAGTAGGGGTCACCACTATTGAAAAGAGGCACAAAAAGGCAAGACTAATATTCATAGATATGCCATAATCTTTCTAGAACAATATTCTATTAACAAATGAAACCAAAGTCTTTTTATAGGTGACAAAATGAAGCCTATGAGGAAAGGAACACTGAACCGACAATAAAACATGGGGGAGGCTTGACAAAATTGGTTAATTTGCATTTATTTCTGAACGGATTCTGAATTATGTACTTGAATTTCAGGGATGCTAATCATTTTGACCATGACTGTGTTCACCATTTGAAAACTCTGATGCCTTCTCTTGTAAAAGGATTTCAGGTATAAAGAGGAAATCTAATTTTGGAATATTGTATAAGTAATTAGCCATTTCCTAATGGTTAAATATGCAACAGCAATTCTTTGTGTATATGACAATTATGTAAATCCACACAAGACATATTTCCCATTTAATCAATTTGGAATAAAAGTCTTTGACATGAGGCAAATTTTTTGTGTGTAAATGGCTCATGGGGCTTTAAGTACACTAGGCCACCAAGGCGAGGATATATTGCGTTCCTATTAAAGTGCAGACAGTGACTATGATCAATACAGTAAACCCCTGGTCCACTTATTGAACTTCTTTAAACAGCCAATGGAAAGAGCTCAGATGAGCATAACAACAAAGCTTGTGAGATCATTTCTACCTGTGAATGTGCAAATTATATTGACAGGCACAAAGGAAATGTGGGTCTTCAACGATGATCATATCAGTGGTGACCCAAATGCTAATAGTGAGGCACCATTTAAAAATCGATGAGATCCAAGCTTCCTGAAAGTCGATTGTCAGTCTTGTTTATAGCACAGTCGCTGTGTGTATGTGTGTGTCTGCAGAGCTGTAGGTGTGAAGTTGAGAAGCTGAAGCTACTCCCAGGTGTGGAGGCAGGATGAGAGAAGGAGGTGAGCCTGTAAGCCGGCTGAGGGAAGTTTGATGGAGGACTTTGGGGAGCGTGGGGAGGAAACGGGCAGGTGAGCTAATTAAAGCGGGATTTGTTGATGTGATGAGAGGGCGGCCTCCCAGCTGCTGATTACCAATGACCCAATGGTCGACAGAGAATCTGCTCCACCCATTACCCCAAGAGGGCGCCAGCCCATATGCTTGTGCCAGGTGGCAATGGTGAGCAGAGGAACATCCACTGCTTTTCTGGGAGATAAATGTAGAACGTATGCATTACACCCATTGCTACATGACAGAATGGATGGGACCAGTTATTGTGACTGTCTTTTATCTACTCTGAACATTTTTGCCTAGTTACACGCTGCTACAGCTCTTGGCTCTGAATGTCAACAAATGTAGATAGTGGTGGTTATTGGTAGTGGTCTAATATGACAGGGTAAGGTTTTAATGATTCATGCTCTTGGCTGTCAGACCGTCAGAACAGTGTTCCCTCGGTAAGGATGACTTTCCCAAATCCAATTAATGTTGTTTTACTTCCCAAGGCTACTCAGGTGCACTGTTTTTCCTTACAGCAATGTTGCTCTGTAAGCACCGTAAAATGTGCTCTCAGAAATGTGGGGGCTCTTCCACACATCAGATTTGTGACAACTGCTCTCCAAAAAGGGTCCATGCATCATATTCATCAGGAGCCCATAATGTTATCAAGACAAACTGCAGCCAGCATTGCATTGTTTGGTCTCCACTATGCTTATGTAATGGATTCTCTTTATTGGAGAGAGTGCTCTATAGACACTTGTGAAATACTGCATTACATGAAACTACTGAGCACACATTTCTGGAGTGTTCAGAGAAAAAATGAGTTTGCAAATACAATATGTTGCACTGTATAGCCTGCTGAAAATCAAATAATAAATATTATCTCCATAAACGGCATGCGTACAGAGAACTGAGTGCTGTGTATTAGACCCAGGGAAAGAAAATATGCCTGTTTTTTTCTAATTCCATAGTCACAGTGCCTTCCCCCAATTCCACATACCAACAATCTTTTACACGCACTAACAAGCACTAATAGAAAACTTCCACTGTTTATTAACTGGTAATTGACTGGTGCTGGCGCTCCTTCTCCACTGCAACCCCACTGCCTGAGGCTACAGCCAGGATGGCCGCAGAGTGGATCGCCAGTCAGCCTGAAATTACTTACATCCAGAGCACTGCTACAGGTAATGCACACTAAACAAGCTCCTAACATGAGAGATTGTGCAAAGTTGTTGCTTGGGTTAACAAGAAGGCAAGCTCTGATGGAGAGTGGCATTTCTTCATTGCTCAAATATGAAAAGATGTTGAGATTGTTGACCATGTTTGGTCTTCATTTGACCTTTTGCATCAAGCTAGATTGATTATGCAACACTTAAAAGGTACATCTGCTATGGAGCATGTCTATATCTACTACGCACCAACGCGTGTTCAACAGCAGCCCTACCTGAGTAACTTCTTTTTGACCTTGCACTAAAATTCTCATAAGATTTCACTTAGATGATACAAACATGGAAAGAAGGAAGTAGAACACTTTCCTTTTTTGGTTTTCTTCCCTCATGAGAAATTCTACCTCCAGTGGAAGCAAACAAAAAGAAGTAAATAAAAACTGGCAGTTCTAATGTTTTAAAGTAACGCACAAAGGGGAAAAAACCCAGTAAGGATCTATGGAAAAACTGAAAAACATTTCTGACAAACAGATGGTGCGATCCGAAAAAAACGCTTTTTAGGAACTGTTCACTGTGCATGACTAACCAGTGTAACTAAGGAGGGGAAGGACCACCAAAGTCACAATATTTCATTTGTATAGATTGAAACCATACAACAGTTTTCTGAGCCAAATGATTAGGATTACAGGGTCACTGCATCTAAATCTAAAAATGAAAAAAGGTAAATACCCTAGAATTGAGATCTTAATTGCAGACTGAATTACGGTTCAGTGATACACAGGTCTATGTAATTCTCCACCAATTCAACTTTGCCTGTCAGCAGACAGCAAAGGGAAAGGGTCAAACTGCCCTCTATCCTACATGATACGAGTGTAAAGCACAAGGTAAATTGGTATGAGTTTGGCTGTGCGTGAAATTTGCTATTCCCTACATAAGAAACGTTTAGTAGTGCCCTACAGCTGTGGCTCCCAGCCTGATAATTCACTCTATAGTAATATATATCAACAGACCTTTCATATTTTTAGGTAACTCCACCAATATTAGAGTAACTAATACTAGTACTCAAAAGAATTTTAATGACTTTGAGATAAAGAACGATTTTAAGTAACACATTTATGTTCAGTATGCAGTATGGTACACAAACCTCATACACACACATCGTTTGTGGACCTGCACACTCTCATGACACAGGCATACGGGGACAGCAAAGTGGTGTTTGCTCATTATCTGTTTTCCAATACATCATTCTCTCTAATGAACCTAATACAAAAGGACAACAGGATCAAAGTTGAAACTTGCTGTTCATGTTATGATTTCATGAGCTAGATGTCACCCTGTGATTTAAATTCCACCAGCATCTACCGCCGGAGATCAAAGGGCCAACCACCTGCTGTGCTTGCAGGCCTGCGTTACCCACAGAATATTCAAAGTCATTTGAAGACAATAAGATTAAACCATCTGCACGAGAGGGCTGAGTAGACAGCCTGATTTTTAACTCTTGATAGGCCTGTATCAGGTCCTTCAGAGGTGGTTTGGATTTGCGGCAAAAGCATATGGCTATCAGCTTATTATTAAAACTGGCTCAAGACATTTCCCTCAATTTAATAACCACTGTCTGTACAGTAACGATTCCCTGTCTCCCTTGGCTATGCCACAGATCATATCAGCAATAAGTGGAATGAAGTTGGAGAGTGGTTTTGCATATCGCTGCTCAGAGCCACAGTCTGACATTGGTAGGACATCACAAACTCATATTCATGACTCGACTGAGATTTTCCTCCTTGTGCCCTTCACTGCTCCTAGCTGAACGACTGCAACACGCCCAACAAATGTGATGCAAATTCACTGTGTCGCTATGCCCCCTCACACACACACACACACACACACACACACACACACACACACACACACAGCTGACTCCTGCGGCCATGGCAGTTCCAACTCTGGATGAAAGCAGTGTACTGCCCCTGCATTAATGGGTTCAAAAGAGGACTACAGGCCAAACCTCTCCGTGAAGTCAATCACTTCCTCCATCTTCCTCTTCCTTTTGCCAGAGACAGGAGACATCCACCCAGGTACCAGAGAAACTTTGGTTGAGCAATGTTTACCCACCTCAAAGACAGAAACTGACACAACTGTTTGTCAACATAGGGTCCTCGACGAAACCCTGGGCACGATGTTGGACAAGGCTTTCTATAATCCCTAATATCAGATTGCAGGAAACGCAGAACAAAGGGAGATGTGCTGCCAGCTCAGTCCTAGTCATGTGACAGTTAAAGCGATTTTTGCCAAGGAAGCTCTGCACATCAAGGAGCACCTCCCAAATCTGAATCTGCCCCTTACAATCCTTGGATTCTGACTCTATGTTGGCCTGTTTGGCATAACATGAGACAAACATAAATCACAACTGTTCACAAATACTAATCTGGTTGTTCAACCATCAATTCCGGCTTATTGTCTCAAGCCTGTATTTTTATATTTAAGAACAAATGTTTTGTTTTCTGGTTTTAACCTTCTTATACTGAACAACTGAAGAGTTTGTTTTTCAGTGAAGTGAAAAAGCAAAGATTAAGTGAACTCAATCGTTGCAACACACAGGGTTTAAAGCGAGAGACAACACTTTAAATATCACATAAAAACTAAAGGAAAGTTTACAATTTCATCAAATTTTAAAACAGCTGAAGGTTAAGATAACCTGTCCTTAAATGTCTCAACACTGCCCCACCATAACAAATAAAGCAGCATTCAGTAGAGTAGTAGTTCTCCATGTCTTGAAAGCAAGTAGCACGAAGACTAATTAGCAGAGCAGAAAATAAGTAGAGAACATATCACTGCAACAGACAGGATTGGTTTGGCACAATAGGAAATCAAAGAGGAGAGAGGGCTTTCTTCCCCTTCCTTTTGAATTGATGCAGTTTTTGCCTATCGTCCTCTCCACATTGATGTATAATCACAGAGGAAGAATGTGACCGAATTACCACATTTAGCAGATCTGCAGGATTTCCCTTCTGGGTACATAATTTGTTCCTGCATGCTATCTTGACAAGTACAGAGTGAGCAGAAACCCAGGGCCAGAGAGGGACTGTAGTCGGAGGCATTGCTAGACTGTATATGATTCCCTGTAATTAGTATGTTAACTGTCACAGCAACTGATCAGGCCCTTCGCAAATGACCTCGCTGTCAAACGGTGGGTGTGTCTACCCCGTTCGTACAGACACAGGCACTGCTGCACTGCCCTCTATTGGCAGGGAAAGTAATGAAGAGAAAAGGTATTGAGCAGTGTGGACGCCAGGTTATGTGCAGGGGCTTCACACAGCGTGTAACTGCTAGCATGTAGATAAAAGAACTGAACTTAAAGCCAGTAAACAAACCTCTTTCAAACATTGGTGAAAACTCAGACTCAGCAGTTACATCCCCTTATGCAGAGAAAACTTCCCAAATCCTTCTCAGCATTTCTGTTCCAGCTGTTTAGTAAATTAATAAACAGCTCAGGTACACAGGACGTAACTATGACACGACTATATTTGCATGCTGATGCTAACACAGCCTCTTGGGTATATGTATTATTAATTTCAGTACACCCCTTTATTCACTTAAAGTACAAACACAGTAGCAACTTTGCTGCCAACTCTGGTAACAACACCAGTTTCTGGCCAATAAGAGGCAGGGAGAATAGGCTGTATTATTGGCAAGCATGGCAACCATCCATAATGTCATTCCTCTATGCTCTATGTTGTTAGTAACCTCATCTACTATGAAAACATTCACAACACCTGGACCAATACCAACTGCTTCATAAGAACAAAAACATGAACCAATAAAATCTGTCTAATAAGCTCTGACCACTTTGCATCTTTCCCTGTCTTCACATACATTTCATATGATTAGAAATTATGAAAACTGTGAAAAAAACAAGCCTCCATAACCAATGGCCGTTAATAACTTTGCTCATGGTAGTTAAGAGGACACCACCTTGACCACCCATCTACATTGCTGCCTCTGTGTTTCTTGCATCTTTGTTTGCTGCTGACACAGGTCTTAAAATTTATCACGAGAGGTGGTGCAGCCAGCAGCTGCAAAGTACCTTCTGAACATTACTTAAATTCAATGAACTTGACTGCTGATGCTGCTTAGGCCTGGCAGCACAGCGATTCAGATCTACAAAGAAGAAAGCCTGACCTCTGTACACTCCTGGAACATTAGCCAAGATGTTGGAAACTGTCACAACTTCCTCAGAGTTGTTCTCTGTGAATGCCAAAGTTTGACTTCTGCCCTGACCTCTGAGAGAGGTCGTCTTTGATCGGGAGCGTTAAGCAGTCAGAGCTTGTGTGCTGTCACTGCCCCCTGTATTTGTGACAGTGACAAGTTTGGTGTGTCTGGAGTTGGGTTTTTGCTGAGTTGAGCCACGATGGCCAGAAGGGCCAAGCAGTATCAGCTCCAGCGACAGGTCTGCTGTGATCCAGCTTCACACAGAAAAATTAGATTGACACTTGCATTCTCATATTGTGCATGCCAAAAGCTTGTCTCCCCCCTTTGAACTCAGAGAATGAGCAGCACTGGTCTGTTTTTTGTGGAGAGCTGTGCACATGTTTATAAAGCTTCTAAGTCAGAGTGGTTCAAGTAGACTTGAGGTAGGTTATTTTTCCCTGACTACAGCTCTCAGTGCATTTCAACAAACACACTTCATTAAATAGAAATTGATCCAGAGATATGATATAAATGATTTCCATAATACATCTCTGCAGAGTGAAGCCTGCAAAAAAAAAAAAAAACCATCAGAACATTAGAATAGCATTTACTATTACAGGCAGCAGCTGCTGATTTTGGTGGAGCCACATTAGGTTCTGCTTCATGTCCTGAAAACATCACTGTAATGCCTGATATTCAGTGAGCATCTATTGCATTAAAATGTGCTCTGAAAATCCTTAAATGCAAAGCATGCAATATGCTGAAACTCGTGTTGCGTTCATGAACGTGCATTACTCTGTTGGTCTAAACTGAAGGGATGTAGGAAACACATTTTTAACATGTCCCCTAAATTAAGAAGCTGACGGGTAGCCACTGATGGCATATTTAGGCATCATTTGTGGAAATGATAATGAAGCTAACACAGCCAAATAGAGCAGTAGAGCACAGCACAGTCAGCGTTGGTCATATTCATGATTCATTTGACCCTGATAGTCACAGAAAAGCCGGTGTACTGCGGATTATCCTCAAGCTCTAATAGAAATCCATGGGCAAAAAGAAAACTGATTTTGATGAGGATCAGGTCTGAGAGAAAACGGTGTGCTCTCTCCAAACAGTCTCAAGCACTTGTGTATCCTGCTGTTTGTGTTTTTCTGTTTGCTAGAAGGATATTACTGCAGAGTTAGAAAGGGAGCTGATACGCCCCAGTGAATGTTTGGTGAGAACGAGCTTTTAATCCACGCTTTGGCATCTATTCTCGACAAATCAGAGAGGTGGCTGATATCTGCTACTCTGGTGAAAGGTAGCAAACGACCTTCAAGAGAAACAGAGGGAGAGGCGTTGCGTAAGGTGTCAACTTGATGACTCTACCTTAAAAAAAATTATAATAAAAAAACAGTCTAGAGGGGGGAGAGGAAATAAATCATCAGAAAGGCGTTGCATCAGGGAAAGGCCACCTTTTCACATTGTCCTTCTCCTTTTTAATCCATATTTCATAACACAGCATCTCATCTGTGGTGTGCTTCACCCACACGCAGCCTTCACACTGAACCATTTCCTTCATCTTGGCTTTAAGAGCTTTGAGTCATTATATTCATAAATCAGTCATTCACCAGACAATGCTATAAATGTAGCTGTGAACACAGTGTGTTTACCGCTGCCAGAGACGCAGCTTAACAAGCTCGTTTTATGTACATGCAGTCGCTTCCATGTGGCTAGCTGATGCACAGTGCTGTTCTCTTATCAGTCGATCAGCGGGCAAGATGGATGACACAGCACGTGAGAGGAACATGCACAACATGCCCCAAAAGCACCAGCTATACCAGTGAACAAGCAGAGACCCCTATGACCCAGTACAGTGTGATTTCACTGGATGACAAAGACAAAAACGACCTGGAACATGTTTAATGCATTTCAAGACTGAATTACACCCCATCAAAAAAGGAAAAGACACACAATGGTAAACAAATATATAAATAATGGTGATCTCAGTGATCTATGTAAACTAGTGGAGTATATTAGGGGTAAGATGTGAGCAAGCTTTGCTGTTTTCCGAGTGGAGACACAGAAGCTAATCCTCTCAGAGAAAGAGAAGGGAAGCTAACCCTGATGCAGCCCAAACCCTTTTCCAGTTTGTCATTCTACACTTCAAAGCATACATGATGAAATCCCCCAAGGTATTATAAGAGCTCTGGCATAGCAGCCATCCTCAACCCTGTCCTAGCCTAATGCCTCATAAATGGAGTCTGGAAACATGTCCCTTTACTATTTCGAAAGTCTTTGTAGCCTTGGATCTTTAAGAACCTTTTAGAGTTGCAGAGGAAGAGGTACTCTCCTACTGAAGGAGATATGAGGCATTTGTAAGTCATTATGCAGCCAAGGGATTCCTGTCCCCTCATCACTGTAAAATACTGCACATACAGTATGCATGTGCACCTCTTTCAGAATGGCTAGATTAGGACAGGAACTAGGCATTGATCTTCTTCAGAGCTTTGCTGAATGAGCGGTTATACAGAAATACAGTGTACAAGAAAATAAATGTATCCCAGATAGAGACAGACACGTAATTTAAGCCATTCAATTCCCAATGTACTACGTGACGCCATCGAATGCCAGTTGTTATACAGCTTGCTGAGCTGTCAGGTTATTGGGTTTCATAAATACATCCATTATTGGTCTTCAGGCCTCAGGCTAGCATGGACAGAACTAAAGAAATAGCTGATAACGCTCTATGAGGCTCACAGGCACAGAGAGGTATAACAGTGGACAGAACAGTGGAAGTTGTCCTGGGTACTTAAGGTCCAGACCATGTACTTCAACTACAAAACCATACAACAAAGGTTCTTTCCTCCCAAAGTAAAAACTAAATCTAAGAATAATATTCACTTTTTTGCATTAAAAAGTACAAGTTCAAATTTAGAAGCTGATATTTAATGAGTTTATTTGTAATCGTTTAAGGCATCATGTACTAACATGTACTAACACTTAAAAGTATAAATTGTTCCATTTGACAGCTAATTCTCCTGTATAGAAATCTGGCTCAGCTGTTAGCCTTTCTGCTATAGCATCACCTATTAATCCCTTAACCCAACCACCTCACACCCTCCCTTTGGGCCAACTGCCAAACCTGCTCTGTTTCATCTTTCAAAATGGCAGAGAGGGCAGTGAAACGGAGCGTGCACTGACTCTTTAAACAACAACGACCATCAGAATGTGGTTTGTCTATTAACCAAGATAACGCCTGATTCTGTGCGCGTGTGTGTGTGTGTGTGTGTGAGTGAGAGAGAGAGAGAGAGGAAGAGAGAGGGAGAAAATGAAAGAGATAAATTGAGAGGAGTCCATCTGCCCCCGCTGTTCTCACTCAGCAGACTTGTGATAAGGTTTATCTCCGGTGCCTAACGAGTTCGCCCAGTAGCCCAGTCCGGCTCCTGCTGAGTGGACCGGGGCGCAGAGCTGCACACAGCCAGCAGCGGGTTGAGCTCCCTTAGGTGACCTGTGCGTGTTGTTCATGCTACGCTGCTTTAGAACTTTATTTTCTGTAGGAAATGGCTTCAGCCCCTTCGGCCACATCTCTTTTAATCTGGGATTTCTTTTTTTGCCTCCTTTTCTTCATCCTTTCTACTCACTGTAACTCAGACTGCCAAGAGAAGCTGCAAGAGCTGGAGAAAGAGATGCTGTGGAGCTTTGGCACTGAGAGGCGTGTGTGTCCCAGAGGCAGTGGCTGAGGCAAAGATGGAGACACAGAGAGGGAGCGGGGGGCTGCTGCTGAGTTAAGCCCCTAATCACAGTCTGCTCTGCATGAAGGACTTAAAGTCACTTCATTTAATGCTACCTTCTCTTTAGTCAAAAAAGGGAAAGAAATACTACTGCTTACCTCTTCAGCTTTCTGATACCTAGGACCCCATTCCTATCACTCATTCACGTGATGTATTAAACTGCACAGCTAAAGTGTACAGTCAAGCAAACCCAGAGAAACATGCAAGTCAAGCACATACATAGAGACACAGAGACATACATGAGCAAAAACTTGCACACAAAGCAAGGTAAGCATAAATGCTTCCCTCTAGTTAGCCTTGACATGAGAGACCATTACAGGCCTTCACAGCAACCACACAGAAAAATGTACATGTCCAATAGTAATTTTAATAGTTCTCATAAAGTAAAGCCATGGGAAACAATTTCATGCTAAACCAGATCTGTGACTGACATGGCCGACCTGCCCTTCACTGGCATGCTCAGGTGCTTCATTTGTTTGTGTGCAACGTGGAGAATATGAGCAAACCCTCTGAGACTGCTGGGTCCCACAGGCTCAAAATATATTAATTGATTTGGCTCCACTTCCAGCCAGGTGTAACACACTTCTGCAGAGTACACTGGAACATCATCAAGATCTTTTGGGAAATTCCCCCTGCCATGTCAAAGCTACACTTTCCACACTTCCAGCTGCTCTTCCGCCCCACCTTCCTGTCTTGTCCACATGGCTAGCAGACTATGGGATGGCATTTTGGTCTTAATCTAATGTTGAAACATTGATTTATGCTTGGGTGTCCCACAGCCATTAAGATAATTGCATGATCACTTTATAACATCCTCCCCTGGTGGCCATGGTAATTTGGCTCCCACCACCACCCACCTTGCTCAGAAAGACCTGTAACCACATTATGGCGATAGAAAATGTGGTTGGAAATATCATCTTTCAGCCCTTGCAAATTGATTTCAAACCATTTCCTCTGACTTCTAAACCCTTTTAGTCTATCTCTTACCTGTGCTGACCATTTGATCTATTGGAGGCTTCTAGGTATTAACAGCTTGTATTGATCGAGATTCTTCAGCCTGCATCTTCAGGGGATGCTCTCATGTCACCTTGTAATTCCAATAGTCTAGGTATTTCTGAGTGAGATCATCAATGAGACAATGTATTCCAAGGTGTTAGGGCAAGGCATGTGCACTTTGATTGCACTCAATGGGAAAAATGGTGGTATTAATTGGCACTTTGATCTCTGCCGACAAAATCTTTATTAACATAAAGATTCAGATGTGACAATGGGTTAATAGCTGCCTAAGAGGAGGCGTTAGTGTCAATGAAAGTCAAATTGCTTTCCCAGACCAATTCTAAGGGAGGCACTTGGCTGCCTGGCTAAAAACACTGCCAGTTTAGAAACAATGTCCACATCAAAATCTTTGCAGCCAAAGGACACAATCAAGTGCAGAAAGACAGTGATTTAACTTCAAACTGACAGAAAGAGTCATATGATCCATCTGAATGTTAGTAATGTTAGTTTTGTATTTAGTATTAGTATCACTTTGTGTATGCAAACAAATCCCACTGATAAGTGGAGGTGATTTTGCTTTGGAGTCCTTAATTAAGAGTAAGTAATACTGTAACCTTTTTATCCAGGCTGAAAATGTATGTACTAGAAGAATTTGTCAACTATCAAAGGTTTTACCGTACAACTTACACTGAGGCAGCTACTGATTTATTACAAAATAATAAGGATATACTGAATTTACGTTTACGTTTTTGCTTAAATATAATGAGATCTTGAATGAAATTGGGTTTAAGGTATATGACTAACTGTATTATTGACATTCCTATTTGATTCACATATAAATGGCTTCTCTTCTTGAAATTTAAGAAATCATTGTATCACAATATATAGCATAATTCAAATATTTTTTTTTTACATTTTTTTATTTTATTACAGATTTCATTCATGCACAAATGAGAAAACTGACATAATTTGTTCATTTTTATAACATGTATACTGTCTGAGTGTTATTGTGATTTAGACCTTTTAAAATCTCTTTTTGTTGTTAAGTGTCAGAGGATTTACCTTTCTCTCTGGTGACTTCATAGCGAAGACAGGCATGTGACAGGAAAGCAGCGGACACCAAAGTGGGGCCATCGTTTTCCCATCGTCCTCTCCACATAACCAACCTGGTGAATTCTCCTCTCCTAAAGTAGGAGAAAAGAGTAATTCTTTCATTTTTTCAGACAAAGATGGTACTAATGTAAGGTTTTTGTACAGCTTGTTCTATTGACACTTATTGAGAGCATGAATCTTAGTTGAGCCTTGCTGTAAACTCTTCTTTAAGATGTCAAAACCATGCAAAATAATCAGAAAGACATTTCAGGTACATAATATGAATGGTGTTATTAGCATGTGAATATTATAATCAGCCAGAGGCCTATTCCCTGTTGTAGGAGGCGAGGCCAGGTACTGCCAACACAGGGCCTCAACAGTGATTAAACCTGCACTTAATCAACACTGAGAGTCAGTCCCTGCAGGAAAAATGCAACTGCTGGATTTGAGTTATAATAATGGATCTGCATCGGGTGTGCGCCATCTCAGCACTCATAGCTGTGAGCCTTACAACAGGTGCAACCCTGACAAGGCACTGGGCAAATCTGCCAAAGTATTCCCATTATGTAATTTTGTCATCATCAATTTCAATTTACAGAAACTAAACTGTGCATGAAATTCAACACCTTGCTAAAATTTGCTTTGCATACGTGGGCATTGAATAAGCTACCTGTAGTGTGCCACAGTACCACCAGACCTACATGCATCAGTATATGACAGTTTGTTTTATAGGAAAATTTATAGGTATTGGGTGCTCCCATGGACTTGCACTGATTGACAACACCAAAGGTGGTACGATTAGTTTTAATAATCTATCTTGGCCACACAAAGTAAATGCTTTCAGATGAAAGAAGACCAAATCCTTGAGACATTCAAGGCTTGAATACAACAAAGACAAAAGACAAATAAAGACAAAACATGTTCATACAGGAGAGAGATGCAACAAGAATGATCAAGGACAGGAGTGAAAAGCAACGGATAAGTATTTGTTTGGTCAATAACTTTAGTGTTTGTTTAGTCTTGGTTCTTTACATTTATATCATTTGTAAATAAAATTAATACTGCCGAGCTAAAACACTCTAGGGTTAAGATGTATGAAATAAAAAAGTTTAAGCTTACAATGTATTTATATTATATGTACCATTGTACAAACGGTACAGATTTAATGTTACTTTGACTCACTCCTGCACTTAGAAAGCACTGAAAATAAATGAAAAATGTCAAAGTGTTTTTTTTTTAACCAAACCAACTTCAATTAAAAATGTCAGTCTATTTTTACAATTCATTGTCGAGAGGTATATTTATTCTATTTAACTACTTCACCTCTGCACAACACAGTGAATTAAACAACACTGCTACGAAGGAGGATGCTGTAAAGAATGGGGTGGATAATTTAAGGTTTTAAATCATTCATTTGTTCATATTTACAGTCATCTAGAGTTGTGGAGTGTGTTTTAATAATTCATTTGGCGGGTGGGGTGGAGGGTGGTTGCCTTGTGGGCTGACTATTCCTTAGTGATCCAGCACCAGGATAGGAGGAGGCGTGGGGTCACTTATTAAAAGACTTTAATTGAGGCCAGATTGCTGCAGGTGGGGCAGGAGGTCCAGTGGTTTCCTTTACCCCAGAGGAATCAACTTTCTTCAGTTAATCATTACATTAGCATAAGTAATGTTTCTCTCACTCTAGTAGAAATGAATCTAGTTATCAATTTAAAGGAGAGACAAACACAAAAAAGAAAGAGGGAGACAGAAAGAGAGTGGGACAGAGAGAGAAAGTGGCTATGAAGGGACACAAATTAGCCTTAACCTTCAGTCCTTGCCATGAAGTAATGATGATGAATAACGTTAACAAATGACAAGCGCAGGCATAAATTGAAAACGGCATCAAACAGGGACCCGAAGGCCACTCACCTCAACACACTCTCTCTCTCTCTCTCTGAAACACACACAACTCACAATAGCTACACTTATTCATGTAAGGATTTGTTTGTATCACTTGAACCACTAAACATAGGAAAACATCATTCAAGATGTGTTGCTTCACTGCAATCCTCCTCTATTTAAAAAAATGACTTGAGCTGTGTGTACATCACAAGTAATTTGTCAAAAGTGATTTTTTAATATTAATTCTGTTCACTCAGGTATGCAGGCTAATCTATTCCAATAAAGTACCTGAATACATCATTCTTTTATTTTGATAGTATAGTGTGGTACAATGACTCTAGGAAAACTGGATTTCATAGGTTTTTGTTCCACATGATTATTCTGTGTTTTCCATGGTACAGTGCACTGTGAATTGTGAATCATACTAGATTCACATCATGTTGGCTTTGCCAGAAATAGGACTTGCAGACTAGGGGAAAAAAGGGATTCATGTTAGCCTACTAATGGTAATTACAAGTAGGGGCCCAGTACATGTGACTTATTGTGGCTTCCAATATATTCCAATTAGTGTAATTTTGCTGAAGTATGTTGACACAGGCAGCAAAGTGCAGAAAAGCCTCTAATGCAAGCAGTCTGATACAATAAGAATAAAACAGTTACATTACTACTCATACAACAAACTGGTGATTTTGCATGTGGTTGGCCAATTAGTTTAATACAAAGCATCAGAAAAATTATTTTTTCTGCCAAGAAGTAGGACTTCATGTCTGACTACAGAGTGATGACACACACACACCCGCAATCACACAAAACGCCTACTGCAGAAAAGAAATACTAGTAGTAGTATTCATTGTCTGCGGTGTATACACTCCTGATGTTATATAGGAGCACCTTTTGTGGAAAAACTGTAGTCGTGTGCATCACCTCAAGACAAGGACACAACTTTAAAAATACCATTCTCTGCAGCAAATGAGCTGTGTTGAATACTTCCAGATCTAGGAGTCAGAAACGCTGCTGTCACTGTTTGAGAAATGCTCTTCCAATCCAGCAACTTGGCTGGACCAAGGTAACCTGGTTGGTTTGAAACTGCAATAAGTAGTCTGACTGAAAAGACATGCATGCTGAGGCATACATTTTGAGGCACAGGCAACCTTGTCTGGATGTTAATGGCTCTGTTAGCATATGCTCAGTTCTTCATAAACATGCTCAGCTAGTTCTTTTTTGGTAAAAAGGCTTTTATAGGTCAGGCTTTTGGGCAGAGAGTATACTAATCATTTCAGGATAAACCAAGAACGAAGTCAATTACAGATCCTTGGTGATACACAGAGCAGGAGTCACATCCACCTCTAACTTCTACAGTTTTTCCTGTGCCTAATAAAATCAGATCTACCCTCGATCTTCAGGTACAGAGCGGATGCAATGCATGGAAGAGTGACAGGTAAATTAGTGCAGTGATTCCCAGACAGAAGTACTTGTATCCCATGGGATACCTCAGCAATCGCCAGGGGGTATGTGGAAAGATTGGAGAGTAGTTAAAAAATAAATAAATAAACACAAAAGCACCTTTACAAATTGGTGTGAGGTGATATGGTCTCTATATGATATGATCAACCTTTAATAATTAACCGTGTTAAAAACATTTCATTTCAAGTCAATTCAAGGAAACACAATTTCAAAAAGAGTGATATCAGTGAAGGGGCTCATGTGAAAGAGCACGTCAGATAAAAAAGATAAAGAACCACTGGGTTAGTGAACCAGTACTAAAGGAAAATATGTAATTCTGAATACAGATAATAATATACAGAACAAAATTGCAGTAACAAGTAAAATAAAATAAAAAGTCTGTATCTGCATAATGAACTGAGCAAAGGCTTTGCGAGGAACTATGGCCATTTCCACCTCCATGTCCACTACAAAGTAATTAAAAACACTGCTTAACAAGTTATTCAAGGAGCAAGGTGTTGTGAGAGTCAAAACTAATCGTATTGGTATCTGTCTTAAATTATTATTTTAAATGTGGCATTTTAACAAATTTCACTTTCTTGTGTTTTGAAAAACCAATTATAGTATAATGAGTTCCACTGTGCTGCAGTATTTATCTACAGTGTTAATTAAAGGCAATCTATATGAATGATGAGACTCCACAAGCTAAAGGTTAAGGTCAGTTTTATATACAGTACCATGAACTCAATCCCAGTTACTGTACAATAACTGTGTCATCATTTGTGAAGGTGTAGGGTTGGAATATAAAGCAGGCAGATTTAGTTTCTCGGTTTCCTTATTCCAATCATGCTTTTGTTTCAAGTCTTTTGCTGATGAAGATTAATTTGCAGAGCATGGCGCTCTATCAACCCCAGTGACACAAAGGGCAAAGATATAGACTAATTAAATACACCAGTGCAATTGATATTTCCCATGGATCAATGCGAGTGTGGGATCTGTTAATTAAATCCGTGATAATGTTTACTCATCATAAACATTTCCCATGTTTGAGCAGAGCAAGATAGGGAGATAATCTTTGCTGTCTGACAGATTAATTTAGGGCTAAGGGAAAATAATTCCAGCACATACAGAGTGAAAGCCTTTTTGAAGGGTGAGGGTTGTGTTCAATGTTTATATTTAAATCATTATCAAAGGAAATCCTTCCAGCTTCTTTACTGAGTAGAGACGCTTTAACAGCACAAAACAAAAAAGAAAACACTTGCACACAAAGTAAAGCTAATGCCATTGCAACAGATGCAAAGAAATCAGTCACTATAGCAACCGAACTGAATCTGAATCCCTGGGCTAATGAAAGTAAAGCCCTTGCAGTCTCTGCTCAAGCCCATGCAGCAGGATGGATTTTGCATTCTCCCCTTTGCTTGTCTTCTGTGTGGTATACATCGGCATGGCACAGGTTATCACACAGTGGATTAAGAAGGCGTGTCAGAGTGTGTGCCAGAACCTCCAAGCCGCACTCCACTCATCTATTGATCCATGTGCAAGGGAAAAAGCGAGAGACCGGCACACTTAGCAGTGTAACTGCAGGCAACAACCCCCTGCCTGCCCTCTGTTCCCTGCAGTGGGACTGATTGCTTGTCTCAATCATCCTTTCACCCCCCTAACCATCCCTTTTCCCCCTTCTCTCTCTCTCCCTCTCACCTCTTCTCTTTTGCACTCATTCATTCCTCTGCTTCCATCTCCAACGTCTTAGCAGCAATCTCTCATGATTTGACGGCCTCTTATTCTTCTTGTGAGGGCCATCAAAGTCTGCAGCCTTAACCCTGTCTGAAAGGGCTGGGACTACATGGTAGGAAGCAATTAAATCTGCTGTGAGAAAGCCCATTAATTAGGCAATGCTTCTGGCTATTTCACGAAGACCCTTCAGAAACGGTAGGGCCACTCAGAGAGACATAAAAGATGCACTAGCACACCAGGTTATTAATGGACCCTAGGGCTCCTGGTAAAGTACCACTGTGGGGTAATTCTCACTTTCTGTTTCAAGGCCTCGTAACTACCACATGCACTAACAAAGTGACAAATGCTATTTACTGGGAACGTCTCTTATTGGGCTTAGCTGCCATATTATTTCATGTAAAACTTGACTACCAGTACAACAATCTCTAGTTAAACTTTTTTATTGAGTCGCAAGTTACAAAAATTAATGGCAACACACTGATTTGACCTAAATACAATACGCATGACTGTCACCAAATGCCACTAATACTCACACATGTGGCACAAAGAAGGCTACAAAATACGGCAGAGGGATGTGGCTGTGCTTCCTCTAAACTGAGGTAACAGGATAAACACTAGTGTGAAGATGAGTCTGGGTAAATGAGTTTTGTGATGTCTAATCACTCACTTAATCATGCATGAGAACATTAGCTATTTGTGTTGTCCACCATTCAGGGACATTTCAGAGCACAGAACCCATTTGAAACTAAACAAGACCATGGTTCGGTGCATTTGAAACGCTGACTCAACTGTAGGTCTCCCCTGAGCACAGGGCAGGCCTGTCTCCGCCTGCAATGACGAGGAAGCCTCTGTGACAGTGCACCATCCGTGAAATTAAATCAACAACTCCCTTATTGTAATTACATTTGGTTAAATGGGAAGGCAAAGTGTGGGTGTAAAACAATTAACATGTAATTGTCATCCTGACCAGGTTGGCGCTGATCTATTTCCCCAAGGGATTCAATGAAATCCATCAGCCCACCCTCATCGCTACCATTTGTTTTTAAATGAATGATTGGATGAGTACTGTTGTGTCAAGGTGACAGTGCTGTTGTGCAAAGAATTACATGGGATCTAGACTGTGCATCAATCACCTAGGATTTATTCACTTTAAAAATCACATGTTAATATCTGGTGTTTTGGGTTTTTTTGTTTTGGCTTAAAACATTTTAAGTAGATATTAATTTACTCAACAGGACTAAGCATTGCTGAACAGAGTTTGGCTCATTACATTAACTCTAAATCCAATCTTGCAATCAATTGAAAATTTTAAAAAATTTAAAATCTGGCCAAAATATTCAATCTTACGTTAATTAAAGCTGTGTTACCACACATTATACAATATGACAATATAATTTAAAATTTTGATTCAAAACTCTGAATAAAATTTCAAGTTTATACATGTCAGTGCACAGTGTATTATCTATATAGATTTAAATTAAATTTGTATGATTTTGAATATCAATATTCTGGCATTCACTGTCAAATTCCTAGTTTATTTTTTGTATGTATATGCACCATTATTACTGCGTTTGGGGGTCACTCACCCTAATGCATGCTAGGATAACCATCTCTTCCCCTGTGACACTAGCAAATGCAGGGCTGTGAAGACTGAACATGTACATGAACTTTGTACAGGCAGTTCATTCACTTACGCATTTGGAAAATGAAAACTCCAAGTAACAAGCTGCTATTTTTACCCTTAATGGCTCATCGTGATAAACATTCTCATTAACCTGTTTGTGAGGCTACAGGAGATCGCAGATGGAGAGGATTGACAATGTGTGGGCTGACAACTCTGAATACACATTTAAGTTCATACTAGTCGTTTTAGAGAGAGTTAAATGTGAAACAGCCTTGAATAATTGCCTTGAAAAAAAAAAAATTAAATTGATGGGGTCTTTTTTCTTCAATCACTTAATCTTTTCATCAAGCAGTTACATTTGCTTGCATCCCTAATGTGCTATCTCCCCCCGGTATATAGTATGTAGTTAGTGTGCAGAAATTTTAAAACTGCAGTGATATATGCTACATGGAGTTATGACTGCTACTTCTTGTAAAAAGAGGAGAGATGTGAGCGTGAAACAACAAAACCTGTAACTGTCAAAGACTGTTAAGTCTCATGTATATCACAGTGAAACAGTTGGACTTTGTGGATGTTTCTATATAATTCAGACGTCAAGGAAACTTCAAATTTAACACATTTAAATACATGCTGTCAATCATTTTAACAAGAGATGAGTGAATCAATATCCAAGTTAAATAAATCTTCTGGTTGAAAGATGAAGATGGTCCTGATTATCTCTGCAGACCCACTGCCACAATCTGTCTTGAGCTTGATATATTAAAATTATCCAGCTGCTTAATGTCTTGACTGCAGTGGGGGTTTCTGTGTAATGTTTCTCCTCCCTTTTCTTTACTCCACTTGGCCTAAAACTCCTCTGTATTTCTCTTTCTTTGTCCTGTTATTTTACTGCTTTTGTTTGTGCCTCAAAGGTTGTTCTCCTTACACTTGGCTGCCTATCATGTTGATGATGGAGGAATCGCAGCTTATTTTACTGTTGTTCTCATGGTGATATGCTCAATATAGCAGTGTGGGCTAAAGGCCTAAAACCTTACAACCTCAGATGTGTCAATTTCCTCTCACCAGTCAACTGATCTGAAACTTTTCTAAATCAAAGAGGCAAAGATTTTACGTTTATCTCAAACCACTGGAGGATAATGTGTCTGACAAACGCTTGAGGCTACAAGGTAGTAGGATAGCATGACAAACACAGATTGGTGCTGACAGCTGTACTATTATATAGTCACTCAACATAAGAGTGAAAATAATGTGCAATATTTACATGTTGATAGCATTTTATCCCTTGTCTTCAGGATGTTTAAAGTGTTTTCCTTCATATAATATCCTAAGAAAGTGAGAAAATTCAATTAACATTAATTTAGTGCTTTATTTGTGACTTTAAAAAGAATTTTTTCTTTGGATAATTTAAGAAAAAGTGTTATAGGGTCATACTCAAGTTATACTTACTTTGAAACTGACTAGTTTTATGAACATTGTTGCAGCATGGGGCAACTCCTAGCATGCAGCTCTTGCATGATTTGGCTTTGAATATCACCCATGTCTACAAAACCAGCCACAGAGGAGTAGAGTAACTATGCCACTGTCCCCATCAGTAAACTTGCTGTGTTGCTGATAAAGGTGTGAGCAACAAGGACAGGCTGGAGATGCTGCGCTTCACTGCAGCCACAGCATCCTCTGCTCTCAGCCTGATGTTTTTGATGCCACTCTGACACAAACTATATACTGTAAGCTCTACTGGAGAGTCTACAGATGCACTGTATGCTTCATGCACCTCTGTACCCATACTGTGAAGGCAGGCCAGCAGTAAGCCATTGTGGGGGAGGATTCTTCTTTTTTTAATGTAATGTGTCAGGATGGAGTATCTCAAGATTCAGGAAAGCAAAGTCTCAGAAAAACTTCTCTAAAGCAGAAAAGGCATCCTTGAAGCTTTCAGGGCTCTGCTTGTGTATTTAAAAGGTAGATAGTGGGATCGAAAAGTGAGAGACCACTCTTCCCCTTCTGTACTCCACGCATGATCACTCATTTAAGCAAAACATTAAATTGAGTGTTTAATCTACCTCCAATAACTTCCTCTGAAACCTTGAATGTTTCTGTGCTGATGCCCTCAGCAGTGGCCTTAGGGATATAAGAAGCCACAACAATAGAACTGGAGCTACACACAAGTGCCGTGTTGAGAGACATACTGCATGCACAACAAACCCAGAATAAAGTGTGTGTGACAAGGAAGAGCGCTCAAGGCAATGTAGGGAGTAGGAAAGGATGGGGAAGGGGGACCGGGGCGGTGAGTGGGTTGAATATGCACGCTATCATGGCCAAATAAGCAGATTAATGTCCTCAGTAGTCCCGTCTCCATTTTTACCACTTGATGACTGCACGCATTGATGAACCCCAGAGAGGAAGACCTCCTGTACTATAGCGTGGTCAGACTGCATAGTAGGCTTAGGCCTGGGCAGAGGAAGCAGGGGTTGGAGGAAAGAGGTTAGGAAGAGTCTAAAAAAATAGAACTGTGCTGCTCCCTGCTGGGCAGGGCTTGGCCATTTTTTTTGTTCCTTGAATGCTGACCACTGCTGTGAGCTACCCTGAATTTGAAAAAAGAAAAAAAAGAAAAAAAAAAAAGGGGGGGGGGGGGATGAAGCATCACAAATAACTGAACACAGAATTAAAAGCAATGATGCTTTTTTTTTTTTTTAAGACCTAGTATCTAATATGTATCTTGCATGTAGCTTAAGTCCTGGCAACATGGCCTTTCCAGAGCAATTACTAACGTTTGTTTTTACAAGAGACAGAAGGAATTGTACGTGTTATGAATTTAACATTGTTTAAACAGATGCCTCTTTCCTCAGCACATAAACTTCACATGACCCAGTTGAGAGTCTCAGTTTGTTTCTGATTATATAAGTTGTAACACCAGTTGTGCATTTAGCCAATGCAGAGTGAAGCAAACATTGATGATGGGTCTGAGTCTGACTTAAACCATTGTTATGGCATTTCATTGCATTACATCATTCTGTTTAAATAGAAAAGACATAGTAATCCTCTGCTTTTTGTATGCCCATGTGTTTGTGTGTGCGTACTTACGTAATGCAATCTTGGCTAAATGCAGACGGTTGACCCAGGAGATCTTACTTAGGGGGTTGGGAGTGTTGAAGACCACCATGAAACTGACAGGACGCCCTGACCTGGAGGACACACACACAGAAATCACAAATTCGCAGGCTCAGATTCATGCACACAGCAGATGTACCCATATTTAATTTTTAACATGTTTGTCACAAAAGCTTCCTTGTTACTGGGTGAAAACATAATTTCTGTTTTAGTTTGCTTTTGCTTTCTCCCTTTTATCGTTTGCTCAGGCCAGACAGTCTTTGCTAAAGCTGAAGAATAGTTGATCCTTTTGTTGCTCCAGAGGGAATAACACAACTTTCCTCCAATGATGTCACTTGAGTCAGCACCAGTTTCAGCTGAAAACTACAATTTCAAAAGTATAGAGAGGAAAAAAAAAAAAAAAAAGTTGATATGGAGTTAAAAAAGAGATTACCAGACCTAGTTCAAGGTTACATCAGCAGCTACTGGCATAATACATCCCAATCTCTGACCGAACTGGCAGCAGTCCAATTGCATTGTGGGTTATGAAGGCACCAAGTTTTGACGAGGAAGAAAATGTGTGGAATATCTTGGGTTCTGTTGCATCAATTTTGATCTTTTATTTATAACTGTCCATCATGAGTGCACAATATATAGTGCAAACTCAAAATGAAGAAAACAGCCTTAACCTACCTGCTACATGTAATTTTCTCAGTGCTGACTTCAGATGAACACTGACAGCAATGCAGTCCCATACAAGTAATCACAAGTGCAAGGATTTGGTAGAAAAGGAAAGATTGAAATATTTGGTGTTTCAAATATAAAGATATTTACACATCTCCATCTCCTGCTCTTTCAAACTTAAATTTCCTCTGGACACAGAAACAGTGACATATTTAAATCCCAGGAAGTAAAAAGAAAAAGTAACCCTAGAACTGACAAACTCACACTCTAATAATAATGAGCTCATGAGTTTCAGATGTGTGCTTATTCAATACTAAAGTATGCAAATGGTCACTGACAGTAACCATGCCATGACTTTATCCTGAACATCAGGATGAATTTATTCGATGGGTTGACATCACAGTGGAGAAGCGTAGGACTTTATTTTAAAAAATGGGCAAATGTTTATTTCTGACATACGCTCTAGATGTGCTATATAAAAACAAAACAGTACAACACAGTGAGAGAAACAAGGCAGTGACAAGGGAAAGAAATTTTTCATTTCATGGGACTTTAAGTTTAATACGGCAAGATCTTTTTTTTTTTTTCTGTGAGAACACCTGCTTGGCTGCTTGTAGTTTTACAGCAGTTCAAGTCCAGCAAGCTGAGGCTTTTATGATTTCAGCCTGCACGTCAACATTCAGGGCAGATTGTGATGATCACCCAGCCTGGTCACAGTAAATTTTAGATGGGCTCCAATGCTCAAAATGCTACTAATGTGTCATGATTTCTGTCCCTGGCCTGTTTACCAGTCTCCTGTCATACTCTACCCACCCACCAGATGTCTCTGATCTTTTCTTCCTTTATCCAGATCCACCCGCTCACCTGTTTTACATTTCCAATCACTACAACTACCCCGCCTACCAACACACCTGTTCCTCATTTACCTCATCTTTTTAAGGCATTTTCTGCAATCAGCTACCAGATCATTTGCTCATGCCTCTTTGTGCTGTTCATGCTGTGACACCCCAGCCCACCCACTCAATTGGCCACCCACCGACCAACCACCACTTTAATGTTACAGAATCCTGTTCACACTAGTCACAGAGTTTCAATACATTGATTATTTTGTTGCAGCCAACCACAACATCAGAAGTGACCGCCACACATTGATTTTCTATTTTTTTTGACTATTTTAGATGTTACAATACTGTTTCGTTGTAGAGATGTGTGTGGCACATTGATTGCTCAGCTGCACCCACACCCTCCTCTCGCACTCTCATACACACAAAACGCATCGCAGACAGACCCGTCTATGTAGTTGGACTTACCTTCAGGAGCACTGGGGGTTGGGTATTGTGCTGTAAAAAGCACGTGCCATAAAAAGCATCCTATTAGGGTTAGGCTTAAGGTTATGACAACAATGACACCAACAGGAGCTGCTTTTTATGGCAGGGGTGATTGTCTCACACACACGCACACACACACACACACACACACCTCAAGCTTTTACTGTGACTCTCCATCTCTTTAGCAACTCTCCTTCTGTGCCTGTGATTCAAGGTGCACAGAGCAACACTTAACGTATTAGGTAACCTCAAAGAGGTTTTTTTGCATATAAAAAAAGTTAGCTGTGCGAATGATAATATGAGGCTGTGGATGACACAAAGCACACAAAGCACATCTCAGTTAGCCTTTTACTTGATTAGCTAAAGCAAAAAAAAAAAAAAGGCAAATACCAAGCACACAAATTCCGCAGAGAAGTGCAATATATTATAGGAGAGGCTTGAAAAGTTTCCATGAACCCTTTACACCATTACAGGGTTGTTGTTGGAATCGGCTGTAAAAGCTGTGAATTGAAATTACACCTGCAATCCTCTGCAAAAGCACAAGCTTTTCAGAGGCACCTTTCAAGCTTGCAGTAGTAGTGAATATTTGACATTGAAAATAGATATTTTTTTTTGTCAGAGAGATGTTGTGCCTCATACACTACACTGAATAACCTATGCACATATTTCCATTATGGTCCCATAAGTTAGTCCTTAACAGTTGAAAAATGTCCTCTCTCTTTAATGTAAATGATTAATATTATTAGTTAATATAGTGTGCTTAAGGCTTTATAACATGCTAGATGCCACATCTTTATCTTGGGATTTGCATTTCGCCTCTGTCCCTATATGCTAATTTTGGTGATTTTGACAAGTAAAATATGTAAATATGTTGTCTGCGTTGTTTATCGTTCCCATGTAGAGAAGGCACACATTTGTCACACCCAGAAAATAAAACAATAACTTTTGTTTCTAACAAAAAATGCCTCATAATTAAAACAAGATTACAGATGGTAATGAATGAACTGAAAATGATCCTTATACCTTGGTTAATGCATGTCGATGTGGATAATACCTTATAGCATTAAATAGCACATTTTGGGTATGCTTTTGTCCTTGAGAAGTGAACTACTGAAAGAAATTGGTGTGAATAAAGACTGTATTAAAGAGTAAGTGTAAAAATAAAACTATTCTACTTCAACTGAACTGCTGAATCTAAAGTGCCCTAACTTTTTCATAAAGAACTGTTTCAAATGTAATCAAATTTTTTCATTTTGGAGTGACCAATTTTATTCCTGCATTACATTGCAATGCATTTTTTTTACTGATTATTATTCATTTCAAATTTGTCCAGTCAAATTTGCCTCCTTTGGCTTCTTACATTACATTTTTGTTTTTAAGAAAAGGGACTTCAGTGTCGCTGACTGTTCAGTAGAAGACTACAGAGTCTATTTAGGTTGCCAACAGCTAACAGTCTCTCTTAGTCTACCACAAGCCATCAGGTATTGTGTCTCCTTTATCCCCACAGGTCAATCTCTTTTCATGAGTTGGAGCGGTTACAAATTGTATCCAGCTACTAGTGCTGGGCTGCTGAGCACAAGACAACGTGATGCAAACAAATAAATGTCAGTCAGTCAGAGTTTTTATAGCCTAATCCTTCATAGCTTCTCGATGTTAAGAACTCACTTGTCTGAGACAGTTTTCGTTCAGGTCTTACTCCATGCCAACTTGAAATGGGGTTTGGTTAGTGCCAAGCTGCTGGCAGAGATTGCTGATTGCCTCCATTTACCAGCCATGTCTTTTTTCAACTGCTCATTCAAGCTGCTGCGTGATTATTTGAGGCAGAGAAGAAGGGGGGTTTCCTATCCAAAAACACCTTTTTAAACGTAACAATATAAAAATATATTATGAAAAACAATACAGTGGAACCAAGCCTTGTTCATAACCCCAGTGACAAACCAGCAAGTCACTTTCACAAGCTAATATAAAAATACATCTAACATCAATACCAAAGTCAATATCGAAATGTGCCCCAGCATGCAAGGATTCTCCCAGTCTGTTCTGAAGTGGATGTTTATTTGTGGGCTCAACTGAGGAGCATGACTTTACACCAACAAATGGCTGATGAACACAGGTTGGTCATTCCTGCAGAGGTTGTGTTAAGTGCTAGGTAAGGAAACATACATACAATATAATCTCCTCGTTTTAAATATAAACATTTGGCTTTCTTAAGTAATAATTTTGTCAAAGATTTTGTTAGACCAAACATATGATAAATATTTAAAATATAAAAACACAATATTGAAGTTTTAAACAACAAGTTTTAAACAACAACTTAATGATGAGCAGTCCAAAATGAGACTGACATCAGCCTTGAGTTAGCAATGACTCAGCTGGATCCTATCCATTGACAGGACACTGTTGTCTGGATTGATCAGGCTTTATTGGGACAAGTAAGCTGTCTGGCCAAGGATGAGATGTCTTTTTAAAGCACTAAGTGGCTTTCCAAAATAATGGCCCTGTCTCAGTCACATGTACAGCTATTCCACAGTGATTCTAAGGCAATGAGATGTAAGAACATGTGAGGGGAAAGGGGGGCGGGATCTCAGATACATGTGAAAAAGGTAATTTTACAATCAGACATCATTAGAGGGTAACTGAGTGGAGAACAGTGTGCAGCCTGAAATTCTTCAGCTGCCCAATGCAAATTCCTTTTCATTTCATAGAGGAAGGAAGACAATGAGAAACACACACTAACCGAGAGAAAAAGAGGTGGGGGGGGTTGTTGCAGACAGGAGCAGAATAAAGTAAGATCTCAAACTTCCTTGACATGTTGAAAAAGTGGAGCTTTCACAAAGAGGTGTAATTCATACCATTCGCTGCTTAAATATAGCAGAGGCAATTTGCAGAAGACAGAAGGGGAGACAGGGTGTGACGAGAATACAACTACTCACTTGGTTGGATTCCTTAGGCAACACTTCATGCCCACACGGCCTCAAACATGCTAAACTGAGCAGTCTCAGATTCTTCCCTCCTGCCCGCTGATTGACAGCCGCAGTGCAGGTGTGGTGCACTGCCAGAATGGGGAACTATACTCGGGCATGCTGGCAGAAGGGAGATGAGGAGAGCAGAGAGCTATGGAGAGTCTAAAAGGGAGGGGGAAAGTGGGAGGAGAGAGGGCAGAACGGGGTGAGGTAGCAAAGCGAGGAGCCAGCCCAGCTAATTTATGGGAGCAGGTCAGTGCTGAAGCACACGTATGACAGTAAAACACAAGGACAGGACAGATGTAGATGGGTGTTGAGTGGCAGCCTGTCATGCACCTATCCTTCAGCTCACCTCCACCCTCTACAGACACAAACAGTCAGAGTCGGCTCTGCAAATATTGTGATGACTTAAAGGAGACAGTTCAGAGTCCCTATGAGAGGTTTTTGATTTAGTCTTGGATAGACTTGACAATCCAACACAAAATATAACAAGAGGTGGCTAATTCAGACTGAGTGTAATTTAGAGTAGTGGAATGGCCACAAACTAAACTAGATTCTGAGTATGTGGTAGAAAATGAGCAGGAAAATAACAAAGACCGTGAGATCCTGAAAAGTTTCAGTGAAATCTGAACAATTACATCAACACATACACTCTAAATGCTTCAGTTAATGTCTGTTCACTGTCTATAGTCAGTGTCTTTTTGATGTTCACTTTGAATGTATGTTTTGGTTGCCGTATCCTGAGCAGTAGCTTCGTTACTAATAGTTTCTTGAATCAATCTCCAACACTAAATGGTTGCATTCAGTCATCCCACTCCCTCACACCAGCCCCTTGACAAGTAACAATGTGCTGCAATTTAGTGAGCCGCACCACACACTATGCCTGTATATGGTGAAAAATAATGAACATATATTCCATCTACTTTGACCTTTAATACTGTTGATCACAAGTACATATCTGGCTGTCCCCATTTATACAAGACCCAGGTCTGGACCTTTTGTATCTCAGTTAATCCACAGAATCATAGCAGACCTGGTATAAATCTCTGTGCTAAACAAAGCTGTTCAGTTGCGGTGCTTATGCTGAATTTGCCTTACAGAGGGCAGCAACCTGGTGTTATTGTATGCTCACATTATGAAGAGTTCATGCAACTTTTCACATTATCCACTATCACTGCAATTCAGCAGTGGTCACTGACAGCACTAAAAATCACCCTCCAATACCTATTTGGGGATGTGGAGTTATTATCACCTCACAGTGCTGCAGTTTTGTTTTTTGGTTGTTTTTTTTTTTAGTATGAAAAATTTTATGGCATTAAATAATTGAATAACCCTCAAAGTATAAAGGTATAGCTCTGATACTTAATGAGAATTCATGTGGTTCCAGCTGAGTGTTTGTACCATAAGAAGACAATTTATTAGTAAAAACGCAATGAAAAAAATGATATAGGGAAAACAGCATGTGAAGATTAGATAAAATACCTTCTCAGAGCAAAGGAGCCAATTTTCGCAGTTTGTTTTGACTACTCGAGCAGGAACACAAACTTTTCCACTTGAGTTGACCAAAGAAAATGTGTCAAGGGTTCCCTTCAGCTTCAGCCCCACTGCACCTGATAACTCACTAAAAGCAGAGAACTGTGGTTTTTCTTGGTCAGTTCCCAGTGTGAATATGTCTAGATGTGGGAATGTCAAGAAAGAAAGAATAAAAAACAGCAAGCTGTCCTTGAATAAATAAGGCTGAAAACAGTGGTGCTAAGGTGAGGGTGGGTGCAGAGGCAGAATTTTATTCACATACTGTATCACTTCACACTGAAGTATAGGAATGTGACAGATGCTATAAGAACACTGCATTAGAAGTACACTTTGCCATGTTACTGAGAGTCAGATGAGAAGACACGATGTAGTCCATCACTCAGAGATCAGTCATAGGGATCTCTTAAATGGTCAGTGGTTGACATACAAAGACATATCCATAGTAATGGGATCACTAAAGCTGAAAAGACATGGCTGATGAAGGTTTTTGTCATCTGTCAGCATTTTAATTTAATTTCCATTCATCCACATTGTATTGGGGTGGAAGCAGAAATCATCTGAGGATATCTCAACATTGTAAATAAAACCAAAACCACTATCTGCATGGCTAGATGCCACTGGGGGTAAATAAGAAATTATATTTTTCTGTAATCCATGTGACACAAGTGGGATCCTGCCATGTACCTGTCCACAGGCACACCTCTCTTCATTCACATGGAATGATCAGAGGAACCCCCCTGCAGTACAGACACTGAGGTAAGGTCATAACGACTCTCCAGAGCCTCTTAGGGAGCATCACTGTTTGGACAAGACTCTACCAGAATGTACAAGAAATGGAGCCCAAATTAGGCATAAGACTGAGATTGTAATAGCGTGCTATTCACTTTGCAGGTAATATGCACGAAAGGGTCCATGAAAAATAAAAAAGAGGCTTCAGGCTTACAATACTCTTCCTTCATGTATTCTATGCTAGTGGGAGAGGGGGACGAAGCAACAAACACATTTGGTTAAACTATGAAATTTGAACTCTGTATCTATCACTTGCCAGTATGGCCCATGTATCTGTGCCTGTGGTTGCTCCAGCAGACGCAGTAAAAGAGGATGTTAATGAACTGCTGTCACACGTAGGCTGGTGCCTTTGAGGCAGCAGTCAGGATTCTCTCCACGTACTCAGTCTGTTTGCAGTGTGGAGGCTGTGATGTGCTGCCTGACTGCAGAGAGTCGCTTGCGGCCAGACAGGAGGGGACCAACTCAGTACAGGGGGTCCCTGCTGCGGTCCCACTCTCTCACCAGCAGAGCAATGGCTCAGCTCTGCGCACAAGTGTGTGTATGTGTGTTTCTGCCCCTTACAAGTGTGCCTCTTTGTCTCTGATGCATGCTTACTCATGTTCAG
This sequence comes from Rachycentron canadum, assembly GCA_038496675.1. Lineage (NCBI taxonomy): Eukaryota > Metazoa > Chordata > Actinopteri > Carangiformes > Rachycentridae > Rachycentron > Rachycentron canadum. The sequence goes on along the minus strand of CM076649.1, from coordinate 559,508 downwards.
GAGCATTTGTCAGCTAGAGGCATATGTGAATACATGTAACATGAACATATTGAATCTGGAAGCACTGTTGTGTCCTGTAGATTGTTACTGATATTAGTGACAAAACAGAGAAGGACCAATGTATGTGTGTGGGTGTGTGTGTGCAATGTTTGGTGTGCGTGTGATGGAGACAGAGCCAGTCTGCCCGCTGATCTCTCCTGCAATCTGCCACTTCTGCACCCTGGGTAGTGTCAGAATGGTTTCAGCACCCGCTGTGCCACCTGTCACCCACAGCCCCGAGGCTCACTGCCGGTCCAGCCACCTGACACTGAGGCCCTGCCTAAATTAGATTGCTATCACACAACCAGGATTGGCACTTTCCTCTACAGGAGGTTTCCTTCTTTCAGCTAATATTTTTACCCTTTAACTCTCCACAAAAAAAATCTCTGGCCATCTCCAGGCATGTTTTCACTGCAGGTCTTGCTCTGCATTATTTAAGTTTTAAATAAGAATCTTTGCCTGGACATATGTAGGGGTGGGAAATCCCCTTGTCAGCGCAGTTGCTAATGACATTATCACAGGAACTCAGCAAATAGGGTACCCCTTGAAGGGGAATTCGGGGACTCTCTTGTAAGCATGACATCTGGCTCCACCAAACATCTGAGTAAGCAGATTGGCCCTGCAGGCCTGGTGTGACAGCCGACGAGGAAGCTGGGAGATGTGGGAGAACTGATCTGCACAGCTCCGCTGCTCAAGCTGTCACTTTAGCTTGGCTTGGCACAGTTAGATTCTCACTGGCTCTGAAGCATTAGGCCCACTCTTCTGACTGCCGCTGCCCTGCCGGCACCGAGCCAAGTCTTTCATGGGGGAGGTTGATCATCACGCTCATGCTTTCTTTCTTCCTCTCCTTCTCCTACTTACTCTCTCTCAGCAGGCCTCTGGCTTCTCTTTCTTTCTCTTTTTGTCCTCTCCTGCCTCTTTCTCATCCTATCCCCACCAGAAGCCACAAATTGGGAACCATTATAATCTGCCTTTATTTATTATTCCCAGTTTCTGTACAGTACTCTAAGATACTTGTGTGCTCTCTCTTTTCCATCTTTGTTCTACTCTAAGTAGGCATTCAGTCATGCAGAAGTCACTCTACCCACAAGGATCCATTTCAACATGCAACCACTTGAACATCCTCAGTATGACAAGGTAACATACTCAGCCAAGAAAACCTGCAGCTGCAGCTGTTTGTGTTTAGACCATGAACAAAGTAAAAACAATACAAGTGATCATTTTTGTTTTTAAATTAATTTTCTTTGAAGCCATAAATATATATAAAGAATATCAATTGGGGACTATTAGGAAATAATCTTCACCATAAATTGTATAGATTTCTTTTTTTTTTACTTTTCACAGTTTACTCTTGTGTATGAAAATCTAATATTAAAAAAAACAAACTATTAAATTAAAGTGGAGTACTATTGAGTCTGGAAATAAATTATAGCTCTGCAGTGTATAAGAATATGGTACATTTGGCTTTTCAGCACAGATATTGTGAAGATAAAACTATATGGATCTTTGTTCAGCTATTCAAAAAAAGTTATGCTCCAAGGTCCGTATGTTGGGTAAAGGTGACACAAAAATTGTCTCAATTAAATATGGAAAAAGGAACATTTTGTGAACACTACTCATTATTCCATCCAAGCACTGAAGGAGATGAATGATTTGACTCAGGTAATTACCCACTCACGACAGAATAAACTGTTCTCACCTCCGATTTACTAAAGGTCAGAGCTTCCTGTTGGCCCAGAGATCTAAGCGCATATATGTAACCCAAATGGACTGGATTGTAGTCATCCCTCTCCTGTCTCCTCCTGTGGTCCTAAATGCTTATTCTATTCCCTAATAGTTATAATTCTTGTTTGTGTGTGTCTTTTAGTGGTTCTGCCTATGTTTGTCTGGTTATATCATCATTAAACCTTTTCTTGAGTCAGCTATATTGCATGACTATGCATACTTTCATCTTTTTGAACTTTTTAAATGAGTTACCAGCACAAGAAAACCCTTTTCTGTTGGAGTTGTTGCCTTATTTTGACTTGTTGTTGCTGCTATGGTCATTAATGTTCCTATGCCCAAATGCATGCAGTAGAATTTACTTCTTATTTCTGTATGTGAAACACTACTCACTTGTCTGGCCTGCCAGGCACCTGCAGGCGTAAGCGACATTTGTTAGCACTCTGGATCTGTTCTTCTTTGATGCGAATGAGCCTCTGCAGAGCCAGACACCAGTCCTGGGCCACTGTGGTGTTCAGGTTCTTTGATGGAAAAATGCACACAGTTAAAACTTGTTTCTCAGCTGTGCCTTACAGTGGGTCATCTCACAGAGATACAAGCGCATTACATGCATGCTGAGCACAGGGGTCTTCTGTAGATGCACTTGCATATTATTATTCTCACACAAACTGAAAAGCAAGCGCACATCTACTCACATAAAACTGTAGTTTATCATTTGAAGCTACGTGGTTGTGGCATTTTTATCCCCTCAAATGTAACACTGAATTCACTTCAACACCAACATCCATTTTACAGTAAAACCCAGTCCCTCAAGTGAAATAGAATCAAATCAATTTTCTGAAGTCAATGAGCTGTGCAGAAGTATTTTGTCTATTTGTTCGGTGGACAATAATATAACAGGCTGGAAAGTGAAAATCAGTCATTTAGTGCCAGGCCAATATCACTCCTCCTGAGGACATTGTGCTCATTAAGTGCAGGGAGGCAAAGGTGCCACCATTAGCCTGAGAGGCTGGTGATTGCTGCAGCATACCTCTGTGTTGTGCAGCGTATGGTACTGTTAATGTGCTAGTGGCAGACTGCTGGGAAGTGTCCTGATTTGAATGCTACAGGAGAGGTGCTAGTTTCTTTTACAACACAGCAAATGACACTTTTATCTAGTGTATCAGAGGGAACATCTCATTCCCACCATTGTGGCACTGTAGATGAGGAGATAGTTGGGAGACTCCATGCTTTTAGAAATTGATGATTCAAGAAGCATGTGAGGCTGCACTTTGATCACATTTTAAACATCTAGGATCTTATGCAATTTCCTTACAAGGAATAGCAGAAAGAGATTTCCCAATGGTTATCTTTATACCGTCCAAACTTGATCTCTAAGCTTGCACTGAATCCAGCAATTTAAATTAACTGTGCATACTTCAGTGTTGTCTTTGCTGCCTCTGTGATTCTTTGGTGTGTTCTCAGAACTTAGGAGCAATTGTGAGGTAAGCTGCAGTTAACAGAGCTCATCCATCTCATATATTTGCAGTAAATATCTTGAGATACCCTGCTAATAAATAATTTGTGATACTGAAAGCAGTTTTTGGAAGAGAGAATAGCAGATTTGAAGGTCAGTCTGTCAGTGCATTTTTTAAGAGGCCGATTTGAACTAAGGCTTTTAAAGAACACCCTGAGTGAACAAAGCTGGCCTGTGTAGGGGTGTGATAAATAAACAGACTGTGACTTTTGTGCCTTGGCCTGTAGAGTCAGTTGGACTGAGGAACCCTATGCCTTTCAGCTTACTTTGATTCATTATATATTGCATGATACACATTTTCACTATGAGACAATGCAGCCACAGTTAAAGTGTAACAGGAAGCGATACATACCTGGTACGTCCCTTGCAGTGTGCCCACAAGGAGTGTGACCTCCTCCACAACAGAGAGGTCATGTTGCAGCTCCTGTAGCTCCTGGTAGAGCCTTGGAGGGCCCAGAATTGCTTTACCTAAGACATGGGCAACACACAGTTTGTGATATCACTATCAACATACAGGATTATATATTACTATGCAAACAGAAAAAAAAAGTTTGTCAACAAAGCATGAAAAGATAAAATACAAACACCACATGGTTACATACAGTCACCTTTAACCAGTAATTATTCTTAATACAGGAGCGCATGTGCTATTATTCAATGCAATAATGCTCGTGATTACTTTATTATTGATTTATTTGTTGCTTTTTCTCTGACAGCTTACTAATAAATCTGTGTATAAAATATAAAGAAAAAAATTTTTTTTAATAATACCAACAGTCCAAAAACTAGTGTTATTTAACATTTAATGTCAAAAATTAAAAAGCAGTCACTGTCTCAATATTTTCCTTGAAAAAAAAATTTATTGTTGTCAACTTATTTCATAAACTGTTATTTGGAGCTATGATGCCCTTTTGCTGGCCAAAAGGAATGCAGGTGTTTCATTAGACACAAAATTCAGCATCGATTGGAGGCCCACTACTTTCAAATATTTCTCTCCTACTGCCACAAATCGATAGCTGTGTCTCCTCCTGTCTACCATCCTCCGTCCTAGCTCCCCTGGCCCACATCTACCCAGCAGCAGGCGCCATGAGAAATGCCTAATTAAATTCTGCAGGTAGATTTTGCTCCTGAGCAGTCCTGCACTGTCACTGCCACATAATAAAAGTAGCAGAAGAGCTGAACCGGTAGGCGGGCTTAGTGAGGCATGCTCCTCCGAAGGGACCTGCTACCTTTTGTCTATCCATGTGCATAAATGGAGAGAGAGTAAAGCCATAAGAGGAAAGGGAGTGAGAAAGAGAGGAGTGGGCTGAGATTGTTCATTTAAAAAGCTCCATTGTAGCTTTCAGGGTTTAATAGGATCTTTGACCAGGCAGTCAGTGACATCTGTCATCTGTGCAAGGAAATCAATAGGTGAGACATTTGAATATAGAGGGTGCGCTGTAAGCTGCAAGAACAATGTCTGCATGTCCTCTCCAGAGAGATTGCCTGGACCCCTGTTCAGGTTCGTTGAGTCCTCTGGGGCCTGCTTTTGGCTACGGCCCGAGAGGTGAATGTGCTGAGTTGTAATCCAGCGTAATCCCGTTGGTGAGGCAGGATATGGTTTTCACACTCAGACATGGCTATCCACACCGGCTGCCAGGCATGTAGCTCACTGGTGTGGAAGGCCAGAGCCCAGAGGCGTCCATACCTGCTTTCTATGGAATAAGTCAGCAATCAAACACTCGGCTGCTGTGCCAATAACGCTATCCAGTGGATTTAAAGACAATGCAGCTTCCACACCTGCATCAATACCTTTGACTGATCCACCGCCAAAGCCCACTGGTACACTTCTGACAAAAAACTGCACTCCTTACAGCAGGTCAAAAGAGAATCACCAATAAGGGAGGTATAATAGGGACATAAGGAAGGTAAGACAGCATGAGAGTAAACAACTGGCACAGGAAAAGAGCACATACATTGGTGGGCCCCTTGAGTGCAGTAGGAACAGACAGGGAGGGCAACAGCTTGACAGAGACACAGGGAGAGACAATGGGGAAGAGTAAGTAAGACAGGCCTGGATTTCCCTAAAGGCCTGCTTTCTTGAATAAAGAAGGGCAATATGGCCTGGAGAAGATGAAAAATGAATCCATTTTGAGCCAAGCTGAGGGAGCCCAGGATTTAGACTACACACCCCACTGAATGACATCACAGGGGATGGAACTATAAATAGATGGGACGACCTGTCTGAATGAAAATTCGGCAGATGTTCACAGACTTGATTAAGGTGACCGCACCGTGACGAGAAGGTAAAAAAAAGAGAGAGAGAGCAAGAGAGTCCAGCAACCTCTACGGGGCACAACATCACAACACTGGCAGAGATACAGGAAAAGGAAGACAGACAAGTGCATTGAGAGCTAACCTTAAATGATCCTAAAAGCTTGCAGCAAAGCTGTGAGTATACAAGTACACACTACCTGAAGAACAGTGAAATCTTAATCCAGTGAGAATCTGAACCAGCTCTCAAAGCAATAGGTGCTTGCTGAGCATGGCATGGGTCGCTCTGAAGAAGACACCATTAATATTTGAGTCATGGAGCAGCAACTTAAAAAAAAGCCTGTACCATTACATCCTGATAAGGTTTTGTATCTCCCTTTTCCCATGGCACATTTATCAGGGATCTCGTCAAGCTCTGTGTACACCAGAGTTTTGTGAGGGGTGGTGGGTGTACTAGTGTTTCAACCACTGATTCCTATCTACAACTACTGGCTCTCTAATTGGGCCTGGAAAGGGAGGGAATAATCTCTGCAGATTGATGACTCCACTCAAGATGTGTTTGTGGTCTATCAGAGAGTGAAATGAGACTGTGGGGATGATGCTGCAGGGGGCTCTCTACACCCATATCTCTCTCCAAGATAAAAACACCCTAGGCAGATGGGAACAAGTGACCGTCATCACTATCCTCCTCACAAACACGTCCTCAATCAGAGTGACAAGCTGCACGAATGCATTTCTAGCTCCACACAGGACACATGAAAACAGAAACAGATTAGCATTCCTGAGTCAAAGAAGGGTGCTGAGATTAGTCAAGTTAGTCCAAGTGATGAGATTGACCACATGACACGTGGAAAAGGAGTAATATAGGACTAGTTCACATTTGTTTTTTGTTTTTACCTGAAGAGCAGGAGCCACTTGGTCGCTTAGCACCACTCTGCTGGAAGAAGGTGTCTTTGCTTTGAGAGCCCTCTTGCCCCACCTCTACAACTTGCACCTGCTGTAAGGGGGCACTCCACTTCATGGTGTACTTGGGGCCAACAGGGACCAGGCTGCTGATGTCTGGAGGCCCCCTGGTGGAGATAAGATGAAAAGAAAAATAGAGGCGGGAGTTTAGAAGGAAAACAACTTGAGAGATTCCCTCTCTATCCGCAACCTGCTAAGAGCACTACACCCAGCACTCCATAGGAGGAGATGCTCTTTGAAATGTCAAGAAGACAACTTAGGAGTGGGAATTACAATCTGTATGATCACCCATGTCCCCTACCAAAACTGTACCCCTGGCTGTGAGATTCAGTTCATTGCTATTCATGTATTCCTGTAATCACACAGATAATCAACATTGTGATCGGTTTGTCAAGATCCTGGAGGGCAGACGAAGTCAACTTTGGGACACTTGAGTTGAATGAGACATAGAGTGATAATTACTTTGAAGGCTGAACAAGAGAGCTTTAAGCGACATCTCTGACAGGAGCTTTGCAAAATAGACGAAATCCCCTTCCTGTTTACTTCTCTCAAGAGAGAGAAGGAACTAGAGAGAGAGATGTGATCAATGGTGCTGTCACAGAAAATAAATTGGAAAGAAACCAAAAAATGTTTTATGTCAGTAATCTAGGACTCCTGTAGCTGTAGTTAGGCATTCTACCATTTGTTTAAAGCTGATAAAGCTCCTGCAAATCCAGATAGTGCCCAAAACCCCTACCAGCTATTTCTCTTTCCTATGCAGTTTGCCAAAATATCCTTGCAAAACCTAGGGCATCACATTAGAGCCCCGTGCCACCTAATAGCTATTTCTCCTAACTGTGCAGTTTAGCAGACTCTCCTTTAAAAACTTGCACTTGCAATTTCATGCTAGGACCAGGCATTAGCAAAGTATTGTTGAATAAAAAGAAATACTGCTCGGCTTGCTCTACAAGAGGGACTTACTTGACATTTATGTTGGCACAGATAAGTACATCATCAAAGAGGAAGACCTTTCTCTCCTTTGACTTCAGGACTTGTCCCCGTTCGCCATACACAGTCTCAATAAGCGTCTCACAGAGGACCAGTGACCCCTGCTCCGAGTTCAGTTGCTAAAAAGGGACACAGCAATCAGATCAGAGGTGCAAGAGACAGCATCACGAAGGGCTAGTGCTCCAGAGTTCAGTGCCTGGAGGACGCAGAAATCAGGCTTGGAGGAGCTCTTCTGTCTCATTAGGGATTACCAACAAATTCATGCTGCTGAAGGTCATTTAATCTGTGTACACTTATGCACTGAGAAAGCACATGCACATGTTTCTAGACTGTTCGTTCAGTGAACTTAGTGAAATGTGATACTGCACATGCTCTTTCACTATTGTTGCCTTTCAGTTTTACAGAGGAATCTAAAGGCAACCTTCAATTCACTAGCGCTGCCAGAGACCTTTAATATTATCTTTTCAATAAATACTCCAACACATGCTTCAGATCAGCTTTTGTCTTTTTGTCTGTAGCAAGCAATCCGCCATACCACTACCACAGAGTCCAAACTGGCTTATCTAGGACACACAATAATTTCCACCACAGCATGGTAGCTACACAGGGATGGAAATGCATTAGCAGTGTGTTGCATGAACACCTTCATACACATATACACACACAGTTAAAGAATCTAATAACAGATGCAATTTGTGCTACAGTATGTTGGCACATGCTGCGCTTTCCAGTCTTCCATATGTTTGGCAACAGGAAGTAGCAACAGAAAGCTTTTTTTTTTTTTTTTTTTTTTTTAAATCACTATGGTCCAGCTCCTTCTATGACTGACTCAAGACTTTGAGTTTTATGCAAACTGCAGCAACCAAATCCAGGGTCATTACAAATTAAGTAAAGCTACTATATTGCAAGCAGCAGGTTAAGTCCAAGTAAGCAGTTCACATCCTGATTCTTTGATGTTTGTTCAAAAGGTACAAATTTGAGCAAATAATAAATCTCTCTGCTGTGTCCATTCTGCAACCTGCAGTGCAGTAATGCCTCTGTCTTATCTGCAGGCAATCTGTAGCTGTTCTTGGCTGTGGCTCAGATAGCACACAAAATGAATCATTAGACTGACTGGGACTGCCATTTGATGGCTACAGAACCATACAGCTCCCTCAAGAGGTGGGCTGTTATAAGAATACATCCTTAAAGTCTTCAAGCATCAACTGGCACAGAGGGCATTGTACCATGCACGGTGCGTGTGTGAGTGGGAGTGCAAGCGTGTGCGTGTGCAAAACCCATTCCTACTCTCATTGTTATCTGTCCTATTCTGGTGACTTAGATACTTTGAGACAAAGAATGAATATTTCATTGGATGGTTATGGGGGCAATAGAGTAGACTGTTTCCTATTGGAATTCTGCAGTGTCACCGCAGCAAATGGAATTCTGTGTGGAGTGGGGGAGATTGGCCGAATCAGCTCATCTCAGAGTCCTAGAAAGCAAGAACTGATAGAGAAAAATAAAGAGGGGGAGGGGGAGAGAGAGAGGAAGACAGATGAAGATGCAGTCACACAAGAGAAAGAGAAGAAGGGTGTATAAGTGGAGTGAGAAGGTAAGCAAGAAAGTGCAAGTGGGGAACAGAGGGGAGGTAAAGTGGAGAGAGAGAGGAAGGGGAAGAGAGACTGGGTGAAAGAGATAGCTCTCTTACAGTTTCCAATTAAATGTCTCATTTACCCCCTAATTCTTCTTATTCAGAGCAGCATTTGTTCAGATTTGCAGCGGCAGGACTGTAATTTCAGTGTGGTAATGGAGAGGCAACGCCTCTGCCATTGCATTTGGTACTGTTTAGGGATGATAATGGGCATCATTTCTAGGAGATAATTTCTCTAAATAAAAATGCCTCCCTAGATTAATGTGTGCAAAAGTGATATAAGCGATTGCTATATACTAGTTTAATTCATAGGTGTTTGGCTCACAGTGATAACATGGAGGAGTTAAAAGGCTCAGAGGCTGGCTCACAGTTGATTTGATTGGGGCATGTGTGCATGTGCATGCGGAAATGCACGTACATCTGCACAAGGGTGCGCATGTGTATCCAGTCACCTTACTGAGCAGGCGATCACTGACGCTGCGGGCTAGTTGTTGAGTTTCTGTAATCTGGTCAGCTACTCGTTTGTGTTCATTCAGCTTCTCAGCCAGCATCTCCAGCTCTGTCAGAGCAAGCTGCAGTGGTAGACGATCCACGTGGCCCTTGGGTGTATTTTTAAGCATGTCCTGGAAAAGGTCACAAAGAAAGTTTTAAGTAAAAACTCTGCGACTTAAAAAATACAAAACACTTTGATTTAATACCGCCCTCTATGTACTGCAATACACTGAATTCTAACAAAATAATGTTTCTTTTTTAGACTGTTGTTTTCACATTGAAAAGTTCAAGTCTGGGTCAAATACTCTCTTCAGTTTAGGCATGTGCTTGTCAGTTTTCAGAGGATTTAGGTTACACCACACTGACTCACCAGCAGTTATGTAAACTAAAAGTCCTACCCTTTTGTAAGCAGTGTTGACTAAAACAAACCATTAAAACACATTTGAAAACTCCTAATGATCAAGGTTTGTATAGCCCTAGACTGTGGGGGTTACAAGTCTGTTTGTCCTGCATCTATGACTCATTGAAAAGCTTGGTGTTTTCTTGATATGCATCTCAGATGTAACTCAATGCCTTGAGCTCTAGTTCCCTATAATGTATGATTTAATACATACACTTCCTCTTTGGAGTACTGAGTTTAGACTAGAAGAAAACGCCTGATTCACATTCATAACTTATCTTTTGAATTCATGGATAATCAATGCCTACTGAGGGATGAAATGAGCTGCTGCAGATCCAGCAAGTCAAGCTCAAATCCAAATCTTTGCTCAGAATAGAAAGTGGAGGAGCTGGGATGTAAAGCCAGCATGAATGAAAAACTGATGGGGCTAGCTACTTTTCAAGCCCTGCCAAACCCCGGTGTAAAGTATGTGAGGTACGACTTCTTGTACTTTGGATAAGTTAAAATCCATAATCGATTCTGTGGCCTTGCAGCGTTGCATCTTTATTAGTGTCTGTGCTGCAAAATCTTTACTTTGACTGAAGTTTCTCATATTGGAAGTGTTTGAGCTAGTAAGACTTGAACAAATTTACTTAATTAAAACAAATCGAATGACTAGCCCTGTGCGAACAAAAGCTTTATACCTGCAAGAGCAAGATGAACTGAGGGAATCGTTGAATGGGCTTCACCATCAGGCCATAGAGAGTGATCCGGTCAACACTAGATGCCTGCTTCTTCTGGAAACAAACAACAAGAAGGAAAAACAATGTTTTAAACAAAATATGTGGCTGGAAAAACATTTTTGCATTGAAAGGAAATTAAAAAGGGAACTAAGCTATTCCTACTTCAAGAGGAGCTTATCAGAATGCTCTTCAGACCATGAGTAGGCGTATGAGTAGGTGAATAAGGTATGAAAATCAGGGTCTAGTAGTCATAAGAGAGTATGAAAGAGATTTTTGAGCGAGTTTGTCTAATGTATTACTGTGGGTGTAGGTCATGAGATGGTATTGTTACAGTGCAGTGTCAAGTCTGTGGCATCAGTATAAAACAAGTATAAAAAGGCAAACCACGGGACATTTAAAAGATGGTATGGCAGAAAGGATGGATAAGATCAACAGCAAGACAGACATAAAAAAAAAATAAATAAATATACAGTTACTCCCGAACATAAAGAGAGTTTATTTTGAAGCGCACTTACTTTTGTTTGGCTTTGGAAACTTTTTTTTGCTCTTTTAAAATGACATGTAGATTAGAGCTGAATATCAATCTCATTTATACTTCATATCATAAAATAAATTGGATGGATATTGATGTTCTGATATGAGTGGATTGCTTGAGACTTTGAGACTTGATAACTGTAATATCATGATCCAACCCAAATTCATGTTTTCTTAGCACTTTATGTTGCAGTCTCTTAAATTCACAAACACCTGTGAGCTTATCTGATGATCCCAGACGAATGAAACAGATGATGAATACCTCTACGTTTTTGGACATCATATTCACATTATTAGACCATCAGTCACTGTCACATACTATCTCATCACATACACGATAACATCAATTTATATCAAACTTTACACTTTTTTTTTTTTTTTTTTTACACCAAGCCACAGTTTTTGGTCAAAAATATAGTGGTTTTATCAAATGAAATCTTAATGTAAAACTGAAAATGAAAAGAAAGAAAGAAAGAAAGAAAGAAAGAAAGAAAGAAAGAAAGAAAGAAAAAAAAAAATCAAATTAGGGCACTAACTTCTGTTCTTAACAAATCCTCACAGGATAGGATGGGGGGTTTGCCTCACAGTAAGACTGAAGACCATTGGTTCCCTTTCATCTGGGTTTCTTGAGTGAATGGGCATTAGGAGGAAGCCTTTTGGTAACTACTACAAACACTAACCTGGTACAACACTGTATATGCAATGACTAGAATAAGACACCAGTGGTCTGCTGCCACCACCACTACTACTAAATTACAGGTGACAATAGGAAGGTAAACGCAGGGATCACAGACACACAACTTTTAACAGCTAAGCCGAGGGCGAATCCTGAGTGGAATTCATGATGCTGCCTCGTGCACTAAAAATGCTTGAGTGGTGTTTTGCTAATTTTTGAAAATTATTTTCTACCAAAAACAAGCAATTTAGAATGAACTTATCTAGTCACTTCTCTGCAAAAGCAGTTCTCACATTACACCATCATTTCTATAAACTTTATTAAAACTGAATTTAATATTCCCCATCCTGCTAATGTTTGTATGCTTATGGTCATGTGTACACAGTCAGTGCCTCTGTCATATATTCTGCATTTTTTTCAGTTTGTGTCTAGCCAATGTATAATTTGGTTTGTCTTCACATTGCCAGCGAGAGCTGCAACAGGCAGTGGGAGAGACAGAGGAACCTTTCAACAGAAAGAAAGGGACTCGTGTTATCTGGAGAAACATGCAGGGCTGTCAGCTGTGTGATCTGGTTCTGTAACTCAGCATTACAACTCAATGATCCAGGTCATACTCATGCATGAATGCTGGGCGCACAGGGAATTGAAAAGCTCAGCACATTCAAATCATTTCTTGGCACTCTCGATGCACCATGGCACAATGTTTTGTTGTTCACAACCCTAATTAATATCTGAAACATTAAGTAAACAGAGTACAATACTTCTACTACAGCAAATTCCTGTTTTCATATCACATATTGATTAGTCATAAGTTTAACAATATCCTCATTATTAAATTTTTGAGCTTTTTGATTGCACAGAGAAACGCAGTTATTGTCTGATTGTCTGGGAATAATTATTTGTTGGCATGTTCATTATCTGGACAACCTTGGACATGTTTAGGGTTAGAACAGGGAGGTAATATAGTGCAATTTCACAAAACAAGTACAATATTATTTATAATCCATGATATTTATTTAATACCATCCAAGAACTTAATGTAAATAATAATTTTGTATTTTTCTTTTCACACACTGAATTATTTGTCTGTCTCTCTGGAAACCTGAGACATATGCATTATTGAAGCCTTTGCTTTGGGGCTTTGCTAGATTCAGTGTCTGCTGAACACTACAGAGAAAAGAAAAGCAGAGGAGCTTTTAAAAAAAAATAAATAAATAAAAAAATTGTGTTACTTTAATATGAATTTGGAGAAAAAAGAAAAACATATTTTGCTTGTGGACTTCAGCTCACCTTTAAGAACTCCAGAAAAGCTGGTTTGGACATGCAGGCCTTTTTAATGAGAGCCATGGCTCCAGTAAAGTTGTTCACATAATCACTGTATACATCCAGGACCATTGACTTGGAAAACTGTGGAAACAGAAACAAGCATAATTATCTGAATGTGACAACAGTCCTGTAATAAGAGAGTCTACTGCTCTGCCATGTTTGATTATTTTGTCTTTACACCAGCATCCACAAACACACTCATGTAATCTCCTCTGACATCTTGAATGCCTGGCCAACCACCCTGGCCCATCGGTAATTTCAATGTAAAGAGAGGCTTGAAAATGGCCATTTAAGTATAGTACTTGAAAAAATTGGTTTGTTTACCATCCCGCTTACTGCAACACCCTTCACGAGCCATTTAAGAGGTTGGGCAAAGAGGAATGGGGTGGCAGAGTGAGAAGGAGAGAAAGGAAGTAAGTGTGTGTGTGTGTGTGTGTATATACGCATATGTGAGGGGGTGTGTCTGTTGTGCAGTAGACATTTATTCTCTCTCCTCAATTAAACCCACACCAGGCAGCTGATAGTGGCAGTTTGAAGAGTGGTGGGGAATTAGCAAATCACAAGAAGGAATTAACCTGCTTTGCTCACACCCTCCTTCAGGATCCTGCCTCCCAGATATTACTACAAGCCCCAGAGGTACAGATACATGGCCACATGACAAAGGGGCAGCAAAATAAGGAGTGCACAGTCCCAGCACTTCCCTTTTCAAGTGCGCCCTCATTGGATGGTAGGTCCTTGTATATCAATGGAACAGCAATGTAACGGCCAGCAAACAAGGAGAGGGTTGAATCAGCCTTCCATTAAGAAAATAATGAGTGGACCTTATGGATGAGCACACTGTCTCAAGAGACTGCGACTCAACGAAAAACTTGCACTGAACACCATTATTCTAGTGCAAAAAATTGTAAACACATATCCCAGAGAGCATTGGATGCACTGGAGATATTCATCACAACTGTAATTGATTCCATGTTTGAGGTAAACTATCCCTGTTTGCTCAATCTAAAACCTGTAGCTCATTATAACTCTGGTAGCAGAAATTGTGTTATACAGATAGATAGAAATGCCAAGAAAAATATGAGTGCTTCTACCCAGAATCTGACTCTTTGATTGCATTTTCCAAAGAAACAAACAATAAAGATACATACCAAAACCATGCACATGCACACTAACCGAGGCAACAAACAAGTCTCCAATTTTCTCACTGCTGTCCCACTCAGCTACACGAGACGCCAGTGCAATCTGAAACATGGAGTGGCATTGTGTGATCTCCCTGATTCGGTAAAATATAGGCCGGATCTTCCGTGGACTCAGGATGCGTGGATCAGCTTCCATCAATGGTCTGTGGTATTCCTGGTGAGATTGTGAGAGAAAATTGGGTTTTTTATTGTCGCTGATATGTGCATATGTACGTGTGTTTGTGTATGCATGTGGGTGGGTGCTTAAGATGAATCAGCAGTCCGCCCTCCTTCTTTTCAGCAGCATAAATAGACAACTGAGAGGTAGCTGACAAATACCCTATGAATTTGGGATAATGAGCAGATGTAGTCATGGTGCTTGGAAGCACTTAGAACCAAAGGATTTACCCATAGAGCAACATTTGCCACTAGCAAACATGCACAGAATTCAAGGTGACTTGTAATCATAAAGGCCAGACTGATAATAGCAAAAAGCAGCTCCAAGCAAAGTTACAGATGCAAAAGCAAAATGGTGAAAAGGACAGTGATTGATTCAGTCAGTACTCATGGGAATATTAGCCTAGCCTGCAGAAATAAGTTGACAATCTCTTTGTGGATTCCAAGCCAGTGAATAAAACCCAACAAGAAAGACAAAAACAGTATTTAACCAGAAAAGTTAATCCATCTGAACAACAGCAGAGCTAATTTTTGTTCTTTGCCTGATGTTTTATCTCTGCAAATCCATAATGGTAAATGAATCATCGACAGAAGGAACACAGGCAGGCAGCACAACATAAGCAACTGTGCAATCTGTTTTACAGTAAAAATGAAAGTCACAGCCCTCAACATTTAATTGTGCTTGTGGCTTTTCATCTTTTTATGTTATCTGTCTGGAGACATTGCATTTACCACTTGGCTGGACTCTCTGAATAACAAGAGATATTTCAAAAGAGCAAAGCCTTCCCATGTAGCACACATAATCATGTCGCTCAACAACAAAGGTAGCACATTGTATCTTAACAATGAAAGATTTTGCAGTGCTTAAGGTAGCTACTGATTGCTGCCAATTCCATTTCTGTAGGTCAGAAGCTCCTCTCATTTTTTAGTGATTAAACGATAACAAGTCTTCTTTCTCCCGCAAAAAAAGAGAGATTAAAGACGAGACGATGCACTGCGTCCTGCGCATGAGTCCTTTTCTCTCTTGGCATCAGCACAGCACCACAGAAATGAGGACGGTTGTTTTATCAGGGTTTTTTTTTCGCTGAGACACCTCTGTAATTTGATGGATATCACCACTTCTCTATTCAGTGTAATTCATAATGGCTAAATGGTGACGATATTGCAAGTGGCAGAAGAGGACAACAGGGACTAAACAACTCACCTGCAAGATTCTCCTGAGAGACTCCAGGTAGCTCCGCTCGCTCTGAATGATGGAGCCAAGGATATGGCGTCTGACAACCTGTGGAGACAACAGACCAGTCAGGAAATCTAGCACTAAGAGGACATGATGGGGCTGCGGTGCGCGGTATGCTTTCAGTTAAGCACGGCACAGGTTGATGGATTGCACTATAATCATGCGTTTGTCACAGGAGAAAAAAAGACTCAAGGAGGACTAGGTCTGTTTGAACAAGGCCTTTGTCGGAGTCTGAGTCTTTGGATTTCCTATGACATAAAAGCAACTGTTTTAGCTGGTATAACACATTCTGCTTCCCCAAACAGGATAAAGAGAATATGGATATTTAAAGATGCTGAAATAACAAATACTTTTAACATGACAGCCTACAGCCTTATCTGAAAACTATAGGGTAAAGAATGTTCACACAAATGCCACGTGTTGTTTCCTGTTTCTAGATAAACGAGCTAAACATACATTAGGGGAAAAAAAAAAAAAAAAAAAAAGAATATTTGCATAAACTGTCAGGTGCACCTGATGGCTGGTCAGCCCCTCTGGCATGGGGCTCAGTTGTGGAGGAGGGTGCTTCACTTCTGACACAGCCACATCCAGGTATCCTGCATCATCCTCCTCTTCTGCAGACAACCAGAAATGAAGGGGAAAAAACCAAAAGGTTAAAAAGAGAAAGAGAGAGTGCATATGTGTGTGTGCATGTGTCTCAAAATGAGAGAGAGGAAAAACAGAAAGGCAGCCTTCAGATCTCACTGCAGCTGGAGACACTGCGACACACTAAGTTTATTACCTCTAAAATATGAAGAGACGTCTGTGCTCTCTGAAAGAGAGAGAGAGAGAAAGCAATAGAGAAAGAAGCAAGAGCGAGAGATGGGGTGGCTTCGAAAGAAAAAAAAAAAACTTTCAAAAACAACACTGTATCTCTGTAGGAGTAAAACAGGCACACATAAGTGTGTCTGCAAAAACACAATTCAGCACATTCTCATCTCTGCATTGGCACAAAGATGTTCGACAGTCTCAAAACAAAAAAATCCCCACTTCACCCATAACCATAAAGACATAGATACCAAAGCTTCCACCATGCCAATTAAAGACTGGAATGATAACAGGATTGGTGGGAAAAGAAATATAATGTCGTGCAGATTTCCCTCTATCAACAGCTAAAAATAGCAACACTGGCCTCTTTACCTCTTTGTGATGGTTTGGAGATTTGTTTGAGGCATGAGTCTGGTATATGTGGTTTATGGAGCTCCTCCATAGTCCACTAATGGATGCTAATCTTCCTCTATTGTTAGAATTCCTATAACACAACCTATATTGTGTAGCATAAGTTGCTCTCTCTCTCGCTCTCTCTCTCACACACACGCATCAAAAGCTTTAAAGCTTTACTCGACCACATCGTCTGTCTTAAAACTGAGAAAGAGTGTTGTTTTATTTATTATAGTTATAATCAGTAAGATCCATCTTTTTCACAGTGCTCTCATTTCATTCTTAAGGGATTTGTATCAAGAAAAGTAAGATTTTCTACTCTGCCTCCATACTACTTTGGCTTGGCTATATACATGCAACCGCTTCCAATTCAAGAAGTCAACTGTAAGGAGAAACAAAACCCAAACTTCATTACGAGTATCCAGTACTAAAAGCAGTATAGTCTTTATCCAAAAGAGTTTTCAGTCATCCCTGCATTACCTAATTGATCTTTTCTCTGCAGGAAGGAAACTTTTCGCATGACGGCTATTTTGGTCTTTTCAAGCCCATCCTTTGTTCCACTTTTCGCCGCCTTCATGAGCTGTTGAACCTGGTTGGAAGGAGCAGACAAAAACAACGTAGGAACGTTAGAGCACAAGGAATGTGACATGCTGTGGAGACTTGATAACCTACGGTGCTCCTCTGGAGAGAGATGGAGACAAGTGGCGCTCAGTGGGCTCATCATGAATCTCACCATCTGCGGCTCCCTGTGGGTCGCTGTACAGCCTCTAATCAGAGAGTCTATGAGCATATCATGGAGAGATTATGGTAACAGAGTGAGCTCCACATCAGAGTAACAGAGCTGCTTTGCTCAGTGTGGGAGAATTTAGTTGACCACAAACTCCACCCTGAGCATCATAGAGGACCTGCAACCAGACTCCACGAACCCAGAATACACCCAGGGTAATAGTATTTTTAAATGATGCTACTTCAGGAAAGTAGGTCATTAATTGGGAGCAAGTTGCACTGGTGTTTAT
Source organism: Rachycentron canadum (assembly GCA_038496675.1). NCBI lineage: Eukaryota > Metazoa > Chordata > Actinopteri > Carangiformes > Rachycentridae > Rachycentron > Rachycentron canadum. Next base: position 541,440 of record CM076649.1, on the reverse strand, counting down.
GGAAGTAAATAGGCAGAATATTATTTAATAATTCATGTGGCCCATAAATGCGTCTTAATATTAAACCAGGCAGGGAAAGAGAGAGGCCAACAGAGAATCTTAAAGAGAAGTCACAGTCCAAAGGAAAGCTGGGAAGGACGGTGCAGAGTTGGTTAAGCCTCTGAGTTAGCATATTTCAGCACGGGGTGATCACCTGCAAACATCTAGCAGACTGCTTTGAGCTCTGCAAAGAAATAATGTGATATTGTTGTGTTCACTTGCTTCTGCAGATATACCTTGATGTCATAGTTGTGCTTGCCAGACAGCCTCATGGCCAGTTCACGTTTGGTCCTGGCACACCGCTCCCTCAGTCGACGCACTTCAGGGGAGAGCTACAGGTGTGGGACAGGGACGGGCAGGGCACGAGGGCGGGTTGCATTTAGCCACAAAAGGCAAAGGGAGGAAATAGAAAAGGGAAACGGAATGCATAGTGATCAAGGCAAAACAAGCTACTCAACATTGGGAATTAATCACAAGCACAGAGAGTGAAAGCCCAGAGCACTGCCTTGGTCAAAGGGTTATGCTTTATGAGACTAATAGCCACTGATTTACAGAAAGATAGAGGGAGGAGGTGCAGGGAGTTTAGGGAAAATGTTAAAGAAGCAAACTCTGTCACAGCTCTCCCAGGCTGCTCAAATTCAGCACTGAACTGAACAAGAGGAAAACTTCAGGTACACTTGGTGAAAAATTAATCGGGCAAGACTAATTAAAAACAATGTGTTTTTGATGAAGGCTGTGCTGGCCGAAAAGTGTTGCCAGGCCCTAATAGTCAAGGTTTCTTCATTAATTGTTAACCCAGGGTAGCTGAATCCCCTCTTTTGTTCAGCAGCCTGAGGAAAGCATGCCAAGAGAACTGTGGGGGGATTTTCACACCACACCCTCCTGTAATTACCAGAGCAACTCGCTTTTGTCCCAGTACAACAAGCATTTTTCCCCCTTTGGTCTCCCTCCTTTCTCAAAGCATTAACGCTGGATTTTCTTGGATTACAGTGTAGTTACATCCATAAATAAACAACCTGAATATGTAAAAATGTGAAAAGGTAGGTATGAGTCTATACATTGATAATGATTCAACGCAGCAAAATACTTCTTTATTAGCATGGCACCAAATTTTCCTTATGCTTGCAACAATGCATGCATGCTAAAGGCTGGTGAAGCATAAAGGAAATGCAGCACAATGTGAATGTGCACACAGTGCCATCATGTGGAAGACCAACACTCTGTAGGCGTGCTGCAGAGCACTGATGAACAGTATCCTTGGCAGAGAAGAGGCAAGGAGGCTTTTCAAAAAGAAATGCCTCTTGTTTACCTTCATTCCACAATGAAAGTAGAAAGCCTAGACAGCCTCTTATTCATTTTTCATGTTCTTTACAGTTCCCTTTGAGTTCTATACATTAATAAACAACAACTGCACTAGAGGAGCAGATGATGAAATATTCTCCTTGATAATTTTGTAAGTGCTAGAACCCAACAAAAACAACCTGGCCAGTCATGATGCTATTTAAAATAAACAGAGAGGATCATTTGTGTTAGATAAACACATATTTTAGGAACAGAAACCAGACACGCACAAACTGTACCTTGCTCCTTGTTGGTAGCTTGGCCTCGTTATCAGACTGTTCATCATAGCTCTCAAACTCACTCGAGCTCCAGCCGTTGTCTGCGTTGACAGGGCCACTGTCTCTCTGAACGTCTTCATAGATCATATCTGTTAAACACTCAAAAATGTTACACATCAGGAGCACCATGCTCCATTCATGGATGGACAAAACAACCTAAGCAAGCTTAATTCTGTTGCAGCTACTAACCTTCATCAGGAGAGAGTGGGTCCTCACTTGGAACATCATCATAGATCACCTCTGAAGCCTCTGCCGTTTCTGGCCCAACTTCAGCCACACATAAAGCTGGCAGAGGAAACCAAGACCATCAAAGTAAACAAACATTGTTTTTTAAAATGGAAAAATAGTGGTGTCTGTCCTCTACTTTCTATCTCCCTGTGTGATAGTTGCACCTCCTGTTAGATCATTCTTTTAAATTTCTCCCGCAAAAACACACACATATACATGCAACTCCAAACTATATTCCCTGAACCCTTTTGGCAAAGCAGAACAGATAAAAGATGCCACATCTTCTAGCCTCTGGTTAGAAATTTACACATCCTTTGGATATTTACATGTGTATTGTATCATTTGCATTTAAAGGTCTTTTTCCTCAGGGAAACCTGGCACATCTCTTGCGCATGTTGCCATAATGGCTTTGTCCATGTGACGCAACATGATTGTATCCAGCTTGTTTGAGCTATTGACCCATCCTATCTCTACGCTCGACAGGATTTGTCATTAACTGCTTTGAGAGTGTTTCAGCCTAATTTAGCTCAGTGAGCTTTATTGATTTGGTTTTAAACTGTGATTTGTCTGCAACACTTTCTCCAAAGCCCTGAACAGCAACAATCACTGTTTTCAATTAATCTGATTGGAGATGTGTATTCTGTCATGGATTATTCAGCAGCGTTCAGTCTAAAATTCGAAATAACCTTGGGCACAATCCAGGAGATGAACAAAGAGCAACTGTTTTTCTTCAAAAGAGGATTAGCTACACAAATGTTCTTTATATCTTGCTCACTTTCCCTCACTGCATTCAGAAAGGATTCAGAACAGAGAAGAAAACAACTGGATTTTTGCTATCAGCCTGACTATCAGCATATCTGCAAAGTGTCTGGGCCCCATGGGAACACAGCTTGTTATTTCAAACATGGTAAACCAGAAGTTCCTCACTGTGTATTCTTACTTTTATTTAACTTTTCTTACAACAACACAATGACACCCTAATAAACTCACTCACCGGTCATACTGACACTGCAGGCAATCACAAAAATACATTGTCATTATGAATATGTCCTAGTTGTTGCAAATTTGAAAGAAAAATGGGTAGTGAAGCATGTCAAAATCAATGTCAGATAATCACATCACAATGTGCCATGACCACAATCAAGAAGTGAGGGGACAAAGCTGTTTTTACAAACAGGAAATACTTCATTATTCATAATGATCCATATAAAGTACATTGGGTCAAACTCAAAAACAGTCTGTCTACACAAACAACCATTTTGTCCTCCACAGCAGGTTAATACAAATGCAAAATATTTCAGTCTGGTTTTTGAACAGCATCACAAAACCATAATGTAGCACCATAATAGAGTTCCCATTAGGATCAGTGTAGTCATTTATCTTATGTTAGCTTGCTTTTTTCAATTTCTGCATCATAATTTTAGATATATTTGTTAGAAAGGTTTAAAATAGTTTGATTATTCAGTTTAAATATACTGTACACGTTCAAAATGACAGCAGAGGCTGTGTGTGAAAATACATCAGAAGAGTGGGACATAAAAAATGTCATGCAGCATTGCAGGGCTCCTTTACATCTCTCATTTCTGAGCCACCTTCAAATAACAGCAGCACTGCTGACTGAGTCAAAATCCAAAAGCAATTTTCCCTCATGGAAATGGTTCACTATTGATCCTCATCCTGAATTAATTGGATTCATGTCATGTCTGTGTAGAAATCAAATCATGGCAGAGAATATGAGCGCACAAGCCAGTGTGTGCTGTGTCGGTATGTGTATGAATAGTTAGTACGAGCAAATTCATGTGTCCATACATATGTGTATCTTGCCTCTTTCAACGTAAAAATCAATGAGCCATAAGATGGTAGCGGGTCTGTAATACGGTGTTCTTGTCACCTTTGATCAAGGTCAGGAGATGCAATGTGCAGTGCTAACAAAATACTGGTGCACAATTTATTTTGCCAGTGTCATTATGGTGTGGTCCACTACTGTTTACGCAACTCTGGAGGCCCAGTTGGTTTTCTATCAGATTTGTCCATGATGTGAACACTGAGGTGGAATGAGCCTGAATCCCAAGGCAAGCTTAGGTTTAATCTTTCAAGTCTGAAATTGAACCCTTGATCTACAATATAAGGTAAATCAACCCTTGTCAATATAATTAAATTCTGTACCTTCAGAGATGTCCCTCGAGCCAGAACTTTCCTTGACAGTTTCTTTGCTGTGGTCTCCTGAATCAGCCAGAGTCGCCACAGCTGACGGCGCCACAGGAAGCCCCCGGAGCTCCTCTCCCACACAAGGAGCTGAGGTACTGGGCTCGTCTGCTGCTGAGGCCCTGGAAGGTACCCAAACATTAGCACAGTTAAACTAACACTGAGTGCTGTGTGCCTCATTATGAGTTAATTTCAGTGAGAGGAAGGGGAGGCAGAGTGGCTTGAGGTGGGGGCTGAAATACTTCTTTGCTATCCAAACATGCAAACTCACACTCCCTGAGGTCTGACAGAACACATATTGCTGCTGTCAAATTATTGTGATGTTTTTGGGTGAACTTTTTGTGGAACACTAGTTTTCCACACTGGCAGATGTGCATTTTTTTTCCTTTGGTTTTCTCTTTGTGTTTATTGGAGAGGTAGCAGAGTTATGTTAAAAAAAAAAAAAAAAAAACAATTAACAGAGTCCAGAGCTGGTGAAGTGATGATATGGGCTTTGGCGCAAGTTATTAGTTTTTGGTGTCAATTTGATTCATGTACAAAGTACAATTCATCTAGGTCACTTCTGCATTCACATAATTTTGAATGCATAAAGATACTAGATATTGCACTTGAAATAGTTAAATGAAAATGATCTGGAGCATAAAGTCCAATATGTCCCAATATGTGTATTTGGATGCAGTTGTGCGGTCAGAAACAGATTAAACATGTTCCATCACTAAATAACAAATTTAAGGGATTGTTCTGCCTGGTGGAGGCATGAGTTCTGTGAGCGCTTCCTTTATTTTGTTTTTCTATGCAGGCTTTACAAGCCCTTTGGTAATGAAACTTTTCCACCCACACGGGACCTTTAGCAAATTATTCAGATTTACAAAGTGGATTCTTTTAGGTTATTTGTGACAATTTCTGCCACTTCACCCAATAATTTTAATCATGACAACATAAGTTGAAGTTGAGCCAATATACTCATTATATACACACACATACATATACACACACACATACACGTATCATACTGCTTGTAACTTCAGTTACCTAACTTACCCCTGAGCACTGTCAAATCATTATCTGTCATGCCTGCGGCCTACTATAATCACTGGCTTTTTGAATGAGAACATGCCCCGAACCAGCTTTTAAAAACAGCCTCTGACTTCACAGGGGAAAATATTGTTGACAGAACTATCACATGTCTTGTGTTGATGCTGGCAGTGAGGGATTGTCCTCCCCCAGAAAACTGATAATATGACAGGACCCAAGGTGTAGGAGAGTCGCATTTACACTAATTAAATCTGCCCCTCTGCTAAACACCTCAGCAACAAACCAGTAGCAACAGCTAGTTAGAGTGATGGGCAACTCGCAAATAAACATGACATGCCAGGAAGATCATGCGCATGAAATGCCATAATTTTGATGTTTACTTTACATTAGTAAGTGGGAAAGTGGGAAAAGAAGAAGACTATCTGTATTCAACCATCTGGCAAACCATTATCTTTGCTTGTATGGTACACCACCAGGTGAGCTGTGTATTTTGAGTCAGAAAGAAAGGAGAGTTTGCCTGGAGCAGACAAGGATCAAAAAAATACCAGTGGACAGTTTGTAGCATTTGTGATACCATACACAGAATACTGATCAGACTCACCACATAAGAATAATTTACACTGTGTTAGCCACAAATATATTTATACATTCGCTTTACTATTTGCTGTTCATATTAGGTATTTCTGCAAATCCCAATCTGGAAAGTAGGTTGTTATTATTCCAACCTTGTCTATAATTACATATGTAAATATGTATTTGAATATAACTTTCTAGATTTTTTTTTTTTTAGCATTTTAATATATGCAACTATTTCTATGTTCTTCCTGTTGTGCAATGAATGTCCACCACATATCTGGGAGTAGATATAACGCCCTGCCAACATGTCATATCAGAGCTACTGATGGTAGCGATTTGGTTTTGCAGTGGTGTCAAGCTGAAAGAGACAAATATTACTCTGCGGCATTCTCTAGGAAGCAGGGTGATTCATCTCAATCTTAGAAACAAAAATGATCTGCACCCACGTGAAAACCAAATAAAGAGCTATTTGTCAACATATTTCTTACAATAAACTGATCCCTTGTCATGAAAATTGCCTGTGTGGAAAAAGAGTGGTGCTGGAACGACACCTATACAGCTTGTCCGCCTGACTGCATGCATTCATGTCAGGTGTGAGTGATTTGAGCGGTGTAGCTATCGATCCAAGCATATCTTTGCACATCTCTTCACAACTTATCTGTGCCTATAAGCTCTGGTGAGTCATATAGCTCAAGGAGAGAAGGAGGAATCGTTTTTCAATGCAAATGACACAGCCTGGGGCAGAGCACAGCCAAAAGTAGAAGCTGCCTGAATGCAAATCTCACACCGTTTCCATTCCCTTTAGCTGCTGGACCAGGGCAGTACTGCATGCCACCTGTTTTGCCCCATGGTCTCTCCTGGGCATAGCTGCTCTTTATAACCTCACGAGCATTGTGCTGAGCATATTAATGTTTCTTAGTTTGTCCATAGGTCATCAGTCTCCCCCATGAGTGACTGCCCACTCCTCATATTAAGCCATAGTGCACATAACGTTACTGCCCATAGTTGTTCTGTACACCACTGACTCCAATTAAATAGCACTCAAAGTATTTGGTTCATGGCTTCTCATTATATTTTTACACGTTTGTTTTTAATGCTTTTACACCTCACATCACCTTTTCTTCCCTTCACTTTCACAGTACACCCAACTGAGGCAAACACAACAAGGTGATGGGTCAAAAAAAAATATGCTGTGAAAAATAAATGTGTTCTGTAAACTACATTAGATGAGTTTCTTTCACAAGGGCAAATGTATAAAGTTCTGCAAGGTGGCAAAAGGGTAAAAAGGTGAAGGAAAACAAAGAAACTGTTGCAGTAAAAGTTATACTCTCTAAGGTTAGAGCTTTGTGTAAATAAAAGATACATGCCATGTTGTCATGGTATCTCTTGTGTGAATCTTTTCTTTGCTGAGGTTCCATGCAATGTGTTTAATGAAAACTATCTGTCAAGGGGTGAAAAGTGAAGTCAGGAGTAAATGTTGGCATCAAACACTGAAGCTTGTATAAAACTCACAGGAGAGGAATGCTGCCTTAAGCCTGATAGCTGTAACAAGCTGATGTGCTGTCACTGCAGTGTTAAGAAAAACCTACATTTCTGCAATAACAATCGCAAAGTAATTTTGGCAATATTATTCTAAAACTGCTGACAGATGTGGTGGATGTGCTGACAGTCCTAACACCTTCATGATGGAAAGTGCTATTGATAGCCCTTCTTTAAAAGGCAGACTATTGACTAAACCAAAGTGGAAATGTGCACTCAGCAGAAATCCCCCCTGCATGAGAAATTGCCAAGACCTCCCTGTGACTCCATCACACAAACACACACATATGCAGTCATTCATGCACACAGCAGAAACATATAAGCGCACATACACACACACTCACACCTGTGTACAAATACAGGCCCCTCTTTTCCACACAGGAAAGCCCACAGGAATCTAACCGCTGAAGTCAACTATCAGTAGAGGTTTCTGAGCACACTTCCTAGAAGCACAGGTGGGGGGGTCTCACCAAAATCACAGCCCCTGCATGGCTTCATCATGCAGTTAGAGGGGCTGGAGAGGGATGCCTGTGATAAGACCTGAACCAAAGAGTGTCAAAGATTTTTTTTTCTGGTTTGCTATAGCTTAAAATGTTACAACAAATCACATCAAGTTAAAAAAAAAAAAAAGCATGTCAAAGTAGGATATTATAATTTTGCATTAGTTTCTGAACTACTTTGATATGATTACCCTGGTTCAAGGCACCAAAAACAGATGCCAGTATGAAGGTGGTGTAAGGCAGAAAGTACTTAAACAGTATATTTCAGTATTTATTTCATTCATTTATTGAATGATGAGATTGTTATGAGACAATAAATTGGATGGCCAGCCTTCCTATAGAGGAGAGCAGGAAAGAAGACAGTCGCCTTAGAGGAATCAATAAACTATCACATTATCATTTACCGTGGTGACACCTTGAAGTAAACTGTGTTCTTGTTCTATGATGGATGCTGTCTGGCTGCATCATTGTTGGGGTCATTTTACACCTAATCAGACAAAAATATATACTGAGACTACAGTTCGGTTCACATGACCAATAATCAAGTCTTTGGTCACAAATTGGATTTTAATGTTTCCATATGTGGATAAAGGAAATGTAATTCTTTAAATTCACAAATATACTTGCATCACCCAAGACACAAAGTGTAGAACCATGCAGTTTGTTTCAGTTGAATGTGGCAAGGTTTTGTGATATCCAAGTGCTGTCAGTTATTCTGGCTGATTAGACCTCAGGTTGAAGCTGCTGGAAATTATGTAAGGTCACGAGACTCCATGTAGTAATAAGCATAATAAAAATGTCATTTGTCTCACCCAAATCCATGAAGCAAAGCTAACAGGAGAGTGAGTGAGCTGTCATTGACACAGTCATATATGCCCACACAGTCCTGCAGGTCTTATCAGTCAAACTAATTGGAATGAACCTGAGTGCAGGTCTTTTAACTCAAGCTGCCACCCAAAAACAATTAAGATTAATTGAATTTTATTTGTTCTGCTCAAATCACTAAAAAAAAAAAAAAAAAAAAAAAAAAAAAAAAAAAAAACAGAAACACTGGGCCTCATTCAAGAATTATCCTGACTCTTACGGGCATATTTGCTGTGACACAAGCAAGCAGAGAGAATTTGCGGTATTTGCAAATTTTCTTGTATTCAGAATTTTCTGTATGAAATGAATAAAATTCATTAGTGTTTTCTTCCAGTTGTGTGAAACAACTGCCTCTATTCAGAGGGAAAAAACTAACTAATCTGATTTAGGAATCAGAGATTTAATCTGAATGAAAAAGATAACACGTCACTGAAAGATGCGCAGTTCAGATTTTTTTTTGTTAATAGCACGTTAGTTAATTGTTAAGTTAATTAAGTTAATTGTTTTGAACCCTCTGATAAGACTAATGATAATGCTAAACTTGTTATGTTTTTATTGAAAGCAAACTTGAAGCTTTGCAGTGTGAAATTCTTTTTACTCTTGCATGACATTTTTGTGAATACAGCTTTCCCACAAATGAAGCACAACAGGCAACCTTATATGGCAATTTTAAGGCCAGTGGTTATGCTAATGATTATCAAATCTCAGGAATGCACACCTTCTCGAGTGCATCGGTCTGAAACAAACAATTCATGACAAGTTTGTGCAGTTAAGAGTTTTGTTCCAACACTTGTATATAAACAGGCTTCACAGAAAAAAGTAACTAACTTTTGGACAAGAATACAAATATATATAATATATATAAAGATGTATATATATAAAGAAGCACAGTTGATAACTGATAACCACTGCACCTCAGTCTGGAGAGTTGAAATGTCCTGGTATTGAAGATACTGGCTTACTGGAATAGCTTATGCAGAAACTTAATTGAATTAAAGGGAATGTTTGTAAGTTTTAGTTTTATGGTTAGCTTCAGAATAAGAAAAGAAGCCAGAGAAATAAGAGTTAGCACTGCTGTTGCTTCCCACTGCTATAAACAGCCCTTGATAAAGAAATTAAGTTTAGAGCTGAACTTACATTGTTTCTTCTAGGCTGGTGAGTAGCCTAGAAGAATAGCTGTTAATGCTTTCAATGGCAAAAGTTATAAATAACTCTTTTAAGCCATTGATGTTATTTGTTATACTGTCATTTTCCTGCAACAAAAAGTCTAAATGTTTGCCATGAGAAAGGGTTACAGCTTTTGGAAGGAAAGTATGCATTTAAATATTTCAAATGTAATTTTTCAGTGTGTTGACCATGGTAAATTAATTTCCATTTTCCGCCACTGTAATGAGGTGACAGGAATCTTAGAGATAGACACTTAAAATTAAGCAGAGAAAACTTTTTGCATGTGTAACTTTTTGCAATGTAACCCCATGGGCACAGACCACTGGGGTTACATTAAAAAACATCTCATTTGTGATTTGGGTGATCTGACTTTTTAAATTACATTCATCTGAACACTGCATAATGGAGTATAAAGAAGGTTCATCTTATCATACTGCATGTATCATCATGAATTAGGCAACCCTGAGATTTCCCTCTAGAATTGTAACTGCAACATCACTTTATAGTTGATATTTCTACTTCTCACTGTGGGTGTGACATGCCATCTGTCATCTAAATGTTGTACAAATAGAAGCAGTGTAACATCACAGTATCTCATACCCACTGTGGTGTGTTTGGAAGGAGTGTAAGCATGACATTATCTCAGACATAATGACATGACACCGATGTAGTTTGGTGTGGTATTGCATTTACTTTCTCCACCGCCCTTTAGTAATTTTGCCCATACTGTGATAGGAATCAGATGCAACTTACCAGCTGGGTGACTCACTAACTGGAACATCTGTCAAAATGAGGAAAACAGCAATCCATGAGAAACTATTTCAAAGCAAAGGAAGCACACATTTGGAAAAAGTGACATATACAACCTTTCGTCTCATTTCTAAAAAATGCAATTTAAAAATCTGTGAGTTTGTTTTGTAAAGCTTGTTCTCTTTTACTTCTTGTATGCAAGTAGAACTTTTCTAAATCTAAAAGGTTAATCACACTTGTTTACAGGAAAGATACCTGCTTCTTAAGATGATAAAAAAAAAAAATTGCTGAGCAAGTGTTAGTGAGATAATTAAGCAGATGGTGTATGTAGATAGCAACAAATAAAACAGATTTTGTATGGTGGTACTGTGTTGTCAAAGCATAGGTTTGTACAGCATAGGTGCTGTTAAACAAATGTCATGATCGATTTCCTTTGGATCCCACCATGTAAACTCATGTCATCTGGTACGGAAGGGAATCTCAGCTGCACCCAGTCCTCAATTACATAACAGACCTCCGCTACACTCCATTATCAACGGCGAGAATTCCCCCACGCATCACCACAGCCCACTTAACGGATTACCACACATAGACTCGTTAAAAAAGCTTTTTAATTAAGTACTAAAAGCTTCACTTTGTGCATAAGGACTTGTCCAAGACCTAAATCTCCCTCTTTATCTGGGATTGTAATTACCAGGACCTGTTTGGCAACATTAGGCAGGTAGTAAATACATCATACTTATATCTACATAACTTCATCCAATTAAGGGGAAAGTTAACTCGGCCCTCTCTGCCTCTCTGCCGGAGGCGGCAACTGAATCCTGTTAAATAGAGATTAAAACCACATACAACTGGCAGGTGAAACTCACAATGCTTGGCTATAAGAAACTGATCTGAATGCATTTAGTAAACAAGAAATATCAAATTAACCAGTTTACAGGTTATTATCAAATGATGGAAAAAAGGTAGTGGTTCAGTGAGAGGACAGGGTACAAGAGGATGGAGCGTTTTGATTTGATTTTGGTTACAGCCTAGCAATCCCAATTTCCCAATATCTAATACTCCCCAGTTTGCCAGATGTGAAGAAGCTCATTTTCCACCTTTTTGACAATCAAGTTGTATTCTATAGTTCAGTTTTTTTTTATTACTTTTTTTTATTACATTTCAGACATATTTATTTACTCTGCCTACATTGAACTCAATTGCAGCTTGTGGAGGTTGGTCCCACTAACTTTAAACCCCTGCAAACCCACACAGGTGTTTCCACTTTATATACTGATTAATGCCACCACCTCCTGTTACATTACACTTTTACTTTACTAGATTTCTGTTGTTATTTTACTATAGTTTAGACTCTAAAATAAGTTATCAAAATATGTGAATATGATTCAACAACAGACCTCCATTTCCAACAGCTGTAACAAAGAGTGCTTGTGGGTAAATGAATAAACAACAGCAATCCAATATCAACCAAATATCATTTGGATAATAATATAACGCTCTAAATAAAGTCAGATATAAAAATGTTACCAAAGTTGGGAAGTAACGCTCTGCATTAGTTAATTAATGCTAATTAAGCTAGCTACTTTAGTAATGTGCCATAACGGATTACAATTTAAAACTGATTACGTTACAGTTACTAATATTTAAATATTTTGGTATGTTTGTGTGTTTGTTTGTCTGTTTTCTTACCAGGAGAGGGATGTTGACGATATTATTATTCTGCATGGCTACATCGGTTCAGTTAGCAAACGGTTAGCTTGGCACCAACGTCTAAACCCAAAGAAGTCGTCTTCCGGTAAGATGTCGTTACCTGTCGGTCGTGTGTTTGAGTCCCACTGAAGGCTCGGGGTTCAGACTTCCCCCCACTCCGAACAAAACTAAATTAGTAGATGACTGAAGGCAAAGTCCACTACTGGGGTAACATGAGTCACCGAGGCTATGAAACTAAAGCTAGCTGTTTAAGCTAACAGTGGTTTCCCTCCAACTGCGCTATCGTTAAAGGTGAGTAACGGAAAGTACCGAGTGACGTTAAGGAGCTCTACGGAAATTATCGAGGGGTGTTTCACTTTTTTATGAAGAATCCTCCCCTGTTTTATCAGATCGTTTTTTTTTTGTTTATTGTTTGTTTTTGTTTTTATTCCTTCGCTATCCCAGAATAAATAAACCGAAACATAATCATCCCAATATCTTAAAATGGTAAAATACTACATCAGTGTTAGAACAGCTACATTTTCATTAATATCTGCACAGATAATTAAAGATATGAACTTAAACATTAACACTTTTCCAGTAAATGGTGGTTAAATTTTTGGTAGTAAGTCAGCTGTTGAACAAAAGTACATGTTGATGCAAATTGTATAGGTTTTGAATTATACCCTATAAAATAGGCATACTGATGTACTCTGATATTTAAGTGGATTTAATATATATATTATTATTATTATTAGTTATTCCTGAAAATATGTTACCTGTAGTAGAAACTGATGCTACACCCTTGGTGGGAATGCCCTCCTGTCCAGCAGGATGTGGAAGCTGTGTACTGTCACTCTGTACTGTCTCAGTGTCCTGTTTGGACACCTGGACAGAGCTGATCCGTTTACTGTCCTCCGGAGGTTTCTCCTCGTCCATGCTGTCCTCAAACACAAACTCTTCCCCTTGCTCCTCATCTTCCTCCTCTTCATCTTCCTTTGGTGGTTGCTGAGACATCACAGTCGACATAATTCCTGAAAAATTGACAAAACGGATTTATGAAAATGATAAGGCTCCTCCAGTGGCAGACTGCTTCAATATTGGAGATACTAAATAATGAATTTTTTTCATCCTTTCAAATACTTTTCTACTACAAATCAAAATCTAAAAATGTTGAAACCATTATTTTCTCCTGCATTTAATGTGAACCCAGGACATATTACTTGAATTCTAATGTGACATTAGGACCAGTGTTTTAACCTCCACCCCTCATCAAATAAGAATTATTATATTATATTATTATTATTTGGATAAAGGCAAAAATGTAAATGGACTGTTCTCTGGTTTTTATAAACATAGAAAAGCTGCTCAACAACTGGTAACATGTAAAATACATCTTTAGATAAGAATCAGTGTTGCACAAAACAACACCGAAGTGAAATGAACTCTTAACCCCAGAGTCGGCTCACAGCAAAACATTATACTGAAATTCCCTCCTTCAGTGCATGCAGTTGTGTGAAGTGCTGCCTTGAAAGTGCATAAAACAACACAACTGAAAAAAGCTAAATGCACATTTCAGGTGCGAGATAGAAGCATCTAGTACTATAAGCATGACATATGGCTGTTAGAAGACTGTTAGATAAATCAAAGAGTCTGAGGAGGCTTAGTGGCAGATTAATTAAGATATCCACACACCCACTGATGAAAACATGTGCCCTTAATTATGTAAGAGGCTAATTTTATCACGTCATATCATTGAAAACAGGTATAACAGCAGCCTAGATATTTTCAATCAAAATCTATCAATACAGGCATACATTAATTGCCTGTATTGATGCATTACACAAGACATGTTTTGCAGTGATTTTGGGCCCATATTATTTCCGCAACAAGCAAGCATGTAAATTGTCAGCTGTAATCATGCAGCATAGCATATTTATAAAATAAAATGGAAATTCTCCATGACACACACACCCTGGAGGTATTAAATTGCTGCAATTGCTTCATTATTTCTACAAAGTGGGGATTTTCTATGACACACGGGCTCCGTTTCTCTACATGTTAGTGTATCACCCCTGCATCCAGCATCTGCTTTGCATTTTGATGAGCACTGAACTCCTTCTAGTGCTGGAGCATTGTTGGGCCTAATAGGCCCAAGGATTGTCTGGCTCCTTTGGGAAAATGACAGCATGGCGTGCCGGCAGCTAAACACAGGCCGCCCATGTGGGAAAACACCCCTGGAACCTGTTGCCTGTGGATTGTAAAATTCATTGTCAGCACTTATTGCATAACCTGGATACAAGGGCTGTCATGATGTCATGATGGATCTCATTATCTTTTACTACTGCTGACAGATCAGTGTGGAAGTGATGTTGGTAAGCACTGTGGTTCAGGAGAGGTGATGGCTTTGAATCCTGAATTAAGAAGTCTTCAAATTCCAGTAAAAAATATTTTATACCGTCTTCTTAAGAAGTTAGTTCTCTGCTTGTTTACAAGGACAATATGCAGCCTTTGGACCCAGTTACGTCCTCCGTACCACAAACAGAGTTTCTCCAGTCAGCCCACTCATTGGTCAAATCAACAATGACTCTTTTGTGGAGGGAAAACTTCTGCTCAGCCTCAGAGAGCATTGTTTCTACATTTCGTCACTGCTATACTGATTAGATCACAGGTCATCTGGACCACGGCTGTGTACTCTATGGTATAGCTCATGCAAAGTCAACATGGAAGAAAGTAGTATTTTGTCAGATGAAAGCAGCATCGTCTTGGAATGAAAGTTATTTCGAAAAAATATAAGGTTTAATTGAAAGTTCCTGCCACTATACTTCCACAGATGGAGGCCGTGCTGACTGAACAATCATTCGCGATTGTTCAGTGGAGTGAATGCGATCGAGTAAACATAAGAGCGTCCTGACATCTTGAAGAAGCGAATGACGTTTTCACATTTTTGCAAATCAGTAAGACAGCTGGTGCTTTGACTAAAAGTTCAGTTTACTTTTACTCATCCAAAAGTGTATCCCAAAAGTTTTTTACTTCCTCAGACTCTAAATGACAGGTATTCGGAGCAACTGTCTTTGAGGGAAGGCATTTGGACAAGCCATCAAACAGACTCCATGTTAGAAAAATAAAGAGCCCCGGGAGTGGTGCTGTGTGAAAGCTATTCTTGAGGGGAAAATAAGATACATCACAGAATAGAGATGAAACCAACTCCTACACACCCTGTCCCTGACCTACATAGAGCTCTGAAACTCCACCAGTGTGTACCAAATGTGGTAATGAGTCTGTTGAATGAGAACAGTGGAAAGTGAGGTATGTGTGCTCTTTCCTGGGTGATCCGAGGCAAACCAGGTCGCACATTTGCAGTGTACACCCGGACTGAAAACATCAAACGTTATATTATATCTTGTTTTAAAAGGTAACGGTTCTAGGATTTGCATATTTTGTGGTGTTGGTGTTTTTTTACATGTTTTCTCTGTCATTTTCTTTCAAGTCAAATTGTGCAATCTTTGATTACTCAGTCGGATCTGGTGGGTACTTGGCATCCTATTTATGTTGCCTGATTTCATCTCAGCTTTCTATTGTACTCTAATTTATTTCACAAAGCAGTGCGGATGCGTAGTCTGCTTTAAAAAACAAAATTAAATTACAGGGTTTAAAAACAGAAAGATTTAAAAAAAAAAAAAAAAAAAAAAATGCTTTCCTTTCCTCTCTTTTCTGACTGTATTCACTGCTTTCAGTCAGGATTTTGCTAATCTGCTGGGCTGCATATTTAGTTCTAGCCGATGATTTACAGAGCTATGTTTGACCAACTGCAGACAAACCTCACATCCATTGGTCAGTCGCAGTCGGGTATATCAATAGACAACAGCAGAGAGCAGCAGCTGGTGATGACTGAATAAACAGCACTGAAAAATCTTAACAGAAAGCTACTGAGAGCACCCCCACTTTAGGGTTTTCCTTAACAGCAAATGTCACACAAACACTCAGCAGACAATGAGAGAGCAGTGGACCATTGACAACAACAAACGGTGCCAGGCAGAGATGATTCTGCTCCTGGCGCTTGTTCCTTCTTCAGCTTCCCGGAGGACTTCCTATGGAGAGATACGAATGTGACTCGGCCAATTTAGGAACTGCAAACAGCTCCTTGAGAACAGAGGGAATATGTCTTTCTTTGGCTGTCAAAAGGCATAACAATTTGAGTGGGAGGCTTTTCACAGACATTTGTGGATTTCATGGATTTGCTTTTAAACATAGCGTAGCCCTACCAAAGATTTTCAGCACAGAAGAAGCTAAGCCTATTGAATTATATATTATGAATGTTATGAATATTTTAAATTTAACTTTAAATTAATTTCTGAAGACTATGTGCCAAAGGCCATGTGGAATATCATATCACAATACAAAAACAACATGATAAGAGGGTTATCTATGCATATTTGAGATTGTTTCTACTATTCTATTCCTACTCTCCTCCTGGTTTGCCACCATGTTGCCACTGTTAAGACATTCAGGGATGTATTATTCATTCAGAGGCCAGTGTGGCCTTCGTGTGCCCTCTGCTATGGAGAGCAAATTCTCTGATGTCTGTCCACAACAGCAGTAATGTGCTGGTGGTGTCACACTTGCCAAGGACACAGTGGGAGTGACCTCCACCTCCCATCTGCCATTTGTGTTCACAGCATAATAGTGTACTAGACTGGGTGTGTGTGATGTACTGTACAAACACTAAGCAGAGATAAGAATGTCCTAAATGTGTCACAGATGTGTGATAAAATAAATTATGTCCAGGTCAGATGGCCAAAAGTAATTTATTTGAATAATTCTGTTTTGTTTTTTTTTTGGTTTGTTTTGTTTTAGTTTTTCCAGCACGACGTATTAAAGATGTTAAATCCCGTAGCACAGTGACCATTATGTTGTATCTGCAGAGGCTTGACTGGGCCTGTTGATTACTGCCAACAGCTTCACAAATACCTTTGTAAGCGTCTATGTTACTGGATTTTCTGGATTTTAAAACCCAGTCACACTCAGTCTCTTCCCTGTTTCCACTTACTTTTATTTCCACCGACAACATTATGCAAAACTGTTATTTTTACCGTATTATAATTTATTAGGGTACCTCTAGACATCTTGCTACAACATTACAATCATTAGCTCACTTAAGAATCCATCAGTGTGTAGAGGCTGTGAAGAAATGAAGTGAAGGACTATAGACACTAAAAATTAATGAAAGTCATTAGTTACTAAAAGGACTGCAAGGACTGTTGCATTACTGTTCAGATGTTAAAGAAGTGTGGCCACCAACTTCATCTCTTCTATCTCAGCTAGATATCACTGCTCATGTCAACATGCTACACATTAAAGGGAAACACCAACAATTTAGTATTTCTCTTCTGAAAAGTTTCAGACAAACTGAAAAAAGGATGGGGCCGGGGTCTAGTGACATTTAGTTCCCAGTGGCTCAAGTTCCTAAAACAAAGGAGGGAGGTTTTTAAATTGCTATGTGTGAACTCTCCAGGGACGACGCAGGAGAGAAGTGAAAGGAGAGGAAGGCAGGTAAAAGGGACAGATGCATACTAGTGTTACTAAAACAATGGGAAGCTACTTATTGTTTGGTCCTCTGATGCTTACTTCAGCAGTTGGAGCTGCGGCAGCGGCTTTAAAACACTCATGGAGGCGAGTAGGGTAGGGTAACAAAAATGATATCCCTTCTCAGAGTCATAACTCAGTAAAATCAAAACACACAAAGCACACATTTAGAATCAGTATGACTTTAACTTCACAAGGATACCATTATCGCACAAATAAATGTCCATAAATACGTTTAGAGGTCACAGAAACTTTAAAAACCCCAGCCCTAATGCCACCCGCAGTCTGATACTCCCTGCCAGCTCCATGCCCATGCCTTTCAAACTCCCAAGCCGAGATGTCATCATGGTTACCTTCTGAGATTTGACACACTTTCTCCAGAGCCACAGAAGACTTTGTACTGTTTTTACATGCTGAGCAATCCTCATGACACATGAAGTCATCTATATGGAGAGAAAAAGATCTGTCTCACAATTATAATTATTTTTATTATGAAAATTATTATTATCATAATTCTTACTTCACATGACAGAAAAACTAAATAACAAAATCTTTTTAATAACCGTTGGTGGAAGCCCAATGTGCTCATAGCTTAGTAACTGTAAGAGGTCACCACCTGTAAGATCAAACATTCAAAAGAGTCAAAGATGAGCTGAATGTTTTTTTATTAATCCAAGTCAAATCTCCACAATGAAGAGTGCTAATTGAACCTGGTCTTCCCTAGCACACAACTTGGACCACAGAGCGCAGAAGAACGATAGTTATTTCTATCTAAGATGTGAGATGTCAATAGCCTGTTTGATGGGGAGCTAGTTTGGAGCTTCAGGTAGCAAGGCTAACTTCCAAAAAGAGTTGTGGTGGCACCGTTGATATGCAATTGAAATGAGATATTACTTATGAAAATATACTCCTGAATGAAAGTGTTCAGTTGTTCTTCAGGAAGTGTCTTTTAACACAGGCCAAATTGAAATTTCCCTACACAGGCCTTGGATCTCAGGAGATGATTATGGGCTATTCTTCAGACCAGTGTGATTGAGTTGCTTTGGCCTTGGAGTGTTGTCATCAGAAGAGACAGGAAATAATACGGGTCATGTTTGGGCTTGATGCCACAAGTACAACAGCAAAATACTGTAGATAAGCCTCAACTTATAAACATCCCCAAACCTCCTCCTACCAGTTAATTACCTGGAATTCCCAGAAGAATCTGTTCAACATTATACCAGTAAAAAGTCTCTAGTCTCAAATTGTTGTGTATTTGACCATCAAGGCCTTGAATGTAGACATACGATTTGCACAAGTGTAAATCTTCATGGGTGAATATGTGGTGAAAAGGGAAAGAGTTCCCATTGATAGTGAGGTCTTTGTGGTAGCTTCAGGCCATGCATGCATGGATTGTTAATGTCTGTTGGATGTGGTGGACTGTGACTAAGGAGAAAAAAATCTGATACAGTGCGTCCATGGAGTTTCTTAAAAGAAAGGCTCTTGGACATCCGGCAAGTGAGGCAGAAACAGTGCTCTGGCTAAAAAAATGCAAATTACTTGGTCAGAGGTCCCGTAGCTCCCCCCATCACCCCTCTCCTCCCAGTCTCCCCTCTCTATTCTGCTCAGAGTGTAGAGGCAGCGTGAAATCCATCCTGGGAGGGGCTATTGTACTCCGGGAAGCAACCGTCAAACTGGAATGGTTAAGACCAGGCCCAGGCCAGGGGATCTCTTTTTATAGCCAGAGGCTTTGGGAGGGCTGTGCAGTGCAGCTGAAAAACAGCCGGCCAGAGGCGTGGGTCTGGGATGAGCCGCCAATCTCTCACTCATCCTTCCTGCTGTCTGTCTCAGGAACTGCTGCTATCATAACAAGGCCTCATGCTCAGTAGCCTCGCCGGCTCTGTGAGGCAGATTCAGGTTTAATCGTCCATGATGGTGTGTACTCTGCCAAAAGGGCCACACGGGTATCTGCCATTTCCATCCTCTCCTCTCCTGCTCCACCTTCCCTTGTTCTCTCAGAAGCTCCTGTAGCTGTCGGACTGAGAGCCGGAGAGGCACATATCCAGCACACCCACCCCCAACTGCACTCCATCAATGGCCCCCTTGCACAAAGCTGCTGTCTTTGCAACATGCTAACCATGCTGACAGGAAGGAGGGAGAAAGAGAGGAGACAGAATGAAGGAAGGAAAGAGGGAAAGAGGACAGCAAATATATACGCCTCTCACCTTCTTGTCCTTAGAAGTGTGTCCTCCGAGAAGCTTCAGGCACTCCCTAGTGACTCTTTAATCCTGGTAGCCTCCCATAAACTCAGGTTTTACCACAGTGCCGGGTCCAGCACACTCATCTTTATAGTCTCCTGTGAGGGCTGCGAGTGGCTGAACACAGATTGGAATTCTCCTGTGCTGTTTACTTTCCCACAACTTCTCCCCTGCACCGTGTGCACTAGCAGCTCTGGATGAGGTAACCCTCTTTGCTCCCTCCCCTTTCTCTGCCTCACTCGTCTCTCTGGTTCCGTTCCTCCCTCTATCTTCCCTCTCTGTCCCTCTCTTTTTTAGATGGGTCTATTCCCCCCTTCAGCCCCTTCAGTCTCATGCTGTCCTTTCTTTGGTTTTCTCCCTCCTCCCACACTCCAGACCCCTGCTGCTGTCCAGGCAGCAGCACAAAGCGGGGTGAGGGCTGTCACCCACAAACAGCCAATGGCAGAGTGACCAAGTTAAACACGTGGCCAATGAAAAGCCTAGGGGGTGGAATTTGCACCAATCAGGGAAGACATTCAGAACAAGTGGGCTGGAAAAAAGGAATTAGGGCCAATGCTGTCTCACAGCACTTCCTGTATGGGACTGCAGGTGTGTGTACACACACTGTACATGAGCTATTTATATGAATATCTCTTTAAGGTCTTAGATTATTATTATTATCATTATTATTATTATTATTATTATTATTATTATTATTATTATTATTATTATTATTAATATTATTCTTCAGTTAATTTTCAAGGTGCCCATGAGCAGAAGAAGATTGTATCAGTGTTTATTCATTCACTGATTATTTATCTATTATTTTACATTGTGTTTAATTCATTACTTTGAGCCATGCATTGGCCAAATGAACTCATTTCAATTGCTTTCTATACTGTTGGACAGTTTATTGTATATATATATATATATATACATATATATACATATATATATATATGTATGTATATATATGTATATGTATATATAAACACCTCATGTTTTATATTCCTGTGTTTTGTCTTTAGACTCTTCTGACTGCTCTGTGGATGAACAGTGCCTGTCTGCTATTTCTGACCTTACTAACTACCCCAGTGTTTCTATTTCTGACTCTAATCACATTTACAGTACTGCAGGTTCAGACAGCTTTTGGCATGCAGCAGTAAGAAGACGCTGCACGATGAGACTGAGGCGATGTGCATGTGTATCAAAGTCAAGAAGGACCACTGAAGTTTTTTACATGTACATGTCATGTCATACATTTATCTGTAGACTAACTGCAAAGGAAAAAAAAAAATCACACAATCTTACTGTTGTCCAGAAGATTTATTAAAACACATTGAACAAATACACAGAATACAAATAAAAAGATGACAATTCACTTTTTCATTCAATTGCTATACAGCACAAATATCAGAACCATAACACTGCTTGGAGCTCATTGTCTGTAAATGCTAGATACACTACCGTCTCCCCAAAGTGAACCGTCATATCAAACGCTTCACATGCTGTGCATTCACTGCAACAAAGGTGCCTTTTATCAGGGTCTTTTGGTAGCTTTTGAAGCCATGTTAATAAGCATGTACATACATTGTTAACATATTTATAGTATTAGACTGAAGCCTTTTTTTTCTAACAGACGTTACATTCATACTGACTTCAGTTTGATTGCATTTCATTGCAGTATGTTTTTGATGTCATCTCATGGTCATCGCTCCAGAAGGAAAAGACATGATTTTGATTGATGAGCACATGTGGTGCACACTGCAGTTCTATGGCAACACCATCCAGCAGACATTCATCTTTTTTTCACTTTGATACATAAATCTATAGGAGATGGACTTATCTCTGAAAAATCTTTCAAGTATTTACATGTTTCTGAGGTTCTATCTGTCAAGCAACCTAATACATGTCATGGTCAAGTAATTGATGAGATGAACAGAAACACAGTGAACAGAACAGCACTCATTTACACTAACAAAGCGCAAAAACCAATATGATGTACTTCAAGGTTCATCTCATGGTGCTTTCAAAAGGAGTTGGGTAAAGTTTGGTAACTCAGTTTTATTCTAAGTTAAAGCATGTCTGAGAATTGGTGAGGAGGTTGCAGTCACACAATCTTAAGTAAGTGAGAAGGAGTCAGATGAGAGCACCTCAGGACAATCATTTGAACTGGTAAAAGGAGAGTAAGAAAATACACTCACCAACTCCATACAACACTACCTCTTCAGTTTAGATTAGTCCAATCACAATCATCATCTCAACAATGTCAAATAAGTGCTATGGCAATGGCAATAATAATACAAATAGGTAATGCCACTGGTCTTTGGAAAAAAAAAAAAAAAAAAAAGACAAATATGTCAAAAATTTGCACTTTGCGTCCAAACATTCAAACAATGCCTTCATAGAAAAGGAAATATAGTAAGCTTGAATTTATAAAAGATTGTTTTACGTCGTGGGCGGTCACTTTAGCACATAATAATAGTAGATGGAATGGACTGGATATGTAATTATATCATGCTAAAGTACCCTCACACCAGGTAAAGTGATAGATGACAACAGACACCAGAACATAATGGAGGAAGATGGAAGTGAAGACATCATCTAAGAGTAATGTTGTGCAACATTGGTCCTTAAAAAGCCGATATACAGAGAATATTCCTTCAAATGTCGGTTCAGACTGTGACACCGCTGACTACAGTCTCAGCCTCTGTGGAGGAAATACACTGCATCGAAGAACAAACCATACTGGATCATCTTCTTCAATGGCACCAAATACATCTAACGTTACCTTTAACGTAAAGAGAAGCAAACAAAAGCTCATTTTGCGACAAATACAAGACTTAAGGTGACATTGCGCCATAAGGACTTTTATGTTTCTTATTCAGTTCTAACAATGAAAGGGAACTGGGAAAGTCCCTGGGATCAGGACTATGTTCTCAGTTAGGCCTGAACATTAAAGCCCTGTCTGTGGATGGAGACCAGATGAGTTCCTGTTTATAGTGCAGTCCCACTCGTCATGGCCCCAGGGTTAAGCTCTACAGCCACTACTAACATTCAAATATAGAAAGAATCACAAATATTGTACCATACACAGAAATACTCAGTCTTCTCTGAAATGTGTTAAAAATCATTTTTGCCTCTTCTGCAGTTTCTTCCGCTCTGCCCGATCTTCATATATGATACCAAGCCAGGCTTCTGATTTCATCCTTGTATGTATACATATTTCACTATGATTAGACCTATGTGAGGTAAAATAAACAGCAGTCTCTGAGTATATACAGTACAAGAGGCCGACCCCCACAGGTACTGCAGCCAAGTCTATCTGCAGGTTTTGCAGAAATGACTTTCTCCAAATTACCAGAGGGTGGCAGTCTTTAGAGGATTCAGACAGACTGTGTCCAGCTACTGCATACATGAGAATAGTTTTTGATGCTTTCAAATCAATACTTCATCCACTGGTTACTACATGAATGACAAAACACTTATTCATTTAAAGTAACAATATTGGCCCTCAAAAAGAAAAAAAAAAACAAAACAAACAATCTCCTATCAAACCATGACTTGAAGACATCCTTGACTCCACTTCCTCTTCACAGAGAAAAAACTCCAGTGGGGCACAGTCACAGTGTACAATGAGTGGGTAGATGGATAAAAGCAGCAGAATGAAACAGTCGAGGCTGGCACAAATAAAACACACATCCCAAGATTAGAATGAGCCCCAAACAAGAGCATCAAAAACTCAGCACTGCCAACTTGAGTTTCGGCTTGTAGTGAAGCACTGAAAAAAAAAATCCTCTGTCAGGAAAGCTGCTCCTTTTTCCCTCCTAATCTATGATCCTCAAAAGATAAAAGTGCAATTGTTAAGATAGATACATCTGCATTAATCAAAAAGTTACATCGCCTTAACCGTAGACAGCAGAGAGCTTGATTTTTGTAGATTTTAAGTCAGGAAGGAGCAGGAGAAAGAGGACGATGTGGAGGAAGAGATGGGCGGCTGTCATCCATACAGATGCCATCCCTGGGAGTTTCTGACCTCAGGCCAGTGTTACACAACTTGTCTAGTCCTCAATGCAGATGACATCACTAGGTTTGCCTGACTTGAGGTCAGGCGTAGCCACGTCTCTCAAGGAGTCAAGTGACTTCTTGTCCAGATGGCTTGTAGGGGGTGGGGGACCATTAGAGGACACTAGGGACGAAAAGAGATTGATTATTTATTTGGTGATTGGCGCAAAGTCTGTTTTGATTTGATATATCACATGTTTTCATTCAGTGAAACAGAAACAAGAGACTTCTACATCTTATTAAAATCCAAAACTAAAAGTGAAGACACCCTAAGTGTGTGTGACAATCCCTCACTGTGTGCACAACTAGAGAAAGTACAATAGGTCACAGCTGAATCAAGACTTCGGCCTGTGAGCTGTGATGGATGTCTACATGAAAAAATAAGATCCAAGATGAAATAAAACAGAAAAGTCCAGAATCAGTCCAATTTAGCAACCATCCAGAAACTGAAGAACCATATCTACTATATAAATATGGCCTGTGTTGTTTACTCAAACACGTCAAATTTAAATTGAATAATACTGTTCCAATCTATGGGAAGGTCATAGATTATAATGACATGAAAATATTATATATAATATATATAATAATATCTAGTCAGTCAGAGGGATTAATGGCAGCAACATAATATATATTTTATATTTGCCAATAATGCCTCGTTCACTGTGATTGATTTATATCAATCAAGTGAAAACCAAATTACACTTCACAGTTATCAGAGCTGAAGTGCCATGAGGAACCTCCCTCACCCACTTGCTGAAAGTCACCTGTAAATGTTGATCCTTACCGCTGACGTACGGTCCCAGAGGCATCTGACTATAGTTGACCATGGGCTGTCCACCCGGTCCCCTGAATCCTCCACCGAAGCTGCTGCTGTACATCTGGGAGCAGCCAAACCCACCCTGGCTAAAAGGCTGGGGAGCACACATAAAGATCTGTTATCCTGTTAGAACTTCATGGGACTGATTTGGGGACTGATAGAACAATAATATGAAGGTAACACTGGCACAGTATGTGTCCACCAGCAGCAGGTTTTGATGCTATCCAGCAGGTCTAACTAGTTTTCTCTCCAAAATACAGCAGCTAGGCTTCTTAGTGGTTTTAACAGAAGGCATCACATAACTCCAGTCCTCGCTTCCCTCCATTGACTCTCTGTCAGTTTTAGAGTTGATTTTAAGATTTTACTGATCCCTTTTAAAGCCACGGCCTGGCTCCAAGTTACATAACTGAATTTCTAAGCCCTTATGAGCCAGCACGCAGCCTTTGATCCTCAGGTGGAGACCTGCTGGTCGTCCCAAAGTCGAGACTTAAATCTAGAGGTGACCGTGCTTTTTCCATCAGGGCCCCTCGACTCTGGAAGGACCTGCCCGAGGAGATAAGGCAGAATCAGTGACTTCTTCTCACTTCTAAGAACTAATTTTTATAGACTTGCTTTTGTGTGATGTTTTTTTTTACTCTATAACGTATAACCTGTTTTTACTCTTTTATATAATAATAATAAGATTAATAAAATCCTCCCTGTATTCCCCTTACTGTGTCTGTGTGTATGTGTATGTCTGTGTGCATGCATGGTATCTGCTCCCTGTTTTATTTTGGAGTATTTAGTTTTATTATTTGCTTATGTCCTGCTCTGATTCATATGTAAAAGCACTTTGTAACCTTTGTCTATAAAGGAGCTATATAAATAAAGTTATTATAGAGTTAATATAATTAATATAGAGTACTGTGCAAAAGCCTTTAGTGTGACTTCCCCTTACACTTGAGCAATAGCAGTAATCTGTCTCTTAAACCTAAACCTCCACCTGTATTTGTCGTGTTTCATGTCAACACAATGCTGTGAAAAAGGTCTATTACACCAGGTTTGTGCAGGACATGCTTGATCATTACATACACATGATTTAACTCATTGGAAACTAATATGTATAAGACCAACTTTCAATCACATCGTTCCATTAAAAATGCCAAAGATCACAATTTTGCATCAGCAAGGCCACTCTCAAAGGGAAATCAGCAAACAAACTGCATACTCAAGATGTGGTATTCAAGCTGAAAACTTCTTTCTTTCTCGAAGTTTCTTCTTTGAAAGACTGGAAAAAGTCCAGCAAAGACCTGGCTCGGCATCTGGCAGCTTCATCTGGATGAAGCCAAGTTGACCCTTCTGCAGTCTGAAGAAGCTTGATCAGGAATAAGCTTTGTGGAAAGGCAGCAGCCAAGAAACCACTTTTTTGGAAGGGGAACAGGGTGAAAAGGCTAAAATATGCTAAAGCTCAGGAAGAGTGAAGTAATAAGTAAGAGTACTATGGAGTACTATGGAGTGATGAATCCTGAATATTCATTTTGACATGAAATAGTCGACAAATACAGATGTTAGCAATGACATTAATTATGGCTCGATACCATTTAGGTTTAAGAGCCAGGTTCCTGCAGGTGCAGTTTTTCAGATTTTTTCTTTTTTAGCACTGCAAACACGTTTCCTGTATTTTCTGGTTGTATTCTAATAAAAAGACTGAGAAATAATTACATAAGGTCATTATAGAATTGATAAAACAACAAATCTAAGGGTGGTCGAAAACTTTTGTACAGTATATTATATATACACACACACACACACACACACAGAGTACTTGACTATAAATAAAACAAAACAAAAGGAAAGCAAGTCAGATTGCCAACTGTTTCCCTGGTTACGATAAGAGTTGGCATGGCAACCAAAAAAAAAAAGCACAGGACCAATCATAATGCTGGGCTGACGCGGCCTCTTGTATAACAGAAAATAAAACACACACATTCAGTTGTGAGAACAGGTGCAGGATAGATGAAAGTAATGAGACAATGCAGACGCTGTTAAATCCTTCGGGACTCAAACACGAAGCTCAGTGGTGAAAGTAAACGGCTACTTTTTTTTTCACATTACACCTGGGGAAACTCTTCCATGGGGGATAAGTGAGTCTCCACAGGTTTTTGAAAGAATAATGTGGTTGCTGAGTCGTGAGTGTAAAATACTTCAGAGTTTTAAAAAGTCCTCTCACACATTTTAACGAGCCCTGTTTCCTCACCCTTATGAGCCTCTGGAGCCTTCACTGTATAGTGATCACCAGTCTGGTCTAAACCATTAATAGGAAATCTCCTGTTACTGTGCTAAAAGTAGGTTTTGATGACAAAAACAAAACTTTATTTTTGAGGAAATTAAACAGAAGAATGTTTGCACTGAAGTTTAAGTTTTTCAAAAGTAATCTGACTTTCTTTACCATGTCCCATCTCACCTGCTGCGGCGGAGGCTCGCTGCCTCTGCTGGTGAGGCGGCTCAGGATGCTCCTCTCAGACATCTGCAGGCGGGCCGACACCGGTGGGATCCTGGACAACATGTTGGGCAGTCGTGTCACATCTGCTTTCATGTCACTCAGAAGTTCCTCCAGCTGGTTCAGTACTGCCAGACCAGAAGGACACACACACACACACACACACACACACACACACACACACACACACACTCAGCCTGTCAGAAGGAGTTTGTATGTTGTGATAGTAGCATGAATTAATGAGAAAAAGATGAGAGACAAAATGCAGGAAAATGCATGAAAAAGTTTTGGAAGATCCTGTTTCAAATTAGTGAGAGTAACCTCGAATCATTAGAAAAACAAATTAACTGTGGGAGCTAGGGCCTGAAATTAACAACTGCCAAGAACGAAATGCCATAAAATTTTTCACTGGCAGATAAATCAATAAGGGTCACGGGCAGCAACATTTTGAAACGATAACGTTTTAACACCTCACTTTGGTACGGTCTTTGGTCTTGGCTTCCTTCCAAACATTCATCCTACTAATAGCTGTAAATGTGTTTTGCAGATGAGTCAAATGAACATAAACTGACGCCGCTGTGTCAAAAAGGATCTTTACTGGCTGCCTTTTATCTCCGCACACTGCAGTGGTTTGGAAACATCTGGATACGCTTCAGTTTGGGATTAAATTATTGTCTGGATGGACAGATAAACCTGTTTCCAACTGAAATCAACAGTTTCAGTGCTGCGTTGATTTTTCACTTATTAAACATTTCTTTTATTCCAACGAAGCAGCATAAAATCAGCTTTAACAACACAGCAATGACTAAATATCTAATAAAATATGTTTTCTGAAGATTTTAATAGTAAAATATTGACGATTCTGGGGCTTCAGGAGATTTGCCCTCGCCTCTTTAATAAATGTTTCATCCACAGCACAGATGACCAGGATGAAAAACATCTAGTGAAAAATTTATATCATTACTTTTGCCCTGTAAAAGTTTATTTGTGCTCCAGCCTTTGGCAGGTGAGGCAGATACTCTGAAACTTATAAACTGTTGCTATTTTTGAGACCTTTGTGCAGCACAGCGTTGGCCGGCTTGTTCCCAGCCAGAGACTCTTTGGACAGGTGCTGGTGGGACTCTGCCAGACATTCCACCTCAGCAAAACGAGTGTTGAGAGCCATGGCCGGGTGACTGGGGTCCTGGGTCATATTCAGGTAAGCTGCCCGCCTCAGCTGCTCCTCAATCACCAGAGCCTGCTCCAACAACTACAGGGCGAGGTGGGGAAAGAGAGCGAGAGAGAGAGGCAGTTTGTTTCAGATTGTGTTCAGATGTAATCAACCCTTTAATCCTTTAATTTTTCAGTTGATAGATTGTTTTGAGAAAAAAAAGAAAAAGGGTTGCCTTAAATCGGCGAGCCAGGAACTTGTTCTTCATTTCTAGGTAGTTGCCCTTATGCATCTCAGTCTTAAAGGGCTCATTCAGAATAGCATAGCGTGGGTCGTTCTGAATGTCCTGCCAGCGAGCGTATCCGTGTCTGAGACAGATTCCCGGTCAAGAAAAATCAAACTGAAGCGCTGGACCTCATAAAATTCTTCAAATAAAACAACAAGATAGCTTTAGGTTTATATTGCTCCTCACTTTTCCGTAAATATCAGCCCTTCAACTGCCCCGACTGCCCCGCAGTCATAAGTAATTACATTACTTCGTCAGATGCCGAGCTTCTCGCTCCCACATCTGGGTAAGGATACGTTACGATGCCAGCCAACAGCCAGTAGTCATGGCGACGGTGCCAGATGTCATGCATCTTTCCCGAAGACAGCGCCGCTCGCTCCTCAGTTTGCCACAGGGTGTGCAGCTCTGACAGCAGTGACAGACAGACGGACAGTTTTCACCAAAAATTTCAAAGTGATATTCAGTGTTTGCAGCATATTAAGAGAAGTAAGAGCACGTTAACAACATAATGGAGATTGATGACAAAACAAAGCTGCTTGATTATGGCACCTGAAATAAACAACCAGCAGTTAGAACCTGGAGCTTCAGGAAGTATTAAACAAAGTCTGGTGACGGTAAGTTATCGATGACACTTTTCACACTGTCATTAAACTTGGAAGTGACTTTGTGAGGTAATGAAATTAAAATTATTATTATCATTTTATTAAAGGTATAGTCCCCAGCTGTGGAAAAATAAAATGTTTTCCTGCCAGTTCTTTCTTTTTTCTCTGTCTGCTCATTTGTCTCCAGACAACACACAGCCGATCGTACCTGTCTCGCCTCTCTGCTGTTCAGCTTATGAAGAAGACCTCACCAATTAAAACTGAGCTGCACAATATTACAGAGCAATATTAATATTATGGAAATGAGTCAGAGCCATTTAAAATGACATGTTTGTTCCTATAGTTTTGTCTTACAAGCAGACAATGTGAGACAATGAGACACTGTGCTGTAGTCTTCCTGTGTGCATATTAAAACTCTGATACTTCCCTTTGCTCCTATGAGGAAATGATGTCTATGAACTATATATATATATATATATATGCGTGTGTGTGACATTTCAATCGGTGCCATTTAGGATCAAAACAAAGCAGGTTTATTCTCACCTGTGAAACCTCCATCTGCAATATTAAACATGAACTTGGCTTTGAATCCATTTTTGTCCTCCTTCCTGCTCTCATCCATCTCATCCAAGGTGTCTTTGTCTCCGTTTAACCGGCCCTCTAACACGTCTTCACTCTTCACGTCATCTGCAACAGCTACACAAATAACAGAAACTTTTTTAAAAAAGAAATATCTGCATAATGTCTATCACCAAAGGCTGCTTTGCTTTCAGAAAAGAGCTCAGTTATTGCACCATTTCTACCTGTTTCATTCAAGGATCCATAGCATGTATACCTGGCTTATTTTCCTTGTCTTCAGTTTTTGCCAGAGGAGAATCTGTATCTCCTTTGTCTGAGGACTTCTCTGTTTCCTTGCAGGGATCCACTGAGGATAGCACAGGCAAAAAAAAAAAAAAAAAAAAAAGATTAACTTAACGACCTCAAAGAAGAATAAAATTTACAGCACACAGATCATGCACCACTCACTTTTAGGTGAGGTTTGACTGGATGAGAGCTCTGTCTGTCTAAAAGCTGACTCTTTTAGGTTGGCAGATGGCTCTGTCTTTGTGGAGGGTGACTCGGTTCTGTCCCTCTCATCTCCTGTTCTCTCCTCTGAGCTGGCCTTGCTCTCCTCGCTGTCAGCTGCCTTCTCAGGTGCAGATGCTGGTTCTGCACCAGGAGTCTGCCGAGGGGGAAAAGCAGACGGAGGAGGAGAGTGGGGAAAGTTGAGAGGGCATAGAGACAAATTAAAAGTTTGACAATCGCGCTCTCTAAGGATGATGAAGAGTTATGGTTAAAATGTAATCAACTATGAAAAGATGCACAAGTCAATAGAGGAATGGGCAAAAAAAAAAAAAAAAACTCACTTCCTGCTCTGACAGCTTCTTGTTATCTTGCTCTGTGGTCTCCTTGTCATCAGCACTACCCAAGAGAGACTCAGTCCTCTCTACAGTCCAGAAAACAACAAGAAAAAACTTCCCTTTTATCCAAAACTTTGGAGTTGGAGGAAAATAAAACAAGATCAATGTAGACACTTTGTTCTGACCTGGCGGGATGGGGGTGCCGGGCTGCGTGGCGACAGGGCTGGCTGGCACAGGGGTGTTGGGGTCCGAGGATACACTCTCCGTCAGTTTCTTCAGCTCCATTCCAATGGGAATCAGATCTGGAGAACTCAGCTTCCCGTTTACGTGCTCAAACTCTTGCACCTGGAAAGAGTGAAGGAGTGCAAGTTCAACAGTAATAAAGTGACATCCCACCTAACTCAAATTAGGAATTAGGAGGAGAGCTATTAATGTGGCGTTCTGAATCAATAAATGTATGAATGAATGTGAATATGAAGCTGAAATGACCAGTGAATTGATCAATTTGTCAATTTTCTCCACCCACACACACACAAAAAAATG
This sequence comes from Rachycentron canadum, assembly GCA_038496675.1. Classification (NCBI taxonomy): domain Eukaryota; kingdom Metazoa; phylum Chordata; class Actinopteri; order Carangiformes; family Rachycentridae; genus Rachycentron; species Rachycentron canadum. The sequence goes on along the minus strand of CM076649.1, from coordinate 510,079 downwards.
TTTTCTGTCTCCAGCTGCTCAATCAGGAGGTTTTGATGCTTTGTGTCTTTGGAAAATCTCAGCATAATCTGAATACTTTGGTTTTGGACTCAGTTCTGATGGAGACATTTTTCCTCTATTTGTAAACATTTCATAGACAGTCTTTGAAAAATAATAAAAATACAAATAAAACTGTGCTTAAAATACAGCAAATAGAAAACTTTGTATTCTTATACAGCTACTAGCTGATTATAACAAGTATTTGTGGTGAACTGAATGAACTGGGAAAGTGATGATAGTTTGCTCATCTACCAGTGTCATGTTCAGAGTGAGGAGTAAAGTTATGTTGAATGTGAGAAACACATGTGACCTGACCTGACATTTAATCAAAATGGTCTTTAATGAAGGAGGACGATTTTCCATTCAATTTCACATGTAACTTGAATTACAAAACAGTATTCTAATAGTGATAGACTAAAGGACCAAATGATGTTAGTTAGGTCAAATCTAATATTTCCCTGTTCTAAAGGAACAATATTAACTGTTTTGATTCCTGTCTCCTCCAGGCCGTGAGTGAAAGTGTCCTTTAGCAAGACACTGAACCCCAAATTACCTCTGATGGCTGTATGTGTGTGTATATGATTGATGATGAACCTTGATTTCTTCAGAATCGAAAAATCATGTTAGTTCTTTTTTTTTTACTCAGGTGTATACACGACAAACATAGCTGACAAAACATTTGGAGTTTGTATGATGTCTAAAACAGCTTGTACCCAAAAGGTACTGCCTGTTCCTCAACAGTCTGACCTACTTTCTCTAATCTCACAGCGCTACAGCAGAAAAGTCAGCATAATGTGTTGAAGATGGCTTTGTTTGAACGACCAGTACCTTTTTCCTGACGAGGGACATGACCCCGATCCTGGTGAGAACATGCTGACGCGACAGTCCCTCACGTGGGACTCCATCAGCGAAGGTCTCTGCCCCGTCTGCCCCCGGCTCACACAGATGTCTCATGAACAGAGACACATAGGCCCTGATGAACACACACACAAAAAACAGTTAACCGTACGTGTGAGAGGAGAGATTCCCCAGAGGTTAACAGCTCTGACACCATGTTTTAAACTGCTGTTAACAGCTGGGGACAAAGGTAGTAAAAGCAGCAGCAGCAGGAGAAGCAATTAGCACCAGCATATTAAAATGAGGAGTGATAGTAATGGTTGTACAGATAATATTGGGTATAAAAGTAGCTAAAGTAGTGGCATGATATGATTAGTACATTAGTGGGTGAGATGGAAGCTGTAGTAAGTGAACAATGGTCAACAATGGATAGCAACATGAGGGGAATCAAACACTTGTTAACTGATTCCAGTTTTTTGGCTCAATACATATTTAAATTTGAACATTTTTGACCCAACAAGATTTATATGAGATTTAATATCCATCCAGTCATTATCTACACCACTTATTCGTGCAGGGTTCATTCATACTGAGAGAGTAAGCAATTAACCTAAAGTGCATGTTTTAAGATTTAATATTTCTCTGCTAATTTTCTGTTGCAGGCAGTGTGGACGAGGCTTTGAAATAACATTCAGACCTCCATGTTAGGGAGATGAGAAAATATGATGTCACACTTAAAATGAAATATGGAGAATACAGAACAGTTTACAGACTTTTGACCTTGCTATTAAACCGTCACCATGGCAACAGTGACAGCAGAAGGAGTAGGGAGAACAATACCACTAACAGTAGCGCTAATAGCAGTTATAGTACATCAAGTACTTCAGCACGTTTGCACGTTCGTATCACGTTTGCAGCCACTGTATCCAAACAAAACGAACCCAAGCCATCACCTACAGACAAATGGTCACCTTGCTTAATGCGGCAACACACGTCAGCCATAAGCCACCATCAGTGTAAAGAGCAAGAGTGGACGTGACAATTCATATATATAGGTGACGTTTAAACTTGCTGCTTAATGAGATACATCCGTGGAAGAGTTACCAGGAAGCAACACCCCCACAAGGATGGAGGTGTGGCCATGATGACTCTTTGCATCGTGTTCGCTCAGTAATAGCAGTTGTACTGGTGGTGTCAGTGATGGCAGCAGCACCAGAGTTTTATTTGTAATTTTTATGTTAATAGCTTACATTTACATTATATTAACACCACTCAGGGCTGTTATTTGAGTAATTTTGAACTCTGGTGCATTACAAAGTGAGGCAACCCTGACAATGGCAAGGCCAACCTTTGCAAAGCTGATAGGGGAGCTCTGCAGCTTTGCTCTGGGATAACCAAATAAACCCAGAACTGCCTCTTAACTTGTTGGCAGGCAGCACAGTGTGAAAAGGATATTATAGTTGAATCAAATAAAAATACTCAGTGTTTCACACTTTAAGTATTAAAAAATACCAGGGAGCGTTACCTGAACTCACGCTCACTCTTCCCTCTCAGGTCCCTGACCAGCCAATGGGAGTTGAAGGCATCCTGGGGAGGCATGCCCCAGCGCATGATGGCGTTGAGGAAGGCTTTCCTTTGGCGGGCGTTGAAGCCCAGGACCTTGTAAAGAGAATAAACAGCTTCAGACAGAAAAGGGCACAAACATATCTGGAAGAGAAGCTGATCCAAATTCAACAGAAAAACAAAACAGAGAGAGCACAGAAACAAATGAATTCTGGCAAAACAATATGATTTCTAATAAACATTATACCCATATACTCACAAAACAGGTTATATTGAACTGCATGGTCTAAAACAGTACAGTGCATTGTGCTGTTTGCTGCCTGGTTTATATCGTAATAACAATGCGATTATTTCTTTATCCTCATTCTGTCCTTGCCCCGTTCCACTGAGCACAGAGCCAGAACACAGGATCAGCTGGAGAGCAGTGATGCTTGCTGGCATATTGGGCTTAAAGATACTCTCTGAGTTTGTTGGCCTCTTATCCATAGACTTCCTCCTATTATGCACAATTTACAGAATGAAGGGATTATCTCCTGGTATAGCATGCCTCCAGAAATGTGATTAGGTGGTGTCAGCACAGTATAAACCCAGATTTTAAGATGCATGAGGATATCCTGTGATCCCACAATTTATACATACCTCAATACTGCCCCCAACACGTGCCAGCAGGGGTGGCAGAGGTTTGTCTTTCTCGCTCTTCAGCTGCCGACGAGACTGTCTCCGCCCACCTACAACACATAAATCCGAGGCTACCGTTAGAAGGATCTTTCTCCCACTGTGTCACCATGAGCAAATAATAATGAAACATTTTAAAAGAATCCTTTGTCTGATGTTGTGTCTCCACTGAAAGAGATGCACTGCACTGGCAAACCAAAACACTACACAATAGTTGTATAAAAGTAATTTTATTCCTTAATTTTTTTTTTTTTTTGCTGCCTACCTTCAGGTCTCTCCTCAAAATCTTCGTCCTCGTCCTCGGACCCCACGGAGTACTCCGACTGATTGTCTGAAAGATCATCCTGCCATTCTGAGCCACACATCAAAGAGAAACAGTACATTGTGTTCGCTTCTGTTGGTGGCCACCTGAGGGCGCCATGGCACTGCAGATTACTACAGACCACTACAGCTGGGCATGCACAGATTTTTTTATTTTTTTTGTACCACTTCTGTCCTCTGGAAGCGAGGTGAGAGTGTGCTACTCTGCCAGACAATCACTTTAAACTTGGAGTGTACTCCAAGCTGTGATGGGCTCTGAAATCTTTACTCTCTCACTGTCTGCTGCTGTTGAACTGTGGCAATCAGGAAGCTGAAGCCACTCTGAAAAAGTACAACTACAGGAAATATAACTGTAATAGACATGGAAACTGTTGAACTCTTTAAAAAAAAAAAGTGCTTCAAAGCCCACTGAGAAGACAAAAGAGCTTCAGGCCAGTATAACAGAACCTCTGGTGGATTTAATGGAGGTCAACAACTCTTGTTGAGGAGGATTTAATAAACATGGTGATTAATTTGTGTCATTCTTGCTTGAACTAAGCCAATGCACCAAAGATAGTATCACCATGTAAACTCACCAAGCATGTGAAGATACAGCAGCTTGAGCACAATTGTTCTGTCACTGAATTAGCTGCATATCAAAGGCGATCACGATGTTTAGTTTACAAGAGCAACAGTTGACACAAAATGCACTAAATCCAGTAGAGAGGAAGATATGCTGGTCTCTACATTGTTATTGTGACTAAATACAGAAACACATCGGCTGTATCTGCAGTTCTGCGTCGTTCTTTACATATTTAGATACGGCGTAATTTCTTCACAGCTAATTTTCTTCCTATTATGGCGGCAGATCAGCTACGGCTTTAAGTGACACCTTCATAATGTCTCACTTTAAAATCCATGAGCTCTTTTATCATGGAGAAACTACTGCAAATACATGATATGTGTGACTTTCATGCTCAATTCAGAGAAATATCTGAAGCAGAACAACCAAAGTGTTAATCTTTAATCTCTTGATTGGTTTTCATAATGACCAATGGACAAACCAATACAAAACACAACACTTAGTATTGACTGGTGGAGCCATTCATACGTCTTGCAGCTGTTAAACTGCAGGAATGTCATTTGAAGAAGATTTGGAAAAAGCAGATCCATATAATAAAGCCCAAACAAGTGCCCACTGAGGTGTTTATTTAGAAAATGATGTCTTTTCTTTCAGAGAAATATGCTTTTAGCTCGCCCGCCACCTATGCACAAGCCAGTGTGTAAACCAGTGGCTAACAAGCCAAAAAGCTTGTGTCTTTTACATTCTCCATCCAGTGTGTTTTTTGTGTATGTGTGTGTCTCTGTGTTGCTTCCAAAATACTGCCAAGAAACCATTTGGCACCACAATCTTAAAGATTAACACTTTTAGTCTTGGTGGAGGCACGAGGCAAAGCAACAAAGCCAGGCACGTGGGTCCTGAGAGACCACCGCAGCGTGTCTGTTAGCAGCGCCTACCTTGATCCTCCTGGGTGGTGTCGTTGTAGTTGACCTGCTTTCGGATGCGTTTGCCTTTGCCCAGGTTGCGAGCCAAATCCTCCTGCTGCTGCTCGTAGTGGTGGCGGAGGAGTTTTTCCCAGTAGTCTGGGTCCACGTTCTCCTCCTGCTTGATGATCTCCCGCTCCACCTCCTCCTTAACACACATTAGATGCTGGTTATGGTTCAGAGACAAAGTCAGACACAATATCTTCCCAACATGATCATGTATCATAACCTAAATCCTATTGTTATGGAATTTATGGATGTTTCAGTTGTATTCAAATTGCATTTCCATGACATGACAGTGAATCATTTCAGTTTTTACTTGTAATATTTCTCTGCATGCCTTTGAGTTACATTTTGTCTTGCACCTCATGCATCAACGTGGCACGGTGGGACAGTGGTTAGCACCGTCGCCTCACAGTAAGAAGGTTCTGGGTTTGCACCTGGAGCCTCTCTGTGTGAGGTTTGCATTCCACAGTCCAAACATATGCAGGTTAGTTTAATTGGTACCGTAGGTGTTTATGTGAGCATGAATGGTAGTTTGTCTCTATATATTGACCCATGATAGACTGGTGACGTGTCCAGGATGAAGCCCACCCTCACCCAATGTCAGATGTCATCGGCTCCAGCCCCTGGTTGAGGATAAGCAGCATGGGTAATGGATGGACGTTATGTGTTGATATTTCGTTGCATAAGGCTCTTTGTAGACAATTTTTAATTAAGTGATCAGTTGTGGCTTTAAAATGTAGTTCATTGTTCATTCTGATTTCACTGTGTGAGGATCATGGGTATTTTCTCACCTCTCCGTCCTCTTCTTTCACCACATACTGAGCAACCTTGAAGGAGCTCAGGTACTCGTTCATGTTCTGAATCTCTGTATCCTCAGTGGCGTCCTGGCTGCGGTCCAACAGCTTCGAGATGGCGTCATCATCATAATGAATTACGCTGCCCTCCTCGCCGTCTTTGCTGTCACCTGTTGATAAGGCGCTCTTGGTTAATGACCAAAAAAAGCAGATTAAAAGTCTGTTTGCCTCCATCCAAAACTTTGATCTACAGAGACAAAGAGAATTTCTGAATGACTCCCCAAGCCATGTTTGTATGAATTCACTTGCATTTTGGTTTTTGTTTCTTGTTTTCAACCTGTCAGTGCAGAGATTAGCTCAACGCTGAGTTTCACTTTGTGAGTCATCCACTTGCATAAAATAGGATAAGAGGATACTGCTACTTCCGCTAACTGCGGCACAAACAGAGCAAGAGGAAGCGCCCTCTCTGTGCTTGAAAGGAATAGCGTAAATGGAAATGAATTATTGAGAAACACAAGAAACAACAAAGCCTTTAAGTGGCTCAACCGAGGTTTCAACATCTCTGATTGAGCAGATTGAAGATGAAGTGGAAGTTTGCAGCTTGTTAGGAACTTTTCTGGATTCAGTGTGGATATCATAAAACAAACCAAGGATATCAAATGGCGCCAACACACCAGATCCTGTGGTAAATCCTCATAGCTAGAGGGAACATTTGGACCAGGGACGTACCCATGGTTCGAGCTGCCTCCATTTCATCTTTGAAAAGCTCTTCTGTGCCAAACTTGAGGATGTCGTCCAGTTCTTGTTTAGACATGGAGCCAGTTTTGGAGCCCAGGCCTGGCCGTACCACCAGATGGGTCAGCATCATCTTCCTCTTGGCCACCTGAGTGATCCGTTCCTCCACCGAGCCTCGCGTCACAAAACGATAGATCATCACCTTCTTATTTTGGCCAATACGATGCGCTCTGCTGAACGCCTGGGGAGAGGTGGAGATATGGAGTGAGAGGAAAACGACAGAGATGATATAGCAAAACAAAACAGAGCTGGATAAAACCTCTCATTAAATCACACAGTGAAACAAAAGTGTGCAAGTGTGCATCGCATATTCGTAGAGAAATCAGTACTTGAATGTCATTGTGAGGATTCCAGTCAGAGTCGTAGATGATGACAGTGTCTGCACTTGCAAGATTGATGCCAAGACCTCCAGCTCGTGTTGAAAGCAAGAAGCAGAACTGCTGAGCGCCCGGCGCTGTGACAGAAACCAAAGCAGAGAGTTGATGTGCATGTGTGAGAGAGTGAAAGGCAAGTGGAAGAAAACATGCATCAGACAACTCACCGAGACAGATTGTGGCTTAACACACTCACCATTGAAGCGGTCAATTGCCTCCTGTCTTAGGCCTCCAGTTATTCCTCCATCGATACGTTCATACTTATAACCCTCAAACTCCAAAAAATCCTCCAGCAGATCCAACATCTTTGTCATCTGTTATAACATAAAAGTTTACTTAGGGAGATAAAACTCATGGGGATTGTTCAAATGAAGAAAAGTCTGACTTTTCACTGAAGATGATTTTTGGTAAAATTTGATTTATGGCATTGACACTCGCATTGATACTTCAAGAGTAAGAAATACGGACAGCCAGAGTTTCAGAGCTTCGTGGCCACTAATCAGTGAAAGTTGTGGCCTTCAGCCCAGACTCAACATTCATTCAATTATTACCTGAGAGAAAATGAGAACTCTGTGCCCTTCGTCTTTGAGTTTCTTCAGCATTTTCTGAAGCAGCGTCAGTTTTCCTGAGGACTTCACCAGTAGGTTGCCATCATAAGAACCATTGGGTAAAACAGGAGCTTCCTGCAGAGACAAAAAAACATAATCCCAGGCATCAACCAGAGAAAGACATGAATAAATTCAAGAGTTATTCTGATGGACAGAGTACACATTTTCCTTTTTGGGTACAGAATAATGTAAAACAACAGTTGTCTCTTTGGAGAAACACTCAGCCAGAAACATTCAATCTACTAAAGCGTATTCTGCCCTCAGTATTGTGATATACTGTATACTATTATTTAACTTTGCTTCCTTACCACAGCAGCCACAGGGAACAGGTATGGATGGTTGCAGCACTTCTTCAGGTCCATCATAATGTTAAGCAGAGACACTTGGTTTCCTCCACCTTTGGAGTTCAGAGCCTCAAAGTTTCGCGTCAGAATAAACTTGTAATATTTTCTAAAGGTCAGAGGACAAAGATCAGACTCAGGAGGAGTGATGAAAGTGAATCACATAATCATACATCACAGATGTCTTCCTTTTTGGAAAATAAACTCCGGTATTAAATAAAAAAATATTTTGTTTATAAATAGTATTTATTTGTGCATTTTGTTATTTTTGCTGAAAATAAGTGTCAAGCAACTGAAGTCCCACTACTTAAGTTAAAATATATTGTATATAGTAACTGGGTTTTATCACACCAACAATACACCCCTTTAATATCCCCTTAATACAGAGCCGTACTTCTGCATGGGGCTGAGCTCCACTCTGACAATCAGCTCCGTCTTTGCAGGCATGTTCTTGAACACATCCGCCTTCAGCCTCCTGAGCATGTGTGGCCCAAGAAGGTCATGGAGCTTTTTGATCTGGTCCTCTTTAGAGATATCAGCAAACTCCTCCAGGAAACCTTCCAGGTTACTTTACAGGTTGCATGAGGAAGAATAAAAAAAAAAAAAAAATGAAATTAAGCTACAGTAAGAAAAGACAATTTCTTTCTTGTCAAGTTTTATTAAGGAGGGATTTATTTGAGGTGCCAGCGAAGAGCTACTGGAAAGATGGAAAGGCGGGGGAATAAAAATGATACACAGAAGAGAGGAAGGACTTACTTGAAGCGATCTGGGGTGAGGAAGTTAAGCAAGTGGAACAGCTCCTCCAGGTTGTTCTGAAGAGGAGTCCCAGTCAGCAGCAGCTTGTAGTAGATCTTATACCCGTTGAGAATTCTGAAAAACTGGATTTTGTACAGGATATAACAGAAGAAAAGCTGCAGTGATGCGTGTGCTGTAAACTCTTCCACATTCTCTCAGGATATTTATTTCTTTGATTAAGTTCGCGGGCAAACATTTCCTGCTCACATCCATCCATGTTCCGGCTCCTTTCATGATAAAACTATGCTGTTTTTGCTTCTAACCTCTGATGGAGACCCCTAACTGCTACTCCTGGTGCCAGAAAGGCTGCCATACCTTTGATTGGTTGTTCTTCAGTCTGTGGGCCTCGTCGACCACCAGGCAGGCCCAGGTGATGGAGCCGAGAATGGCTTGATCTATAGTAATCAGCTCATAGGATGTCAGTAGCACATGGAACTTGATTGGCGTGTCCTTCTGCAAGGGGAGCATCCAAAGAAGAATACTTCAAACGTTGACCAGTTCAGGCAGATAGAGGGAAAGGATGTGTTACTTACTCCTGGATGTTAACAACCCATTTGTCAAGATTCAATCAAAACAACGGGCGAGCGTGACGTACCTTCATGCGAAACACCTTGCGCCCTGATTTCACTGCGCTGTCTTCAAAGGTGAACTCGTTCTCCCTGATGATCGCCCTGCTGTCTTTGTCCCCGGTGTACGTCACCACGTAGAAATCTGGAGCCCACATCTCAAACTCCCTTTCCCAGTTGATGATGGTGGAGAGGGGTGCACTCACCAAGAAAGGCCCCTTAGAGTGACCCTGAGAGAGAAGAAAGACATGACTCAGCAACTCGGAGAGATATACCACAGCATTTAACGTTTACTTTTCTCTGTGATTTAATCTAAGTCTGCGTTTTCAGTCTACTCTCTCACTTATATTACAGGGATTGATATCAATAGTGTCTTCATTTCACATTGCACTCACCGAACCAAAATGTGATATATGTTATGTAATATGGACATAATCAGAGAGGACATTCTCCCATCCTCACCTCCTTGTATAGTGAGTAGAGAAATACTATTGTTTGCACCGTCTTTCCCAGGCCCATCTCATCAGCCAGGATGGTGTCTGTGCCCTGAGCCCAGGAGAACCTCAACCAGTTCAGGCCCTCCAGCTGGTACGGGTGCAGGGTTCCTCCAGTGGCGTTAATGTACCACGGCTGGTGCTCAAACTTGATGGTGGGCTGAGGGTATGAGCAGACAACAGTGTTTTGTAGAGTCATAACAAAGGTTCGAGACTGTCATACGTTTTGTCCTGATGTAAAGAAAAATTCTATCAACAGTATAATTATTATAGCTCTTTTCAACTCTGAGGGTTTTACTTCAGAAAGCTGCTGCAGCAAGAGGCCAAAAACAATAAGGTCTTGTATTCCCAAAAAGAAACAGGTAACTAAGGCAGCTCATTGGGCACATCAAAATAATTCAGCTTACATCAATGATGGGGGCATCAGGAGGGACCTCCCTCTTAGGATGGTCCTCTTTCAGTTTCTTTCCTTTCCTCACCACCAGGGGGCGTTGATCCTCCCCTAGAATTTGCTCCCTGATAATAAAAAAAAAAAAAAAAAAAAATGCAGCAATATGATGAGCCAAACAAGTCGAAGTGGGGAATCACAGACAGAGGGCAGGACAGAAGAGGAACAGCAGCAGATGTAGGCATATGCCTTTGTTTATCCGTGTGTGCCAGGGATTTATTCCGGTTATCCCTCCTGTCATCTCCGCGCCATTAAGAAATAAGGTTGAGCTCATTCGGAGATGCTGTCAACCCACCTGTGGTCCCAGTAAAAAGCTTTGTGGGTGTCATATTCTGGGATGTCAAAATCATCCACCTCCCAGGTGCACTGGTCGTAGGGTAGGTCTCTCCACTTGACCAGGTAGTGCACATCACCGTCCTTATCAAAGCTACAGAGGGAATACACAAACACAAAGACCGAAAACTCTAATTTGTTTTTGACACAACACGTATTACACACAATCACACAATGACAGAAATTTATCACTTCCAGCATCTGTAGCTGTTCAGTGATAGGGGGCTGACACTTTGAGAGCAGTGTTTAATTTAATGCCAAAGAATATCTGACATAGTAAAAATACAATTATATTGTATTGAATCTGTCTGAAATACACATCTGTGCATAAGACAAATGACAAAGCTCCAACACAAGGCCTGAAAAGTTTGTTAACATATGGAAATGAACGTATTGCTGTTCTGTTTGGAGAGAAAAATGTTCTGCTCCTTCCCAAAATCTATCACTGTGCACTTTTCTGTGACTTTGAACACCCACATTTTCACATATCTCCATATTGAAATATGCTGTGCTGTAATCTCCATCTATAAAAGCAAGATGAGAGCCAGGATAAACTACGCTGAGCACCATCTCATCATCAAGAACTCTGAGGAAAATCTGTAAAACATCTACATGGAAGAATGTGTGTCACTGTGAGCAGCCACCTGTGGTTGAGTATCCGGTGGATAACCATCCACTCTGGTTTAATGCCATAGCGGTAGAAGCGCTCCTCCATCACAGCGTACTGGGGGTCTTTGCTCTTCCTCTTCTCGCTGTTGAGCTCCTCCTCTCCGGAGCCGTAGTCGTACGGCGGCGGCTCATCCATGTCGTTCTTTCTCTGGTAGTTCCGATACATGACCGTGTGATACAGCTCCAACTGCACAGCCACAAACACACACAGCACCACAATCAGTTCTGCTTCAGTTTTGTTCAGCACCACCTCTTGCAAAGGATTATTTTTAAAAGAATGCAATATATAATCTAGCCTTACACGGCAATGAGACTAATTTGATTCACTATACAAAGTTTTCCAGAATGGATTTAATGAAGAGAAGATGGATACGAAAGAAATTAAGGAGACTGTTTTGTCGCTAAAGAAGAGAGACGACACTTCTCCAGGGCCAAATCTGAAAACAACCACTTGCTCCATCATCACTAAATTAAATGTTGGCTATGGCTGTGGTCTAAAATGCTTACTAATGACAGCTAAATGGCTGTAAGAACATGCATTATCGATTTATAATAAATATGCAAAAATTTGTCCAGTGCAAAACCAGTTCTGAAGGTTCCACATTTAGCACATGGAAGATACAGCTGTGTGTTCATTTGAGATACTTCTGGTGTCTCACCTGCAGCTCGCTGACCCAGGAGCAGTGCCAGTATGAAAGGCCAGCCCACTTTACAAAGAACTCCCTCTCTGGGTGGCCTTTGGGTGGAGGCTTGGTCAGCGGATCATTTGGCTTGCCGTCAGGGCCTGCAGGCAGTTCAGCTGGCAAAGGGGGTTCTCCCCATGTCCAGTGCAGAATCTTTTGTACTTTACCTTTCAGGGGAGGACACTAAGAAAAAAAAGAGAGAGGGTTGTTGTGTCAGAGCAGATGTGCACATATAATATTAAATGAATTCAGTTGACATTAATATGCAGAGTAATGCAAACCTAATCCTAATGAGGCAGCTCATATTGATAGTTTAAGAGAGAAGTCTTACTGACTTGGGGTGCAATTGTTTTACATAATCTCCACTTTGCACTTATGAGTGTTTAAATAGTCATTTTATTGTCTACCTGGTTGTGTATCTTAATGCATTATTAAAAGACTGTTGTTTATATAAACACATATCCACTTATTTGCATGAATACATATCTAAATGTATATTCAAATCAGGTGCAGTCATTAGCGCTGTCGACTCACAGCAATAAGATTCTGGGCTCAAACCCCGGGAGCCTGGGGCCTTTCTATGTGGAGTTTACATGTTCTCCCTGTTCCTGTGTGGGTTCCCTCCAGGTTCTCCAGCTCCCTCCCACAGTCCAAAGACCTGCAGGTTTAGGTTAACTGCTGACTCTAAATTGCCCGTAGTTGTGAGCGTGAGCTTGAATGGTTGTTTGTCTCTATATGTCGACCCTGTAAAACACTGGCGACCTGTCCAGGTTGGACCCCGCCCTCACCCAATGTCAGCTGGGATTGGTCCAGCCCCCCATGACCCTGACAAATAAGCAGTACTGACATCTCTTTTTGTAACTTATGTTATTTTTCTCAGGTCTCACTTGTAAAGGAGATCTTGATTTTAATGTCACTTTCAGATTAAATAAAGTATAAATAAAGAAATAAATGACTTCCCAACATATTCAGAAACCAAGACTTCACACTTTGCAACTCTCTATCTCACCACTTCAAAAAAACTACCTCCAATTGACTACTGACCTCCGGTGCTATATTCACTTCATTCTATTAGAAAATAGAGCACAGTACACTGTACAGATAGATTTTTTACATTTTGATCCTTAGCTTCAGTTTTATCCACAAACGTCCCAGGAAACCATTTCCACAGAAGCTAGAGATCCAACACTGTTAAATGATGAAATTAGCTCTTTGTAGAAATGTAAGAAAAATAACAAATAACAAAATTCCATGTAGTGTTGAAATGACATACTGGAGTAGGTAAAGCCTGTTATGAAGAAATTTATATTCACAGTCTGCATGTTACCAGTTAACACCTCAGGAGGTGGCAGTTGCTGTGAATGACGTAAACATTGTCACACAGTACAGACTGAGATCCTAAACTCACCATGCATCGAGGACACAGCCACTCGCCGTTGGGTATCTCTGGGAGAGGCGGGTTGAGACAGTGGATGTGGTAGGAAGATGGGCAGGTGTCACAGCACAGGAGCTCTCCTCCGTCTTTACACACCCTGCAAAACTCCATGTGGTCATCCTCCTCCTCACCTGCAGCTTCCTCCTCTTCATCCTCCTCATCTTTGGCCTCCCACTGGATTCCCTCCTTCTCCTTAGAGAGCAAGAAGGTTAAATACAACAAAATTAGGTTCACCCACATTTTTTAATACATGATATTCACATATTTTCATGGTTCTTGTCTACTAATGGAGACAAGCGCATAAACATACTGAGACCAAAAGGCTGCACGATCAAAGCTTTCTCGTTTGTGGTCTTGACTTTCTTATCAATTTCGCACTATAGATTTATAAAATAGTAACTTTGAAGCAGTGACTTGACTGACTTCACACATACAGAATACTGACAACTAACAAGACACAAAGGGAGCTTTTAGTCCACAGCCTCAACTGTCACTGCTGTACTGTACTGAGGTCTTGAGGGAGAAAAAAAGTGTCTCTGCTACAGAAAATTGTGATAAATAATTTAGACGTCTCTCTAATCTCTGCTCTTTACTTGTGACATACTGGATTCTTTTACCTCTTCACAACCAGAGGTACCTCTCTGCAACCTGTTATGGGGGGTGTAAGTAGATGTTGCTTCATTTTAAACTCAGTTTACATTTCACTCACAGATGTCACAGAGCACAAGGGCCGTTTTGACCGAACATTCAGTGAATTACCATGAAATTCAAACTTGCACAGATCAGAGGAAACTGGTGTGCAGCATATGGTGGAGGATGTCTCAGCACCACGACAGTCCATCACCAATCTGGTCCAAACTGAGACCGTAGCATCACCAGCGCATGTGTGAAATACAGTGCTGAATTATCTCTAATGCTCAAGTTTTCAGTCCAGCTGATGCAGTTGGCACAGCCTCACTTCATTTACCTGACGTGCTGTTTGACTGATGAGTAAACAGTCCTAGACTTGTCCTCACAGATCACCACTTTAGCACATTGTTCGCATACGCAACAACACAGAACTTCACAAATATGTTTATATATCAAAGCAATCAACTCACACAGTGCGGACAGCTCCATTTGCCTTCAGGCGCCTTCTCCAGCTCAGGGTCCAGACAGACCAGGTGGTACGCTCTGGGACAGGTGTCACACAGGATGATCTCTCCCCCCTGCTGGCAGACCTCACAGTAATCCTGGTGGTCTGTCTCATAGCCGTCGCCGTCTTCCTCTGGAGAGAGTAAAAAACAAAAGGTAAACTTGGCTCATTCCTATGCACCAAACAACACTTGAATGTAGCTGCTGAGCTGCAGATAAATAAGACTCCATGAGTGTGAGGGCAATAGCTGCAGAGAAAGAGCATTTGGAAAACATTCCCAGAGTAAATAAAGCTTTAAAGAAATACATGCTAATTTCCTTGTTGCCCATAATCAAATAGTCTGGTTTCATTGGGATTTTGAAGGGAAAAAAAGCATTGCGAGCGTAGACAGTAAACATACTTTTCCTTTTTTTCCGCCCACGTCGGGCCTTTTTCTTAGTGGCGGCCCCCGAGGTATCAGAAAGCACGGAGGCACTGTGGATGCTGATGTCATCAAAGTCCGACTCCTCCAGGAAGTCTTCCTCGCTCTGGAAAAGCATGCACACAAACTGACGAGCTCAGAGCTACACAAAGAACTAAAGTGAACCCACTTTCACATACAGCGCAATCAACAGTCGCTTTGATGCCAATGAAAATATAGACAAGTGGAGGAGCTGAGAGGATGAATGAGCTGAGGGAAAATAAACACCGAGACATACCGAGGATGCTTTCTTCTTCTTCCCACTTTGGCCCAACTTTGATTTGGTCTTCTTCGGCTTCGGTTTCTTCTTCACCTCCTTCACGCTCTTGCTTCTCTTTCTAACTCCTGGACCTGAGACACACACAGATCCAGACAACAGACAAGTTAAACAAGTGGCATTCTTGTAGAAAAACATGCGTTTCTGTTGGTGTTCACTGGGCCTTACCCTTTCCCTCTTTGGTTTTGGCTTTTTTGATGGGCCCCAGCAGAGAGCTCGGCTGGCTGCTGCCGACAGACGTTGGCTGTGCCACGGTAACCGTTTCCACAGCGGCAGCCACAGCGGCGGCCACAGCGGTGGCAGATGCGCCTTTGAACGGGTTGTTGGCACTGAATTCCCGCCACTTGGCCCCTAACACCGTCATCATCTTTGACATGGGAATCTTCGGGTTCTTCTTGGCAATGAGAGGCCTGAGAGAAAACAGGGGGAGAGGAGACAACAACAGCAGCTTTATTGTGTCACCCTTCATTCCTGTTGATGTAATTTCTACTTCCCTTAGTGCTGGAGGGAGCTGGGTCTTGATTTGCTGACACCCCACTGCCCCTTAAATTTTGTTCTCTTTGCTTTGCTGTGTCTATGTCATGTTTGTGATTTGTCAGGCAACAGCTTGAGGTTTGGCACGCTGGCCTGTGAAAGATAGTGGGTCAGAGCACTGAGTCCCAGAGCCTCCTGGCTGTCACAGGCATCCAGTAAGCAGCTGACTACTCACAGGGGGCACTGCAGGAGCTCATGCTCCACTTTGTAGGAGCAGAGGCTTAGCTGAGCCAGACAGCCCCAGGTGAGACAGACTCTTTCTACCAACAGCCGAGATTTCTAGCTCAAACAAAAAGAGCAGTGTTTGCTCGTCACAGTACACCATAGACTCACTGTGGAGTTTTTGTTGGAAGTGTCTCAGGGAGGGACTCTGACAATCCTCAGAAACAGAACAGAGCAGTTTAACACAGGAAGAGAATCCAGACACAAAATTAGATGCTTGCCTGAGGAACTGGCTGAAAGCCTTGTAGTTGGTGATGGTTTTGTAGTCGTCCTCTGTGAAGCCATACTGAACATCTTCAAGACCCCACTCCTGCATCAACTGGCTGGAGGATTTAGGTTCCTTAGGAAACAGAGAAGAGAGAAATCAACACGTGTGTTGTTAAATTATGTTAAAGGGACTATTTTTGATCACTGGATCTTTGTGGTGAATTTGAACATGACGTTTTTATTTCGTTGTTGGACTGAAAGTTTTCAATGTACCTTTTTTGTGCATTGCACTTGGAAGATTTTTATAAACCAATTGCATGCGATGTGTATCACTTGAGACACACATTCACATTCATGAAAGTTACTTTTACTCATACTATTGGGCATGAGTGAAGGTTAAGGCAGGACAGTCAATGGTAAAAAGATTAAACAAATACAAATTCATTAAATTTGTCAATTAGCTACATCTCACTTTCTGCTCAATCTGCACCGAAGAGTCCATTTTTAGATCTAGTGTAATCTAATCTAGTCTAATCTAATATCTCATCTTTTTTAAGATTTTGTCACAAAATCGACTTTATCATTATAATTAGATTATCATGTCATGAGATGATCAATTTAAAATGATTAAAACTTTAGAAATATGTTTGACACCATACACACATATAAACCCTGAATAACAATTAGCATCTTCATGTAAAACACACAACCCAGTGGACAACACGGTGTGTTATATTTCAGCATCACTGGCCTGGACTTACTTTCATGTTGCCATCATCGTCGTCATCGTCATCATCATCCTCATCTCTCTTCTTCTTCCGGGGCTTCTTCTCCTTCTTCTCCTTCGGTTTCTTCTTCTTCTTCTTGGTGGGACCGTACATGCTGCTCTCGCTCTCCGAGCCTATTTCAGGACGTTCCCGTTCCTCCTCCACCTCGGAGGTCTCCTCCAGGTCGCTGTCAACTCTGGCCTGGATTCCTCCCTGAGGCATTTCGCAGAGGGACACACAAACATTACACTCAAGTACAAATAAATGATGTTGTTTGTGTGGCAACAGCAGAACACAAGCGTACTGGAGGGCGTGCAGCATTCACTGATTTTCCAGCAGACAAAGATGTGTTCAGTAGACACCTTCACAAAACTCCAACTACATTTTTTACTGAATGAAAACTTCACCCTAGCATCCTTCTTTTGATGTTGGCAGCAGCTCCTGCCAAACGGCTATTTTTATAAATGTAAACTGGTAGAATCTGGCTTTGAAACACGCTTCAGCTCCCCATTTTATGACATGACTGCAACTGACTGAAGCTCGCATCAAAGCCACATTCCTGGATCATAACTGAATTTAAGGTCTGAATTTTACCATTGGTGACACAAAGGAAATCTGTCTCTAGCTCAGAACTATCTTGTGAGACAGAACATCAAATCTAGTGATGAGAAATGGGAATGATTAAAACATGAAACTCAATGACAGGGTAAATAAGGACGGCATTAATTCTGCCAGGTTTAGGGATTAGAGCTCCCACAGAGACCACCCACACTAAAAACATATGTTGTCAGTATAACATAAAGCTTCTACTTGATGGCATTTGCATAAATAAGGTGACCTCATTCCAAGGTGTCACTATTTTTGCTAATATTATAATTCTTCTGTCTATGATGAAATACATAAATTGCCAGGAGTTAGTGGTGAGTTGAGGAGTTAAATCGGAGACATGTTCACCTTTTACACATTTGCCTTGGACAACAAATTGAAGCGAGGAGCTGAACACCTCAGGCGATGTAGCCAATCACAGCTCAGAGCTGATGTGTAGCCTGAGCTGCATCCTGCCTGTTTAATATGAGACATCTGGAGCGGTATATGGATTTAACAGTTAACAGGTGTTGTTTGTGTGATCAAGAGTGTTGCATATGAACAAATTCACTGGTGCGTGCTCAGTCTGGGTGTGCATATGAGTAAGAGAGTGAGAAGGAAAAGTATCTGGTGCTTCTCTCCTTATGCACCTTGTGTGTGCATTTCAATTATTGTTGTGTGTATCTATGTTTGTTTTTGAATGGGTGTGTTTCTCTTTCCCTTCTTTCCCTTAACCTAGAAATGCTTTTTTGTTTTTTTTGTTGGTGGCGCTTTGTGTGTTTGCACACGTGTGTGTCTGTGCATGTGCCTGCATGTGTGTGTGTATATGCGCAAACCATTTCATGTGAGTGCGACAATTTTTTCTCTCTTTCTATGTGTGTGTGTTCTTTTCCGTGTCTGTGTGTGTGTGTGTGTGTGTGTACGTACAGTATGTATGCATCTGTGTGTGGACATGTGTGTGCACATGCTAAGGAGTGAATTAGTGCACAGCAGCTTTGTGCTCTGCTCGCTGCCTGTTGCTCAGCAGGCCTGTGTGGATCCATGGAGAGACTTGCAGGCGTTTTACTCTGTAGCGCAGTGGAAAGGCTCACGTTGCCGCAGCGCCCGCCAACCCTACCAGCAGCCTGGCTGTGTTGCTATGGTGACCAAATTTGAGCAGTGTCTGGCTCTAGCTCTCTTTCTCTCTCTCTCTCTCCTCCTAGTTTTCTCTTCTTTCCCATAGCTCGCCCCCCCCCCCCACCACCACCACACACATACATACACATCGCCTTCCTTTTCTCTCACTTTCTCAGCTTCACATCTAAACCCCCTCCCCCTTTTATTTTCTCTCTCACTCTCTTTTAACTGCTCCCCCTTTCTTGTTCTTTCTCTCTATCCTGCCACTCACCCCCCCTCCACACACACACACACACACACACACACACACACACACACACACACACACGCACACACACACTCTATCACAGTGGCAGCCAATGGAACAGTGCCATCCAATCAGACACGTTTGCATAACGAGCTTGTTATGCAGAGGCCTGTGGTTGCCGAGCTGGTGCTCCAGCACCCGTCTAGACAAATCTCATTTATGCATAAGAAGAAGGAGAGAGAGAGGGCGAGATAGAGAGAGAGAGAGAG
The DNA here is from genome assembly GCA_038496675.1 of Rachycentron canadum. NCBI lineage: Eukaryota > Metazoa > Chordata > Actinopteri > Carangiformes > Rachycentridae > Rachycentron > Rachycentron canadum. The sequence continues at coordinate 490,960 of CM076649.1, read as the reverse complement.
AGAGAGAGAGTAAATTGAAGATTGTGGATGGGGGATGGTAGTGGGGGTGGAGGTGGAGGAGGGAGAAGCAAAGAAGCAGAACCACTGTTGAGAGCAACTGCAAAGGCGAGGTGGAGGTGGAACTGTGCAACAACCTCACCGTGGCCCAGAGTTCAATGTTACACACACATCATAGGACCAGAGAGGACAGTGGCAGCAACAAAGAGGGTTGTCTGTACTGTCAGAGGGAAGAAAATCAGATAAGTGCTGATAACGTAATCAAATTAGATGCTTCCCCATAATGGCTCTGCCTCGGGGAGATTGCAGAGGATGCCACAGAAAATATGAAATGAGCCACGAACTGGATATTCAATAAAATCCAGTTTGATGAGAAAAAATCAGCTGCTGTAAAAACACTATATGGCTCCAAAACAACAGCCTCCTCTTTTCTCCAGAAATCAGCAATAGCTCTTTGTTGACTCACCGTCCCAGAGAGGATATTGAACCTATAAAAATAAGACAGAGGCTCATCTCAAAGTCCCTGTATTTCTGCAAAACGTGTTTTGAGGCATTATTGTGACCAAACATCTGCCTCCTCTTTTTTCAAATAAAATGAGGTGCTTCCAGAGGCTGAATGTCTCTTCATGTCTACACAGCTGCTTTGTGAGAGAAGGAAGGTAAGCACGGTTTCGCCCACCAGTAGCTCTGATCTGGGACTGGGATGTGCCACTGACAGTCTCTGACCCCAATTGACTTTTGGCCCCAGTCTGACACCAACCTTTGGGGAGTGATTGGAAGTGAATTACAGCAGTAGTGTTTTCTCAGTGGGAGGGCAAGGAAAGAAAGAAAGAAAGAAAGAAAGAAAGAAAGAAAGAAAGAAAGAAAGAAAGAAAGAAAGAAAGAAAGAAAGAAAGAAAGAAAGAAAGGCAAAAACAAAAGCAGCAACATCACGATCAAGGCAAAGTGAGGTGATGCGTGTGAGATGAGTGGGGAGGGAGGAAAGAGGAGAATACAGAGCAGAGTGTGTGTGTGAGAGAGAGAGGATAGTGTCAGAGGGAGTCCCCCCTCATTAGCTCAGTGAGACCCAGAGCTCAGTGTTTACCACAAGCAGCAAAAAGGCCTGGTGGCAGCCTGGCCAGCCAAGCTCCTCACAGCACTGCTGGCATCTCCACCCAGCAGAGGGGAACATCCTGGCTATGTCACTGACACTGTTAAAGCCATCACCAGCACAGGCAGGAAACACATTGGGAATACGGTGAATTCCTATAATCATTGAATAAAAAATTATTACAGCCTCTGGGTTTGGCTACGGTTTGTGGAGTATAAGTAGATGCGGGTTAAATTCATACAATTCTGCCTTTGTGGCTGGATTCCCCCTAAAGCTGGACTAATCAAGATTATGTATTATTGGTGGATCAAATGACAATGTGCAATCAGAAAAGTGTCAGATAATCATCAAAATGCAATTCTCTTCATCTTTACAGAGCTTTTAACCACTGTTAGATTTTTGTTTTGATTTTCCTGTGTTACACCACATTAACCCGTGGTCTGATTAGTAGTTTCAGTGTTAAGGTTTTGTTCTGGAGTGTCCTTAGCCTGTAAACCACAGCAATCAGCGATAAATTGTGTAAATATGTATCTAAAATGGTGTGAATTTGATCCAGTGACTGACACAGGAGCGTTGCTGGAGCATTTTCATTAAGATGTCTGATGTGGAGGGGTCTGTTGAACCTGCTATGGTAGCAGTATTAAACAAAGAAGGTGTATTTAAAATAAAGAACAAACAACTGCACTCAGTGCATGTGTTGATAATAAAGTTGCGTTTGCTGCAGTAGTGTCAGGATTTGGTAAAAGATTAATTTATAAAGTGGCCCCACTCTGTGCTCAACATTGCTTCTAAGCACAGCAAAATCACAAACTAAGCTAATTAGCCGACTGTTTCTGTAGAAGTTGGTGGAGACCAAACCAGAGCTAAAAGGGAAGTGAATGTTGGGCTAATGTTGGTCCTCACGTGGACAGACAAATGACTCAAAATCGCAGCTAATGACAATGGCAAATAATGTATTCACAGGTGAGAGACCAACTGAATGACAGGATTTGTTAAAGGAAATGAGAAAGTATTACTTACAGTACAGTAACTTTAAAGTAAGTCTATGTGACACAATGAAACACAACCTTGGTTAATTAACTGGTTTTCAGGACCTTAGCTAATGCTAGTTAATGTTAGCTCATTTTATATGTGATTAGATATTACTGTTTAATGTGTGAATGATATTACCGACCCAGTTTGAATCTTTTCTGCTTGTGCTACATTACATTTTATCTTGGCATTCATCATTATCCCATAATGGCCACTCTGTGACCACAGTTCAACAAAAGTCAGGTTATCTTAAATGACTAGATTAGTGATTCCAACATCACAAATATGGTTAAATAAAGTCACTTGTGTTAATGGAGTTCAAATGTCTGACCTGTTGTTTTCATCTTGAGGACTAAAGGCTGGAGAAACTGCTCTGTCACGGCTCTCACTCCCACTGCTAGCTGGCACAGACTTTGTACTTCTGACCTACAGTCCCTGCCATCAGCACCAGCACCACAGGCACAAATCTACACTCTAAACTGGCACTTGGTGCCCACAGCTTACACTGGCAATGACAGCGACACTGCTGCCAACCTCCCCTAAGCCTGAGACAGTCCACTGCCTCTCATTTAGATTACAAAGGCAATCCAGCAGCCAAAATACACCTCTGATCCAATTGCAGAGACATCAAAAGAGCGATGGGTTGAGAAATAGAGAATGTGGAGTACAGCTTGAGCCAAAATGCCTGACAAGCTGTTGTGTCCAAGGTCATGACAGATGGCGTTGAGTGAAAATTGCACATTACCTCCTTTTTCCTCTTCTTAACTTTGGGCATTTTTCCCTCTTTCATCTTTTTGGGCTTCTTCTTCTTTTGTTGTTTGAGAGAGTCATCATCTGAGAAAAAGCTGTCAAGGGGTGTAAGGGGAACACTGTTGCGCTCACCTTCGTCATCCTCATCTGGACACAAAGAGACAAAAACATCTACTTAGGAACATAATGCTGTAAACTGTGCAGGGTACTTACAATGACACATCTGGAAATTGAAGCCATTGATGTTTTCAACTTTACAGCCAGGAAAATTATTGACATCAATTTTGATAACTGATTAATGAAAATAAAAGAACATCTAAAACATGTGGCTGTGCATCTTTTAACACTTTACAACATGTGAATTGAATATCTTTGGATCTTTTCATGAGACAAAGGAAGCCATGTCAGGATATCACCTTGGGATTGGAAAATAGTGATGGGATTTTCTGACATGTAATAGACAAAATGAGAAAACAAAAGAGGTTTTAAAAAAATAAAGAGAAAACACATTAAATGATAATTAAATTGATCATTAGTTGTCAGCCTAGGACACAGTGAAAAGACAGTAAAGTGAAAAGACAGCAGGGTGAAAAGTCTGTCAGTTTTTGAAAATAAAAATGATGAATGGGTGTCAGGCCAACAGGAGCACTTGACAAAATAAACCTCATAATCACACATCATTGACTGTGGATCAACTTTATCCGTCAAAGCAAAAATAGATGGAGTGCCTGCCCTGCTGCTAAATGGGAACTCCCTGGAGGACCACTGAGGTATACTGAGCATAACTTCTGCCTTTAATGCTTGCTGGGACTGGAGCAACCTGCTGCTGTTTGTCAGCTGTACTGTCTCAAAGCTGCTGTGTACAAACGTGCTGACTGCTGAGCGCAGCAGACTTCACTGATGCCATAGTGGGTCACAGAGGAGTAAGTAAGGGAGAGAGACAGTCCCAAACAATACATCACTATAAAGAGACACATGGAGAAATACACAGAGGACGCAACCGCCCCGTAAAGGTTGACCTCCTCTCGTTCTCCCACTGTGTCTCCGACTGTCTTTGTGTCTCTCTCAGTCTATATATATCTGCGTGTCTCCCTCGCGCTCTGCGTCTCACACAGACAGACTGGAGGGCATGAAATATGCAGCACATGTATCAGAGTCAATCAGCCAACACTCGCCCTGCAGTCTACCACTCCCCTGGGTAGCCGGAGTGAGAGATTGGGGAGGAGGGATTCCTGTGTAGTAGACACACAAACCTCACCAACCACTTATCCACTATTTAGCAAAGCTAGCAGGAGGTATCCCACGCACACACACAGTATAGAACAGATCAGTGACTTCAAAGCTTTAATCGGTGGCACTGGCAGGTTTGTTGTGCTTTTTTTCTGTCCACCAGATGAAATGTGTCACCTCTCCTCTAGTGCAAATTGGGGGTAACTTGTGATTTTTATATGCTCATTTTTATAATGAAGCTGTGACTAACAACATTTAAAACCGGCACTATCTATCTATCTATCTATCTATCTATCTATCTATCTATCTATCTATCTATCTATCTATCCTATCTTTCTCTTTTCCTCAATAAAGCCTTGAGTTTACGTCTCAAACAGGGAGCTCTTTTACGTCTCAGGCGTATGTTAACCGCCTGCCAGGCAAGTTATGATGGCAACCCAGCGAGCCTTACATCTCTTTTAGACACACAGATGATGACACAGATCAGATGCTGGAGATGGAGACAGCCCTGGATTACAGAAAGCTCATAGTCCATCACTCTGCAGCCTTTCTCTATGTGAGTGAACCATGACTGGCAGGTTGACCGCACGTCACTGATTAGACATGCCAGATGATGCCGGACTGTGAGTCCTTTGTGTTGCTTCCTGTACAGTAAATAACTCAATTTTGACAGTGGTGAAGCTGCATAACTGATGTATGATGTATAAATTTGATGCATCTATTACACTTTGAACAGACAAAGTGTGGTGACTGGCCACATTGGTCTGTCCAACACTTGATGTATTGGCAAAAAATTCTGCACAGACTTTTAAAGTTCCCAGATATTGTATCCTGTTGACTTTGGAGATCCTCTGAGTTCTGACTTCGTGCTGCTCTAGTGAGTAAAATCTCCCAACAACTACTACATGGATTGATCAGAAATTTGCAAAAAACACTGACGTATCCATGATAAATTGTTTATGACTAAATCTATTCCTGTCTACCTCAGGTATAGTTTCTGTTTTGTGCTCATTAGCATATGTTGCATAAGTTGCTAACGCGATAAACTAAGATTATGTATATGGTAAATAGTAGAGGTGGAAGTAACAAATTATATTTATTATTGTTCTCGTTACTGCAACAAACTAATGTGTGCATGAGTACTATTTGGAGTGTTTTTAGAAATAAGTATGCTCATGTACTTCACTTTGTTACAGGTAAAAACAAAAGTCACATGATGAAGTTATGATTGAGAAGGTAACAAATGAAAAGAGTCAGCCAGGCGACCACAGCAAGTGTCCCAAACCAAACACACCTGTCATGTTGCATGAAAATACTGATGGTGGATCTAATAGGATACAATGTCTATGGATACCTGCCAAGGTTTTCTGGTGTTTTCATTATTAGTTTATCCTATTTATTGAGTGTAAGCTAAATAACAGAAACTTTTCTATATAATGCAATTAAGCTCAACAGCACCGCACACTATTCATTATCTTCTGTCATTCTGTCACATAGTGACCACAGAATGACCAATGACCATATACTTACTGTCTACAACAGTATGTGCAATTAATAATATTAGAATGGCAGAGTTCTTGTATTTGACTGCATTAGTTTTAGTTAGGGTTAGGGTTAACAGGGCTAACACTTTGGTACAAATGCAAACTGCAAATTTCTGATCAATCCATCTAGTGGTTGTTGGTAGTAGTAGTTTGACACACTTCACTTGTATCTCAACACATCTTTACACAAATAATTTGACTTATATTGGAGTAACAGTACTTTAACTTGAGCACAGTTTTCCACTACTCTTTCCACCCCTGGAAGACAGATCTCCCAGTCTGTTAGCATTTTCATAGTGAGCATGTTAGCCTGCTGACGTTAGCATTTAGTTAAAAGCACCACTGTGCCTAAAGTGCAGCCTCACAGAGCTGCTAGCACAACTGAAGACTCTTAAGCCTTGTTGAAAAAAGAAATCTAACAAAGATATTGCCTAAATGGTCTGTCCAGAACAGATCTTGTTTATAATAGGGGGTGACAACAGTACAATTGATTGCAAAAAAAAAAAAAAAAAGTCGGCGTTTAAACCTGCATTGCCTTATAATCCTAACCTTGCCTCCAGTAAATGGCCTGTGAAGTCCCCAAAGGGAAAGCCATCAGGGGAAAGATAATCTTTCTGCTTGGTGAGTGAACCAGGCTGTGCCAGGTGTTGGAAGGGGGGTGAGGTCGTTCAGTCATGTGGCACAGAGAGGTCTGGCACCAGATTCCGTTAGAAAGAGGACCAAAGCTCCACTTGGCAAACAGGCCGTCTGTAAAGTGTGGACGGATGGCACAGACACAGTTCTGACCTTCCTGCAAGGGCTTGGCCACTGGAATGACCCATTAGAAGGGAGATTCATGAGCGACTCCCAAGTGAGGAAGCTAGAGTTTACTGGAAAGCACATTAGCCCTTTGTCTGTTGGCCCCTGTGTGGAAATACCCACTTAATGTTGCCCAGCATTGCTTGCCACAAAGGAGGCAAGACAGAGCCAAAGGGTTTTCTTTCTTCACCGATTAAGTACTTACATCTCAGGCCTCAGAACGCCTTCAGATCAAGATACCCATAGACTATTATTAGAAAATGTAATCATCAAAGTGATTGAATGATAAAGCCCAAATGGCGTCATTAAAATCATATCTATTACAGGCGATGTATGCACAAGATTAGAATTTGTGCAATATAGAGCATCTTTTCATGCTTAGGCTACGTGCACACGTAGCAGGAAAAAAATGGTGTCAACTTTCACAATGAGGAATCCAAAAATAGACCCCTTTCCAATTGGGGATAACATTTGTAGGCACACAAAAGCCCATTATAATCTTTCAATTTTAGGGAAGAACAAAACAATTAAAACAGAAAACACAATGGAACAATCTGTGACAGTGTTAGCACCCAGAGTGAAACAAAGGGAATTAGGACACTTTATGTGCCACAGCAAATAAAAGCTGTGATAGGATAACATTCAGGGGTCTGAAGTTCCCCTAGGATGTGCTTCTGCATTGTTGCCTTTTAATTGCATGGAAGCATCCTGATGATCTGACAGATCTGATCTGGATTCCTGACCTTGTCTGTCACGTTGATGTCTGGTGAAGGAGGTCGTAAACTGCTCTGAAAACTGCTTCCTCTATCAGCAGAATAACAATGGATTTGCATCACTTTGTCACGGCCAGTGATGTAATATAAAATAAAAAGACATTAACCGCCCGTACTTACTACAGCTCCCCCTATCAGAATGGGAGCTGGGTGTGGATATCGTGGATTTCTTAATTCAGTAACAAAATTCTTCATGAAGGAATATAAAATGTAAATCATTGTGTCTGATTGTCATGACATCCACCTTTCACTATCGTCCAGTGTTATAAAGTTCCATTGATGTAATTATCGCCCTCAATATAAACACACAAAATGATATCGAGGCACGCATAAAGCAATTTTAACTGACACTGAGAATATTTGGATTTTTAAAACTGGATTACTCCTCACATATTTTCACTCACCTGCCATAATCAATTGCACCCTTCCTTCCTCATACATGTTTAACCAACCCCCTGGGTTTTTGGGGACACGCATCAGTGCTCGTGTTCTCCCTCAGGCTATGGCTGGCAGTCACAGATGATGCCTCAACTGCTCAGCACTTCTCTCTGTTTCTCCCCTTCCCTCTCTTTGTCTGTCATTTTTTCCTCTCCCTGCTGCACACCTTCACATAGAAGCTTGAAAGTATTAATCTGGCATATCAAGAAAAGATGTTTCTTTTATATGCACGGCTTTGTCATGGATCACACTTAATGCAAGGTGATTGTCCACATGATACAAAGGCATTCTCTAGAATCTGTCTGTGACAGAAAATTGCATCTATATTTGATTTTAAAAGTAGTAAATAATGACGTGCCCATGATAAAAAACTATACTGTAACTAATATATCCCTTTCCGTTGAAATGATGTAAAGTATATCAGCTTTAAAGGTTCAACACCTTGAGAAAAATTAATAAAAAATGCACCATGGCAACTTCAAAATATGACAATTAGTTATTAAATTCAGAGGCAGTTAAACCACTGCTAAACCATCATATGACAAAACCAAGCCAATGTGATTCTTCAGGAGCTTTTTAATGATTTTGTCAAGAAGTTTTTACCTTCTTACCACTGAACTATTACCTATTACTGAAGAAGTATCTTCACTTTGAGAAAGAATTGGGACACTCTTTCTCTTATGTATTCTGTGTAATGCTGCATCATATCAGGCCTTTGCTGTGTTAAAATTTTACACACCCACACAACTTCTTACTAAATATTTTGCAATAACCAGGAAACTTTTCCACATTGTGGTGCGGAAGTGAAATAGAGGGCAGAGCAGCATCTTTTAAGTCTTGCCCTTGACATCAAACCATCAAATAAACTAATGCTCCAAGCGAGCTGCAGGGTAGATAATAAAAAGTAATAATATGTAAATATGCCAATCTATGGGCTGCACTTGACAAAGAGAAATGATGCAGTCTCTGCCTTTTTCTGTGTATTCTGCCTTTTCTGCACAGTTTAAGCGCAACAGTGGGGTATGTCAGCCCCTAACACTTCAGACCAGGAGACGAGTCCAAATTAGGACTTGGTTTGACTTAGACAGATACAGATTTTGATGAAACTGGCTCCTGGCTGCACATGACAGACACCACAGATAGCAGTTTAAGTATGTGTCATATAGGCATGACAGCTACGGCCCACAGCTAGTCCCACCAGTGGTTTATCCAGAGGAGCAAAAAAATCATCATGTAGCAATCACTGAAATTTAAAGTTTTTACTACGACAAAAACATCATTTAAACAACCTACCACCATGAGCGGGATTTCCCTATAATTATTCAGGTGTTTTATCTGTTTCCCCAGCTACAGACATTAACTGGGTGCAGGACACCTGCCAGAAAGTCTGACAAACTTATAACCCAAAAGACAACAGAATGGGCATTTATTTGATAAGTTCCCTCCTCTGTCTACAGGTCATTGATTAAGGAATCTTCATTTCTAAGGAGGGAAAGTGACATATGCACCACAACTGGTTTGTTGCCAGATTGGCTGAGAGATTCATTTTCCAGCCAGAAGAAGAAATATTGCCCAGTTTTGGCTTGTGCGAAGCCACCATGTGAACTCAATGAGCTGCATGTCGAGAATGTGGGTTAGAAATGAAGGGATGGTGGTAACCCAACAGTGGCCATCAACAGTGCTCAGGACACAGGCAAAAGACTCCACAAAGACTGTTTACTGTAGCCAACACGTGGCTTTCACACCTCTGCGGCCATGCAGTGCTGGGTAAAAAAAAAAAAAAAAAAATTGAAAGTTGGAGCAGCCTTCTGATCACAGGTGGAAACAGCAGCGCATCTTCTACAAGCACGGATGTCACTGTAGCCCATTTCTACTTAAAAGCACATGCACGCATTAACTGAGAAGGGCATTAAAATAAAAAGCATCAGCACAGTGCAGGATAATACAGCACCGGATCAACTGCCATGGATTTAAACAGCTCTCTGACCCAAACTTAAGTCTTTGGACTTGAGGTACAGCCATTCACTTGTACACATATGCAGGGAAAGAAAAAAAAAAAAAAAAAAAAACAGCCCACAGGAACCATGCAGCAGGGTTTTCATCTCGCCCCACGATCAGGCTGGATGCGAGGACAGCCGGAGGCAAATCCGAAAACCTGTTCCCACCTTAAAGACACTAGGTCGTGCAAAAAAAAAAAAAAAAAAACATAATAGCATGACTCTGCTTATTGCACCCCACCCCTCCTCCTCCTCCTCCTCCTCTCTGGTCTCAGGAACGCAGGACAAGCCCTTTTCCCCGCATTCAAGGCGTAGCGGCGCAAAAATAATCTGAAGGACACCCCGCCTCCCCCCTTTCCCTCACCTGGCATATCGTCTTCAAAATCCATGTCGTCTTGTCCCTCGTCTTCATTACTCAGCGACCCCGGCATCTTTATCTCATAGCCCCCAAACCCCTTTTAGACTGAGAATACTGAAAGTTAACCCTCCAGACGCCGCAGCTCAGTCTCTTTCTTCACCCAAAAAGAAATGTATTCGTCGCTCAGTTAAAAAAAAAAAAATTAATTATTATGATGATGATTATTATTATTATTATTTTTTTTTTTTTGCAGAGAATCTCGGGTTATCTCTCCAGGAGTAAAAAAAAAACAAAAATAAAAATAAAAACCATTTATTTTTTTTTCCCCCCACTGATCTCTATCCAGGTCTTCCAGTCTGAAAAATAAGAAAGACAAAAATGGAACACACATGCCCAGATTGTGACGTCTGGTCTGTTGCCATGACGATGCATCCCATAATTTCACCCACAACTAGTTAGTCATGCTCTCCTAGTTACCACTTCAACTAGTAGTGTGCAAAAAAACACACCGTGCGGCATCGCCATGTGCCGCTAAGAGGCGGATACTCTCCCGCGCCTGTCGCCTGCCCGTTTCCTTGTGGAAGTCCAGAGAAAGGAGACTGAAACTTCTGCTGCTTCCTCGCACAGCTGCCTCACGACTCACTATAACCTTTACTCTAAATATGAAGTGTGTCTGTAGGGGAGGAAGAGAAAAAGAAAGAAAGAAAAAAACTGTCAGGGAGCAAACATATTTATGCCAATCAATTATTTATGGACTAATTCGCACTTTTAATTAACGCCTAAAACCTCAGGGAGAAATAACCAGACTAAAAATCCCTTTTCATTTTGAAAACTTTTGTTTTTTTCCAGGCAAAAAAATAAAAAAAATAAATAAATAAAAAATAGAAATAAAATAAATAAAACACACACACAAGTGCAGCGTAATGACTGCATGCTGAGAGGAGTCCTGACTGCCAGTGGTCTAACTGTTGTCAAGGTTACCACAGCTGTAACAGGATGCCCCACAGAGAGCTCACCGCAGAGAGCATGGTTTTCAGCTTCACTTACAGTGTATTAAAATATACAAATCAAGAATTGCGAGCGAGCGAGCATCCACTGCACACGCTGCAGTGGAGCCATCGCTGTGCCCGTTTTATTTATAGTGCACTTGCTTACATTTACATTTTATTTTCATGTCATCAGCTTCATTGGTGCTGGTTTCTGCAAAGAGGGCACAGAAGTAAAAGATGATCATTTTCCCATTGGACATCCCAATTCAGATAAAGGCTCCAATAGTAAAAAGTATCAAAGAAAACATATTTTTTTTAAATGGGCCATTAGATAACTGCTTCATTAGGATTTGTGGCCATGATGCATCTCAATAACAATAAAAAAAATAATTAAAAAAATTACAACAAAGCAAAGCACATAGTGTTGTGTTCAGAGCTCTGTCGTGCACTTTGTTGTTGCACAGTTGTGCTGTATGTGATGCCCAGAAAGCAAATCATTAAAAAACAAAAAAAAAAAAAACAAACAAAAAAAAAAAACCCACACTTGTTTTTCTACTCTTTAGAAAATTTTATTAAAAGTGGTGTCAGGTTTAATCTTCCTCCTCCTCCTCCTCATCCTGGTTGATCTGGAAGTAGCGGAGCTCATAGCTCTCCTTGGTGTTGGCCACAACCCGCAACCAGTCCCTGAGGTTGTTCTTTTTCAGATACTTCTTGGTGAGATACTTGAGGTACCTGACAGAGAGGAGGGGAAGGGGGTATATAATATGCAGGTCATTTTCATTAACATATTCATTGGGAACCTGCACCCAGGACTGTTTGCACAATCTTGCCATTTCTTAAACTTGAATAAACAGTTTACTGTAGAAAATTTCAAACATACAATGTTATTATTTTAACCTCAAATTAAGAGTTGTATGATTGTATTGTATGATAAATTCTAATGCGATTGCAGATCTGGCTATATAACTATGATTATATACATTTTCACAAAATATAATAATACTCCCAGCTCTCCCAGTCCCCTTCCCCTGGTAATATGCAGCGCTTCATTTAAGAATGGGAGAGACACCCTCTGGTGGTGGTGCTCTAACTCACTCTACACAAGGTGTTCATCTGTATGCATTTTCAATTTTTGTTTTTTTGTTCATGTAAATGAGTATTTCCAAATGCAGAACTTCAGACTTGATTCTGACCTAAACTCTTCTTCTAATTTCCTTAACACTTCCATCTGTCAGCTCAAGAAAGATGTTAGGATCAAATCTTTTCTTTAATTCCAGGATAATAAAACCCTTGTTTGTACCTTTGTTTAAAGCTAGTCTGACTATTGTAATTGCTTGCACGCGCCAGAAATGAATTGAGTGACACCAGTGCATTCAAAATATTGCTGCCAGGGTTTGCATATTTCTGTTTGTTTTGAAGTTTACTGTCAGGGGGCTTGAACTCCGCAACAACATCCCACTGGAAATTAGATAAACAACCCCAGTGTCCTCTACAAAATCTCTATGAAAAACCTATTTTCATAGATTAGCTTTTAATTTGTTTTACATTGGCTTTTAGTTTGGTCATTTTAGTTTATTTCTGAAATGTCTCTCACAATGTCTCTGTATATTATGTAGGTTTTTCCTTGTTCTAATCTTCTCTTCTCTGCAAAGCATTTAGTGAACTTGCTTTTGAAAAGTTCTATATAGACAAAGTCTATTTATTATTATTATTATTACCACCAAGAACAGAGGCATTGTTACTGATATTATTTTTATCTCTCTTTCCCCTGTCTACATAACCAATGTGGAAAAGGCTTCAATACTCTTAGAAACCATTTTATCATTAGGTACGTATTTACATCTTCATGATGTCCATGAGTAGTTTTTAGAGGGGTGTTAATTAAATTCTGTGTTTTAGCAGTTAGATCATAGTCAGTGTTGGTGTCATACTGGATTGCATTATATTCATGAGTGTTTCCAATACTCATGTATGTAAATATGGCAGACAAAACATCAGAAATACCATAAATATAATGCAGAGCAGGACATTCAACCAGTACCTCAATAATAAGAACAAGCCTTAGTAGGAGACTTCTCTTTAATCTTGCATTTTCAAGGGCTAAAAGTCAACGGCTGACTGACAAAGACAGCACTGAAAACTTTTTAGATCCAGTTTCTATGCATTTGGCTGAGCCAAACTGAAGAAAAACTCACTTTTTAGAATTTGTGAAAATACACTCATTTCAGGGTACCTATATTAAAGGTTGCCACCTACATCAATTTTGTATGCCACACAAATTACACAATATAAATCCCAAAGATATTTTCGTCTTCTTTCTTTGAATTACAGCAGACGCCTGTGCAAAAGTGACGATAGACAGACGAAGAGATGATAAACTGTTATGTGCAGCTTACAACACATTGAAGAATGTGACGTAGTGCTCTCTGATAGGAGTTTTATAGCAGCCAGATCACGCTATCCAGCTACTTCAGGGTTAGATCTCAAAAATATCCATATAATTGACATTAGACCATTAATAATCAGTATTAGTCCGTTCAGAAATGTTTTTCAGTTCTGTGATGTGTTTACTTCACAGACCTAACCTTCAAAAGAGACCAAGCTTGAAAACAGTCGCAGTCAAAACCGCACTTATTCGATTATTGCTGAAACTCATTCCTCCTAGTTAGTTCTTTGAGTTACAAAACAATATTCAAGAAGCCAACCTGATTCTTCAAAAGTGCTTCTCTTACAGTTGCCTTGCTATGTGGTAACCACAAACCTTTTACAGCCTCATTTAAAGTCTGCTAGGGTGAATACTCAGGACATTTTCAGCAGAGAATCATCATAATTTGTAATGCACCAAATAAATTTGTATTTGTTCGGTGCCATCTCATTTTTCTCAAGTGGTCTGTTACATAACTATTGTTGAAATGTCAATAATATTAAATGAAAATCTCTTTTCCCTGGTATTATTATATTTTTGGTTCGATTTTGCATTCTCCTCTCTTACACAGATATAAAATAGATTACCGAGCTGCTCTGGGAGACTTGTATAAACATTTCTTCCAAGTTGGACATTTCTGTGTTTGGCTCTGGAAGCAAGCACTGCTCAGAGCAGTGGTTGAGATTCTCCAGCATTAGGTACATGACTGTGATATGCAAAACTGGTTCTGTCAAACAGTAAAACACATTGTAGAATTTTGTACCTCTTTGAGAAGGGAACTTCAGAGTTCACTGCGATTTTGCTCTTGCTCCTCTCAATGGACACCACACCACCACCAAGGTTTCCAGCCTTGCCGTTCACCTTGATGCGCTCCTGCAGGAATTGCTCCTGTAGGTGCAGAGGACACAGGACGATTTACACAGCAATACTGGATATTCATAAACCTGACTAGGATGAAAAGGATCTCAGAACAAACTGTCTGTTTATATAGGAGTTTCAAAGAAGAACTGAAAGGCAACACACTGTGATTGACATCTTGTTAGTTTGCATTCAAAACCACACTGGACTATAATGTCTTTCCACTTAACCGACTGCGAACATCATCTCCAATAACTGGAGACTGATCCCACTATTATGACAGTGGTGTCTAACACTCAGGGGTTGAGTTTAACAACTGCTGCACACCGATTATCAATGTGTCACTTGTGTCTGAACCGCTCTACTCACAAAGTTGGCAGCATCCATGATGCCATCTTCAACAGGGTGAGTGCAGTCCAGGGTGAACTTCAGGATCTGCTTCTTCCTCTTTCCACCCTGCTTCTTGACCACATGCTTCTTCTGGTGGAGACGTTAAGTAAAAGTAAAAATTAGTCAAACCCACACATATCATACCAGGCCTAACTTCAACGCAGCTTGCGGACTTATTATTGTTATTATAAGGATCGTGTCAAAGTCTCAGTGGCTTCCTGCTTCTAAATGTTGTTAACTGTTAACGCTTTGCGACACACTTCTCACGTTAACAGCTGCTAGCTAGCGTTAGCACCAGCAGTTAGCCCAACGTGGTGTTCGCCGAGACAGTAAACAAATCGAAATAAAAGGCTTAAACTGTCGGCGGCTCGTGTATTTATAATCACAGGCTACATATACACCTGCGAGGGCAAAAGCCGAGCTGAAAGGTATCGTCTGAGTGCAGTTTATTTGACCCTTTAGGTACTCACAATCGGGGCCATGGTTGACACATTCAGCAAAAAGGAAGGGGGGAGGGCTGCGCAGGAAGTATAATACCCGGCGCACAATCGATCGCATCGCTGCCTTCTCATCGACTTATCTGGGATCGATTACAATGTGTTGAGAAGTTGCGTTATTTAGGCTTATCCTTCAGCTATATATATATATATGTATATATATATATATATATATATATATATACATATATATGTATGTATATATATATAAAATCAGGTGCGCTTTTAAAATAAGAAACACTTTATCATAAAGAGGCTAACAGCTATCGATATGTTGTTATTTACTGGCCAACCGTTGCCCAGTCAGTAATTTATCAACTTAAGGTTTTTGTTTTTAAACAATAATTAGCTTTAACTATGATTGATTTGTATGAGTTTAATATTTCAACTATAGCAGCAGAAAAATATGTATCAAACAAACTGATCATCTACAAATGCTGTTAAACTGTTATCTCCATGACAACTGGGCAAAGGCCATCATCTGATGAAGACCACTGGTTTTGAAAAAAGCTAGTATGTGGATCTAGAGTCACGATTATTAGGTCATGGCTTATTTCCCATCTTCATATTTCAGTGATTTCTGAAACGATTTCTGGGAACAATTATGAAACTTTAAAGTAATTAAAAGGAAAATAGAGAGCTTGATTAACTGTTGGCTTAACCTGGGGAGTCAGTGCACAGCAATTCATCTGAAAATGAAAAAGGAGGTATTTGAAGTTATGAATGAAGTTGACATTTTGAGTTTTCTACCATAAAATAAGTAATAATGAGCAGTTCTTTAAAAGTCATGTCTAGTCCCCTGGTAATTGCAGTTATTTTCAATAAACTTACAAGGAAATTAGTTGGAAATTGTTATAACGTAGTGGACTTTTTCCATGTCTTTGACCATTACAGAACAGCACAGTCAATGCATCTGCACTGCTGTAATTTCCACCCCCTTCCCTCCATTAACCCTGTGGTGGTGTCGAAGACGTGATAACGGTACGACATTAGGAATAGGACAACTGTATTTACAGCACCAGACAAACTTTATGGGTCACCAATATTAAATGTCCCCTTTGCACTTTGACAACACATGGGGCTGGCATTAGGTGTGTGCTGTCAGCTGCCTGGCAGAGGGACACCCTCAGCCTACTATTGAAGAGTTTCTGCATTGCTGTCATTCCTGCAGGGGGTAGCTGATAGCAGCACTGAAAGGTAAGACAGTGGCTCTCTGTGCTTTCTGCAGACCTTCCTGTTGCATTTACAGTAGGTTTTGTTAGCTGGATATAATTTTGGTCTTGATAAAGTTATTGTTTTGTTTATTTTTTATCTTTGGATTGTGCGTTGTCACTGAAGCTCTGCGCACTTATTACACATCTGACAAGGTAAATGTCCTCATCAAATTCTTTCATATCACAGTTGGTTGAGCCTCTCTTATGATTGCTGGAATATTTGGGCTTTAATATCGTAACATATGCTAAAGCATTTTACTCGTGTGATGATGTGGTCTTTTTAAAAATTGTCAATCATATGATCACAGTCTGTCTTCATACATACACTCTCTTTACAGATGGCAGGAGGAATCTTCACCAATTTGGATAGTCAGTGTAATGTGGATTGCACTAATGTCCACCCCTTAATGTGTCACTTGTGTCGTGACCAGTACCAGTCCCCATGTCTGTTGGACTGTTACCACATCTTCTGTGCCCGCTGTCTACGAGGCCGGACCAATGACAGCCGTCTCACCTGCCCCCTCTGTGGGTAAGAAATAGCACTGTGAGGTCAAACAAGGCCATTTTAGGCTACATACAGATCATCATCTTTACCGCAATGGAAAAATCTCTAATTTAAGTAAACTAAAAAACTAAACTAAATCTATGTACTTTATCTCCATACTGAGATTGCATTATAGACTTTGACACTTTGTCCTGAAGCTTTGTCTGTTTTAATTTTCCAAATATTAAATCTCTGGCACAAATCCAGAAATCCCCAAAAGTTTGACAGTATTGCGGCCAAAGGTCAAGGTCTGTAGGCTATTTTGATGGATTACTGGCTCACTGAATGTGAACTACAACCTCCCACAGCTTGTATCATGTTGAAATTTGGCGATGCTGTATAATGAGCTGCTGAAACATGATTAAGCAGTTTAACTTCTAAGTAAAATATAATTTTGCTCCTTGAAGCCCCATGGTGGGTCATACTTTTTGTGTGAGAAGCCAAATTTTTCCCACAAGTCTCAGTTTTGGGCAGCGTTGCTCAAAGGGATTCGTTCCGCATAAGGTGATTAGTAGATTGGTTTGGTTCATTCAGGAGATTTGAGGAGAATCCCATTGGTTTCAGAGAGCTTCAGGTCACTCTGTTTTGGTTTTAGGGAGCTGCTCAGTCATCTTGCTGGCCTGGTGTAGGTAGGGCAGGACTGAGTGGCTAGAACAGCTGCAGGGTCATCCCAGTCTCTGATTTAGCCCTTGGCCCAAACACTTAGCAGGGCCAGAAAGTTCCACTAAGACCAGTCACACAGCAAACAAAGCATACTGGCATTTGGCACCGGTGCCAGCGGCTTAGAGCAATCAAAGGCAGTCACATGATACAATTCCATGTCATTCCCTATAACCAAATGACCTGTGGTTTACAGTCACCTTCAGGTCTGTATTATCTGTACAGGGGTATATACACATTGACCTCTACTGCAAAGTGATTATTGTACATCTTTTGCATTGTGTCAGGTACAGCTTGACCCATCCATCCATTATCTATACTGCTTATCCATCAGTGGCATGAGGCTGGAGTCAATCCCAGACATATAGAGAAATACAACCATTCATGCTCACACTCACCTAACCCGCCAAGAAGACAATCAAACTTGACTATATAGAGGAAGTAAAAGCTGTAACAGGGTTTCTGTAGGCAAACCTGCAGAATGTCTTTTCTGCCAGAGGGAACCCTCGCAGTCATAGAGAGAACATACAAACTCCACACAGAGGCCCCAGGCCTGGGTTTGGACTCAGAACCCTTTTGCTGTGAGGCAACAGTGCAGTTTATTACCCCGCCACCCACAACTTGACCCAGGCTTTTTTTTTTATTTCTCTTGTGTGTGGATTTAGAGATCAGACAGTCAAATGCTGAGGATGATGCTCTGTCTCCACATTTTTCTGTTATTCCTATAATGTGCCTCAGCCATGGTTTCATATTGAGAACTGCTTAAAGACCTCTCTGATAGGCAGCTCCTCTAAGACACATATCCAAATGCTGCATCTTTTGAAGATTTATGTTTGAATCCTTTCTGACACAGATTTTTTCATACTTCCACTGTAAAGTATGAAACAAACTATGATTGAAACCCTGACGGTCCCTTTTGTAGCAATCTCCTGTTCACCTGTGCAGTGCTAGTCGGCAGCGTAAGTGAAAGTAACACCAGCAGCAGTGTTTTTATAAATACCTCAAGCTACCGAGAAAGGAAGAGGCAATCGACAACCCAGTGGGCACAGAGCCACTCAGCTCTGCTGTCTGGGCTCAGGCTACAGGGGCCTGCTCCCTGGCAGCTACTATTTCCAGCAGCAGCAGCAGCCTGCGAACAGCTGCTCACTCAAGAGCCATGTAATCTAGGAATTCACTACTCTGCTATTAGTAGAACACAATAGATGCGCGTTGCTATGAAAACTAGATAAAACTTGCCTTGTACAGCAGCATGACGGGCAGGGTGGGGGTGTTTGCATCACTGCAACTGAATCAAAATGAGGCAAACAGCGTAATATTTAAATCAAACAGACCTGAGCAAATGGGACCCATGTAGCGGAAAAACACAGACATTGCAACTGTGTGTGTTGTCCTTTCCTACTAGAGATTAGATCTTTGTTTTCTGCAAGTTATGGCTCTTAATTCCCCCTAGATTCTGTTCAAGATAATAGTTAATAGGAGAATAATTGTTGTTTCTTCAATAGAAAATTTATCAAATCCTATTTTGATAATCAAAAAATGATTTCAGTCAGGTAGAAATGCCAAACTGAAATGGTCTTCATAGTTCTCTTTGTCACACTTGGTGTTTGGTCTGATAGCTAAATGATAACGAGCATTTTTCACTCTTTTGTGAGATAGAATTTGTCCTGTAAATCTGTGAACACACCCACAATCAGAAGCTTTAAATTCATTAAGTCTGTTCATTGTAAAGCAGAAATTCAGGCTCTCCTTCAGACTAATTATGCAGATTATCGCAGAAAATTACTATTTTAATCCAAATACAACAGCACCCCTTATGCGTCATCTGTCAACATCTGCCAAATCAACGAGTAGAGCTAAACTATCAATTTAGATATCGTTTTATTTCGATGAGGTCATGCTTGCAGGTGAATAAAAAGATTAATTTGTCACGCAGTGTGTGGTCCACTGAAAGAAAAAAAACACCTTTAATCAAACAACAGCGCCATCTTCTGGGATGCCACAAGAATGCAGTGGACACCAGATTTATCTTTAGTAAGAGTGACATCCCAGTGTTGTGATACAAACCAGGTTAGTTTGGTGATGTTTTTTTTTTTTTATTTTCAATGTACATTTGGATAACTGAGGATTTCTTTTCACTGATTAACATACTGATGGGAACAAACCATTCAGCCAGTGTTAACTTAAAATGTATGAAAATGACAGAAAATATGGAGCAATATAATTACGCTGGGTTTATGTCAAGACATGTTGGATTAACAACTCATTTAGTCCTTTCAGCTGGTGCTGGCAGTTCAGTTTTCCTCTTGATAGCCCTCAGTCTTCATGTCATTCAGACCGAGGTCTTCATTCTGCTCAAAGGAGCGGGTGTACTTCTCCACGGTCATCTCAGGGTCGGGCTCTGGGGCATACACGTTTTGCAAATAGCTGTTCCCAGTCGGGTCGTCCAGGATGATGTGGATGTTCATTTCTCCCCTGATAACCTTCTCTATCTTCTCGCCAAACTCGTTCAGCTTCTGCACCTTGTCTGAGGTGCCACTGTCACCACAGACAAAGGGGTTTTTGGAGACGATCAGGTCTTTGATGTCTTTTAGCAGACCCTCCAGAGTGGTGAACTTCCCGCCCAGGGCCGCCATCCCCAGCTCAAACTCCAGCTCGGGGATGATGACAGAGCACGTCTCCGACTTGAGCACGTCTCGGGTCATGTCTGAAGAGTCGGTGACGTGCAGGGAGATCTTGGTGCCGAGCTCCTCCGTGGCTCCACCTGACTTCACCTCATTGGTCCGGTGGCCACAGCTGTCGCAGTTAGTGGCCATGATGATGACCTCCTTGAAGTGGGGTATCTTGACGAGCTTCATGTTGGTTGAGGCTGGCGCGTTGCATTCTGGGCAGTTGGTGTTGAAGACCAAAACCTCATTTCTCATGGCCTCCAGGTCGTTGCCTGCTGGTTCCTCTTCCAGATCATCGTCAGACCTGAGTCCCAGCTGCATGTCCTGCTGGACCGTCCGCTTGAACCGAGATATGGTGAGAGCCTCATCCTTCTGGGGGGCGACTGGGTTCTCCACAAAACTGTTGCCAGACGGATCCTCAATCACCAGCGTGAACTCATTTTCAACATCTTTCAGCTTCCTCAGCTTCTGGATGAATTCATCTATTTTCTCAGCCACCTGCGGGTCGGTGGCTCGTCTGAGAGGCTGGTCTTGATCCAGCCCCGCGACTGCGCGGTCGAGAAGACCCTCGATGGTAGAAAGCGAGCCTTTCTGGGTGAAGGGTGGGATTTCAAAATCCAGCTCGGGTATCCTGGTGGTCGCACTGTCTGCTTTCACAACCTCCCGGTTCAGGTCCTGTTTGGATCTGACCTTAAGTGTGTAACAGACGCCCTGTTCCTGGATCCGGCCCGCGGACTGGATTTCAGTGTTTGACCAGCCGCAGTTGTTGCAGCTGAAAGAGCTGACGATGACTTCTTTAAAGAAGGGTATCCTGGTCAGGAGCAGACGGGTCGTACCGTTCTGGTAGCAGTTCATACACAGACTCTCGATGACAGTCGGCTCCCAGTCTTCGCCGTCGGCGCTAATATCCTTGAAAACGCTTCCGCCTCGCACGTTTTCCTCGGAAATAACAGACATTTTTAACGGTCTAATATGTTTCCCGCCGCGAACAAACTGTTTAAACGGCTCTAAAGCGCTTCTTCAGAGATGTCTTGCGTCGTGGAACTTTCTAGATGTCAGACAGACAAGTCCCTACCTCCTGCACACGTTTGATTTCATCGTGTTGTACAGCTACTTCCGCATCTTCTTCCTCGACGGCGGAAACCAGGACCTCGCTGCTGCCCCCCTCCGCTTCGTTGCAGTACTGCACACAACTATGATGGCGTTTCTCCTGCAGACAGAGCGACTGCAAGGGCCTTTTTAAAAAATATGTTTAAGACTATTTTTGGGGGGTTATTTATATTCATGTGTTGCACTGAATTATAGCTCAGCTGCATCTTTAACTTTATTGTTATTAGCTCATTTTTTCCTTCTTGAAAATCAGATTTTAACTGTACTTGTTTTTCTTTATATTGCCTTGTGTTTCATGCCTTTTTATGTTTCATTTACAGCACTTTCCTATTTCATTTGTTATTTGAGCCTCATTTATTTGTCCCCTTGTGGAGGACAATTCTAAAATGTTATACAGAAGTTTGATTGTGGCTTTTTTAAAAAAAAAAATCTGCATGTTTCTTTTTCCTTTTTTTTAACTGCTTGGAAAAGACCTCTGTTGCTGGATTTATACTGAGAAACATAGTGGAAATGTTTTTTTTTTTTTTTTGTTTTTTTCATTTTAGGGAGTTATGGACTAAGCAGAGTTAAGATTAATAAAATCAATAGTACAGTTGTAAGTTTTGTTACACTGTTATATATTTGATTACTTTTCTAGATATTCTAAACAACATGAATTTCTCTAAATGCCACTCAGGCTGTGTGACCTTGTTTCCTTTGCCAAAGATATCTATCCATAGTAAGAGGGAATAACGCCCTCCCACCAGAAGATCGTCTGCTGAAGTTTCTTGTAGACAACAATGCAGACACTGAGGAGCCAGTCCAGTGTGCCAACTGTGACCAGGAAAGTAATAAAAAGGTACTAAACCATTTTTAAATTATTGTTTGTAGAGAAATTAGACAATCTTGGTGAAAAATATGGATACCCTTTATTCATTCACCTCAACAGTACAGATTCAGCTGCCATATATTGTATACATAGTGAATTCAGGACATTTCTTTCATCAAATAAAATAAAAAGCCTCTCCCTGCTTTGTCATATAATTGCCTGTTTTATTCTTTTTTCTGTACAGGACACAGGGATGATGTACTTCTGTAACACTTGCAGCCAGCCACTGTGCGGCGCCTGTAGGGAGCTGACTCATAAGGCCAGAATGTTTTCCCACCATGAGATTGTGTCCTTGGCCAAACGCACTAAAGCCAAACACAGGAAGTGCTGTGAGTGCCACCTGCAATTTACTCCTGAAGAATTACAGGCCAATAAGGCTTTATTCCACAATGTTACTCATGAGAACCATAGTCCCTCCTGTTCTCTGCTAGAATCTCTTGGGCTACACATTAATCATGCTCTCAAACAAAAGCAATATGGTGGGTAATTTCTAAAAGTTTGATGAATGGTGGTAAACTTCTGCTCGGGTGGAAGAAGCTTCTCTGTTTTATCAACCGACCCGAGTTTGTCTCCTGAAGCCTGTTTGTCATAAACCTGCTCACTGGAAAAACAGAGTACTGAAATTCTGGCTCTCCCATTGGCTGAGGTTAAAAGGCGTCTGTGTCTCCACAGCTCTCCACGAGGAGCCCTACATCCTATTCTCAACAGAGAACAAGTCTATGCTTTGTATCAAGTGCTTCAGAGACATGCAAGTGTGAGTGAATCCATATATATGAACTAAAAAGTTCTCTTCTCTTCTCTTCTCTTCTCTTCTCTTCTCTTCTCTTCTCTTCTCTTCTCTTCTCTTCTCTTCTCTTCACATTGAATTAGCTGTTATTTTTTCTTACCGCAGGGAGAGTCGGACTCACTGCATTGATATTGAAACTGCTTATGTGCAGGGTTGTGAGATGTTGGACCAGGCTGTGCTGGTGAGAGAGTCCTGTCTGTTCAATCTACATATTTATGAAAAAAAAAAATTAGCATTATAAATAATTCAGGCACTCAGCAGTGGCAATGACATTGCAAGATGCAGCCTAGGTGCACTCAAAATTATTTTTGTTCATCACAGTGCAATATGAATATCTAAACATATAGCCTTTTTATTTTAAACAATATTTTATTATTAAGAAAACTTGGCAGTTGATTATATATGTGAACAAAATGATTCAGAAGAGCAAGCGTGGGTTTGGCTCTACGTGCTCTGCCTAAAAAAAATCTCAAATCTTTTTAATTGCTATGTTTGTAGCCTCAAATATAATTACATGTCATGTAGCATGAAGTTGTGATAAAGCTTATGATGACAAATTAACGACAGTTCAGCAACCCACAACGACCTCTCATTGACAGTGACTCCTCCTCCTCCGCCTGTAGGTGGTGAAGGAGCTGCAGACTTCGACTCGAGAGGCAATCGTCCTGTTGAGAGCGATGATAGGAGAAGTGTGTCTAAATGTGGAGGAAGAAGAGAGTGCAATCTGCAGTCTGTTCAACAGTTTGCAGGTTACGTGTTGACCCTGTTGTGATATATTTCCTGCACATGTTGTATGAGTGACACCTGCACATCGACTCCAACCCACAAATTTATATAAATGGGCGATGTTTGGGTCCCAGCAGGACCTCAGACAAGTCAGAATGGTCACTACACCAGTAGGCTGACAGCAACTATGATGATAGGTGTGGTTAATCATCTTACCTGCCCAGGAAGATAAACATCTCAAAACAAATAATAATTCAATAAATACACAATGAAAACTCAAAAAGCATCAATCCCAAAGAGTCGGAATACAGAGATGATCATAACTCACATATATCAGAAATATCCAAAACATATCCAAAATTCCAAAGCATTAAAAATGGATTTCACTTGAAATTTTAAACTTATATGTATCATATTTTGATTGCACACTCTAATATACATTTATGTCACCATTGAATCTATGATGGATTTCAATAAGAAGCTATACCCAAAATACTGAATATCTAATTTCTCCATCTCCATCTAAATTAATTCTGACCTCTGACATGAAGGGGTATTGGATTACCCAAGTCCCCTTGTCTTCATTCATCTCTATTCATGCTTAATGCTAAAACATTTTGACCTGACAAAAATCCAACACATTTCCCTTGTAAAGAACTTTGTGGTTTGGAGACAGAGCAGGCTTTTCTCCTTCTTCAACGCTGACTTCCAATAGCATTTACGTCACATCTAACCAGTACAAAAAGCTTAAAGTAGTGTGCAGTTTGACATCATTACCGCTGCTTGGCCACTGGATGTCTCTGTTAACCTAATTGTGAGGGGAACAGTGTATTTTCCTTTGCATTATGAATAAGAGAGGGGACACCACAATGTGGAATTTACACCTATTTTTTTCCACTATCTTGAAAATTCATTTGGTATGAAGAGCTCAAGGCCATTTTCACAGCAGTGTAAGGAATAAAAGGGGCCTCTTTTTTCTGCTCTCATCTGACAGGAAAAACTAGCAGAGAGGAAGAAGATTCTTCTGAGAGCAGCTCAGAGGTAAAATTAAATATATAAAGATTTACAGTTCTATGAAAATGCTCTTTTATTGCCACAAAGCTCATGTCTCAATATTTATTAAATTGAATGCTATTATCCTGCTGTCACTGGGTCACCTCATACGTTCTCCTTCGTATCCAGCTGCATTGTGCTCAGGGTGATGAATGGCAGCACCATGCTCGCTCTGAACTAATCTCCCTCCTCACCAAGCACGTTTTCTGAGGTGATTTTCACTTCATCAAAGCATTATGCTGAATTAAAAACACTTCAGTGGGATTTCAGTATTTCGGTACTGTTACAGTTGGTTGCAGCTTGTGCCTGGATCCAATCAATGAAAATGAAGCCGTCTGAAAAGTATTGGCAATGGTACAGTATATAAATCATAGACTTGCTCAAGTCCACAGTGTTAACAAAAACAACGGCTGCAGAAAAGCTGGAGAAACCAGCAGTTTTCCTCCACTTTACATCAAAACAGTACATTTTGCACCAACTACAGGACCTACTGAAACACGAGTGACTTGTATCTCTATGTTACTAACTTTGTATCTGTTAACCTTTGCAATGACTGGATTGTAAAGTGATAAACAATGCAGAAATTACCTCGCAACAACAGGCCGGTAAGAGCCTCCCAAACCATAAATTTAGCATTAACCCACAAGTAAAGTAATTAAAAAATTTACAACATCCCTTCAGGAATCATTAAAGTTTGATTTAATGTCATCCAGGGTTTGCAACTAATTAGTCGTAGTAAAACCAAATTATTGCACATCAGTGAGATTTTATGGAAAATTAATGAGTAATTCTGGAAATAAATTTTTGTATTTGCAGATAAACAGGCTTGCTTTTTACTTTCTCTGTAAGTCTACAGTCTTCCATTTCAAACAACAGGAATTTCATATTTAAAAAAAAAAAACACTTTTCTTGTTCAGTGTGTGCTTCATGTATACGTGTCCATGATTGAATGAAAACAATTTTGTGCATGTGAGTGAGTGTATCAGGTTGCACTCTGTGGTGATCTTTAATGAGATTTTTTGTGCCCACTGTCCTCCATCTCTCTCTCTCTCTCTCTCCATTGCCTGGAAGCCCTCCAGTGGCTGGGTTCCCGGAAGGGTTTTAAAGGCTATTTATGTCAGGCTTTGTGTGTCCGGCCCTGTGTCTGTGCCTATGTGTTTGTTACGGGAGAAGACAGATAGATTAGCTTCTGGAAATATGGAGCGTGCTGTTTGTGGTTGCACCTCATGAGCTGGATCCTCTGTGTATTTCGGCAGGCACGGACATCAAGGTGTAGCATTACACGGTCGTGTTTTTGTGTGTTTGTCTGCAGTCAACACGAAGAGAAGGAGAAAGCACTAAAGGAACAACTCTCACACCTTACTGCCCTACTACCAACCCTCCAGGTAGAGTTAAATAAAGACACGATAAATAATAATTAGACAAAATTGGTCACAAATGATCACAATGATTGTGTTCAGTATTATACTGAAATAAATACTCAGCTCCTTCAATTAAGTGAAGGTGCAAATGCAACAAAGTTAAAATACTCCATTACAAATAAATGAAAGAGTCACAAGTTAAATCTAAGAGGTGGTGAGATGCTTAATGGGGAAGGAAAGAAATGGTTCTGTTTTTGTTCTTTTATTTACTCTTAATTTTTTCTTAAAATAAGTATTGAAACATTTTGGGGCCTTGAATCATTATTTACATGAAACTATTTAGGAGGTTTAGAGGGGAAGTTACAGCAAAAAATTCTTGGAACAGTTGTTTTAACCATTGCTATTGCCAGTGCACTGGATTTTACAAGCTTATCGTTAATTGATGTTGCATAAAATGGTGATCAAGAAAAGTCCAAGTATCATAAAACTGTAATTGAATAAATGTATCCAGTCATTTTTCATCCAGTATGTTTGAACTTTAACCTTTAATCTCTGATGTTTTCAGGTTCACCTTGTCACCTGTTCAGCCTTCCTCAGCTCAGCCAACAAGTTTGAGTTTTTGGACATGGGCTATGTGAGTAGAGCAGCAACTGGAAGAACATAAACTAAGAACCATGTTTATTATTATTATTATTATTTTAAAATATATGACTATAGAGTTACTGCACTTCAATAAGAGACACAAGATGGAAAGAGATAAGTGGGTAGTGGAAAAGAAATGAATTTAATTAAGGTTAAAGTATTGGCATTCTGTATATAATCTATTCTCTGTATAGATTGTACACTGTGGATGACACTTCATTATCAGTGACTCGAGTGTGTGTATCACAAAGAAGTTTGTTTTGAGGATGTTTTGTTGGCAAGAGAGAAGTTACAGTGTTAGCTGCACTGGATTGCTCTTTAAATGGAGGCTGTCCACAACGTCTCAGTGAGGTGAAACAGGTCACTGAATCACAAGCGGGTGTTCTTGCTTACACAGCAACTAATGGAGCGGCTGAAGAGGATCGTCAAGCTCCCTCATCGACTGAGACCAGTGCAGAGCAGCAAAGTGAGTGGGAACAGTCTTGATCCAGGGCTGGAAAAGGTTACACTGAGAATGAGATCCACTGCAGGGCACTGAGTGGTTGTTTCTAAAGCCCAGAACCATTTTCATACAGGAAACTGAGTTTAATGCCTTTTAGAGGGAGCTTTATTTATCGATCGCTCTATCAGAAATAACACACATTAGCCAACATCAGTATGATGTAAATGGATTGGATTTAGCCAGAGGACTGAATATTGTGCATGAAAAGAAACAAGGCATAAAAAAAACATGTGAAAGAACACAGCATCAACAAAGGGAACCTGAATAAGAACCCATGACAGAACCTACACATCCAAGTCCTATGATCACTAAGGATTACAGAACTACATACTGAAACCACTGTTCTTTTGTTTGTAAAGTTACCAACATATTAACCAACATTTTATCGAAAGGTAAATGAAAATACAAAAATTCCTTCAACTGTATCAGAAATGATACAATTTTAAAAAATTACTCATTTTAAGCACAAAGAAACTCAAGGTCCACTTAACTTAAGCGCCAGGATGAAGCTTGTAGGATAGAGACCGTGAGCTAAGATTATTGTGCCAAAATGATTGTTTTTCTTTGGGAACATTTCTGCTTCTATACTGTAGTGTTGGTGCTGCTGACAAAACCAGGCTTAGTAAATGGAGAAGATCCTATGAATTGTGATATTGCATTTAATTCAGTATTTATCACTGCTACATCGCTTTCTGCTTTACAAACTGATGTAGCAGTGATAAACAAGGAAAAACCAACAGAGAGCATCAGTTCGGAGGCTGAACTGTTTCTTTTGAGTGTTGAATTTCATGTTTATTGTTGGTCCTTAATGTAAACACATTGGCACCTCATAGTAAAGTGGATATGAATTTTTCTGAAAGTGGTCTGTTATTTTATATATATATATATATATATATAT